>WKFP01014301.1:0-10848 GCA_011057875.1 Pterocles orientalis
AGTTCTGCATAAGGCAAGAAATAGTATTAGTCATCATACCCACTAACAACCCTGGAGAGAAGGTCAAGAACTCGCTAATGGAAATTGAAAATGGCAACAAACTGGGAGAAGTGATCCATACTACTGGAGGCAGAAAAATAATACAAGCTGATCTAAAGTTATGAAAACATGAATAGAAAACAGTGGTGCAAAATAAGTTGGTAACTTACTTAAAGAAGAAAAAAAGGATTTTAAATGGATACAGCATTCCAAAACTTAGCAGCAATTTCAAAACTAGAGAGATCAAGAAAGAAGAAATAGAGGTGAAACCAGAAATGCACTACAAGTCAAATCCACCATTACCAGCAAGAATTTCACCATTAACTAGGACAAGGTTGTGACAACAAACAGATCAGTGGATTAATGCACTTTATATCGAAAGATGTCATTTCTACTATAAACTGTTCTGCAATGTTGTAAGCTGTGAGCTTTCACTTTATATGATTAATCATTGCAAATCAAGAAAATTTCTGGAATCAGTAGGAATTAAAGGATCTCACTAGTGGTTATGAGTTACTAAAGGCATAATTATTAGCTTCTTATTTATTTAGGATCATACAGGACATATTATGGACATTTGATGTGTGTAGCTTTCCATAACCTTAAATTTTTACCAGAGATCAATACAGTTCAGAAGAATACAATATAATAACAATATTTCTTCAAATGTTGTAACCCAAAATACTGAAATATTAATTAGCTGAAGCAATTAAGACAGGTAGAATCATTCCCAATTTACCAACTAGGTTAACCCCAGGTTAGAAAAACAAAAAAGTACCTAACTGCACACACAGAAAATTCTGGCACAGGTCAACAAGTCCCATCTCTAGATGATCTGTCTTCAGAGTGAGACAGATTTGAGAGCTGTTCACCATGCCAACGAAAATTTCCAAATCGGCACAGACAACTGTTCTCATTTGAATTTGTACTCAGAGTCATGAAACCTTTAAACTGGGATTTCTAGTATAACATGCCTCTCAACAAGAGACAAAGGCTCACCCTGAATGTAGGTATCAGCAGTGAGGGGGAACATACCTCCTCTGATTCCCCATGGAGACAAATGCATAAAGCATCTGCCTAAAGACAGACAACAGATTTAGGTGAAACTGTAAAAACAATACAGAGTATTTATGCTCTGCCTGTCTAACACTGAAGACACGATGGGCTTCATCCTGAAGGCCACTGTTCTCCCAACAGCTGGCTCTGATGGCTCTGGCTCTCAGGGACACACAGCAAGCAGCAGTTCTTGTGACTTAGAGACTAAAGCAACGTTACTGTTTAAATTTTAAAGACACAATGTGTCTAGCACTTTAACAGTTCTTTGCCACCCCAGTCTCCTATCTATGTTCATTCTCAACTCTCCCCTTTGTTTTGCTGCTCACACATCACTCCTAAGGATTCAGATCACATCTGCTCACAGAGCTCAAGGGCTGATCGATCCAACTGCTGCTTAATTTGTCCTTTGCTATGCTCAATCAAAACTGTACAACATAATCTTACTAGTAGATTGCTTCAATCATGTTAGACCCGGTTCCTCTACTGGTTTCTCTACACTGCAGTTAATTTTTTCCAAATGTCCCTTGTCATATCAGCTGACTCTTTCCCCTCCAGACTCAGTACCCTGCTTTCCCACAGCCTATTCTCTGTTTTTCTCCTCAAGGCTCACTCTACCCTATCCTTTCACAAGTATGCCATCTTTGCCACTCGTGTGTTCACAAAAGCCCATCTACAGCTTGACAAGTGCACAGAACAAATCACAGCATTTGCAGCACACAGGGAAAGAGATGGCTCTCTCACTATACCATGACTTTGATAAGCAAACCGTAATTCTACATATATAACATCTTCTCTGTGTGTTCTCTCCTTTCTCCTGGTTACCTTCGATACTACGGCATATTTTTCTTTTTTAATAAGCCCTTTAAATCAAAAATCACGTCATTATATTTGCACTTTTCCATTGCTGCTTGTATTTTCTTTCCCAGACTAATGCAATAATGAGAATGCTGAGGTAGCAATAAAAAAAAAAGTTCTGAATTACAATTTGAGGGCGTAGAGGGCAGTAATTGTTGTATTCAATATTATGAGAAAGAAACCAAGGCAAGACTAGATCAGGCAGCTAGGGAGCCAAGGCAAGGCTAGAGAAATACACTGAAAAGCCAAGCTGGAGAATGCTGACTTACACCTAAGACTAGAACAGAAGCAAAGAGCTGTGGAGACGAGGCAAGTGCAACACAGAGTGAAGGCAGAAATAAAGAAAAAACAAACCAGGAAGTCCAGGCCAAAAACAGAAACAAGGAAGAAGGAAGACTGGGCAGATGCCTTACACTGGTCAGAGGAAAGTCTACGTGCCACCTTGCATCGCAGCTTGTCCAAAGCTCCTTCCCCAGGAGAGTCAGCAGAAACACCAAAAGACAACTGAGGAGCTCAGATTTCTCCTTCCCCACCAATAAAGAAAACAGAGTTCTTTCAACGACAGAGGCAGAATGGCTGTCCAAATAGGAGCCACATAACTCTTCAAATACTTACAGACACTAAGCAGGCTAAGAGTACTACTGATTAATCAGCAAATTAATTTTCTAGAAATTAATACACAAAAGAAGGGCAGACCTGGAAGAGTCAAGCAAGCTTTGATCATAAACACCAAAAATTTTCTTAATAGATTTGTGGAAAGAGCTGAAAAAGATGGAAATTTTTCAGACACAGGAGAAATATAGTATAAAGCCGTGAACAACTCCTGCTAAAAGGACTGAAACTTTGTCTTAGTCTCTGCACCTGCAGGTATCCAGCCCAGTGCGAATCATATCAGATAGCAAGATATAACTAACAATGAAACCCATAATTTGGGGGAGAAGGACTTATTCCTACCAGAAGTGTTATCCAGCTCTTCCATACAAACTCAACAGAAAAATGTTCAATCATTTTGATAGTAAATGAATAAGGCATGATAAACACTGTTCTAAATTTTAACTCTCTGCACTTGTCCATTGATTTATGGAGAATAATTAAAGGAAAATGATAGTTCCACCTCCCATAAGAAAACAGCTCCTCCCAAAATTTGTAAATAAACCAAGTCCTTTCTTTCAAGGGTAGCCGGCAGAGAATAATATCAAGCAGCAACCACTGTATTCCTTGTTGGGTTTGCACATCACTCAGAGTTCCACTCACAGAGCTAGCCAGGTGCTGGTGTGCCAATGACTAAGTTTGAGCAAATATTTTCGGCAAAAGAAGTACAAATATCTCCTAGAATTTACATCTAGCACCACAGAAAGTTTTTCAAGTTGACTACAAACATAAAAAATATTTTCAATAATTATCTACACCATACGTGTTTGAAAAGAAGAGTTTGGCAACAAAGACATCTCCCCCTCTTCCAAATTATTGCATGTGGTTACTATTTTGACCAGTCAGTACGAGTCCTTTTCTTCTTTATAGAAAATTGTTAAAGAAGGTGGGAATATTATTCCTACTAGCAATTAGATGATTCAATGTTTATTTGTATCCAGTACTTGCAATAAGGTGATGTGCATTTTTGCTGGTTGTTGAGCAATGACATCACTACTGGCCCATTGCAGTTGCTATAGGAACAACTGGATTTTTTCACAAGCCAGGCAACTGAAAAGCTTTAGACATCTGCTTGTTTCTAGTTTTGATAAATGGATTGTCAGCCAAAGTACAAACTCCTGATACTTTTACCTTCTGGAGAATAAGAGTATTGAAGAGTCACTTACGCATATCCTCAATGTGGATTTGATAAGATCACTACTAAATTATCCTTTTTTTTCCTGCAGTTCAACCCATACAAACAGATCATTAGCTAGTGAAGGACTTCACTCTTGTATTTGAAGTGAGCAGACTACTCTTTCATGCAGGCATCTTCACACTGGCTTAAATGAGAAAGTCCAAGCCATGGTTTTTATACCTCTCCATTGCATTTATGTTTAGATGTTATTGGCTGCACACATACTTTCCCACTGCTTACAAAACAAACAAAAACAAAAAAGCCCAAGCCAACAAATGAGCACTCATACAGCCATACTGTTTAAATACCACAGGAAAGTAAAAACAGACCCTTGTGGATTTGACTCTGCCACTATACCCTGAATTTCTGTAAAGCTCACATTGCATATTCTCTGGGGCCTGACACATTTTTTGAGGATGCAACATTTGATATTTGGAGGTCAGGAGAGAAGACACAATAAGGAAACCGCAAGGCCTGTGTTGGCCCCTTATTAAGACACGTTCATAAATGTAAGCACATTTTTATGCTTGCACAGCTCCGTGTAGAAATTGCCACCACAGTTGTGAGAGAAAGCAACTATACAGAGGATTTCAGAATTTAGTTTTGAGCTATCTATGTTTGAAACTTAGAAACACAAGTTCTCTGTGAAAAAAAATTTCAAAAATTTCTCTTCTGAGGAAAATAACATTATACAAAAATAATTGTTTCATTTTGGTTTAGTGTTTTATAATAAACTGTTAAAGTTGTTTTGAAAAGAGAAACTAAGGCTCCATGATTTCATAGAAGGTCTAAAAGTATCATTTCACTACTGCCAGTCTCTCCAAAATTCTTTCAGAAACACTTTAATTAAAACCAATGCAACTTAAATTCCTCTTATTTTACTCGATGCTACACAATCTCAAAATAGATATACTGGTCTCACAGTATGAAACTTCCATTTATGTGTGCACATATAGGTATGCTTACTTACATGCCTATATATGAGTTAGGTGTAAAAGTTGCCATTACAGTTAAAGAAAATTTAATCAAATGCAGGCAACAGACTAGACAGTGGTTCAGAGGGCCAGGCATCATGTGTCTGCTTTAGGGAGACCGGACTGGTTTTCAGGTTGTGTTGACTTGATCTCCAGTAACCACAGTGGGATCTTGGTCATATAACATACACGTAGACACCTACACCGAGACCTTCAGTTTAGATGTCTTAATCTGTGGATACATCTCAACCATAGATCTGAAAAACAGGGTTTAATCATTCCATACAAAAATAACATAATAAAGGGGGCAGCTGCAAAGGCAGTAGGAGCAAACAGGTGCTATGCTTGGGTATTATTCCTCATTATAGCTCTCTATAACTTCCTGAAGGGAGGTTGTGGTGAGCTGGGGGTCGGCCTCTTCTCTCGTGTAATCAGTGATAGAACTAGAGGGAATGGTTTCAAGCTGAGACAGGGGAGGTTCAGGCTGAACATTAGGAAGTATTACTTCTCGGAAAGGGTAATCGGGCATTGGAATGCACTGCCCAGGGAGGTGGTGGAGTCACCGACCATGGGAGTGTTCAAGAAACGTTTGGACGTTGTGTTGAGGAATATGATTTAGCTGGGAAGTATTGGTAATGGTTGGACTAGATGATCTTCTAGGTCTTTTCCAACCTTGATAATTCTGTGATTCTGTGATTCCTTTACACAGTAATGCATTATATCTTCATCTGGAAAAACGAAACTTGGGTTTGAGTGTAAGAAACTCGAGGCGAGTGCTCATACACAGACGTCAGTAACAGAAGATTCTTGGCATGGTCTTATACAAAGGAGCAAACTTAATGTCAGGAGTGGCTTTACTGGGCAAGGTGCCTAACTCAACTGTGCTCTTAAAAAAAATTTTTGTCGTGTAATAAGTGAGCTACTGGAGAGCCTTCTCTCCTTCTTCTACACTCCCCTCTAAGGGCTCTGACCAGCTTAGTTCAACCTCAAATATATTAATTTACTTCCAGAGCTCAATTCAGCTTAAAAAGGAACAACAGTAGAAAAATCAATCACTATGCACTTCAAACTTCTATGCCATGAATATATTCAAACTCACTATTTTGCTAAAACAAATGTTAGACAAATTTGCCAAGTGTGTATTTCTTTTCTGAGGAAGGACTACAGTTCCAAAGCATACATTGGCTTTTGTGTGTTCCAGAAATGGATCCTAAACCCACAGGAAACCTTCAGTAATTAAAAGCAACCACCAACCCAGCACATCTGCACAATCTTTATTTAGATCAGAAATCATGAAAAGAAGGGCTACATTTCCTCTTGTATTACTGAGTTTAAACACTCAAGTTTGAAACTGAACAAGCAGCATCCCATTTCCTTAATCACTAAGCTACTAGAAAGCAGCTTATCAGTATTTTCAAACACAAAAAATGTATTATAGTATGATTTGCATGCACATGCAGTAGTCCCTAATGGTTTACTAAGGACTACCAAACTTTAAGCCATTCTGCAAAATTAATCAGGTCATTATCTCCCTTGCTTAAGGAGATTATATATGAACTTTTATTCAAATAAATGTAAAGAAAAATATCCTATATTCTCTTGGTTATAATGTGATATTCTTGCACTGGTGAACAACTACATGAAATTTTCTACTGAAGTCGGCAGTAGTACTGAGACTGTGCAATTTAGTTTCCTTTTTTTTCCTTTAATTTCCTTTTTTTTTTTTTACATTAATACAGGGAAAGCCTGTTGGTTAATATTCTTTCAGACTTTCCTACAATAAAAATTAACATTATAAGCCATTTTGGTTAGACAGCAAAGGTGAGAAATGTTGTCAAATAGAAAAAATTTTTGGAAATTCTAAGTGCCTACCAAAGAAGGATTTAGAGAAAATGCCAGCTCATTTGTGATTGCAGTGGTACTGTCCCTGTGCATCCATGCATTTACTATGGCATTTAAGCAATGCAGCCTCCCAAAAGGAATAGAAATCACTTAACAGAACACAGTGAAAAATAATTCATTATCCCTTCAAAACTTTGCAAGATATGCTTCCTCTCTAGTTTAATTAAAACCATCCAAATCCTCATATTTCATCTTTTATTTGTTCACTTGATTTATTTAATGCTAAAATCTCTTATTTATACAGGGTTGTGCAGGTAATTTATTTATAATTGAGGTTATTTAACTGAACCAGTAGTGAATTGTGTATGACATCACTTGCGTCCTTGGAGAGCTCAACTGAAGTCACCCAGATCTCATCCAGACACCATGGAATCTTTGAGCTGTGATCTTAATCACAGCACTTAACTATTCTTTTAAAAAAAGGGTTAAAAGAGGGTTCAGACATGGAGGGTGCCACCAGTTATACCCTGCTCACTGTCGTTGTGCATTGCCCATTTATTTTTTCCAGACTTGTTAATTCTTATCATTTAACAAAAAAAATTTTATAGGCAAAAGGGACACCTTATATGCAACCCCAAGAAGTTGTCAGTTTAATTAGTCTTAACAGCCTGATCCATTATTTTTAGTCTAGTCACAATAATACTAACATTTTATTACATACATAATATAGTGTAAAATGTAGCATAGTGTATAACATGTATAATTATATACAGTTTAAATTACATATATTCCAACTTTCATGCCTGACTTTAATGTTTTGCTCACCTTCTAAGGTCAAAAGTTTGTGGGGGGATGAGGGGACAAAGGGAAGACAAAAGAAGGGGAGTCCAGTATCCAGAGAACTCTTCCAGGAGAAGAGTGATGTTGATGGTTTCTTTCTCCTCCCTGAGAATAATTTTCTCATTTGCTAACATGCTCTACACCTTGTTTTTTCTTCATTGGTCAGCTAGTCCACATTACAATTCAGTATATTATCTATTTTTTTACTGCTCTTTGTTATGCCTGAAACAGATTTTACCAAGCTCCCGAGGTTGCGTTCTTTTGCTGGCCACTGGCAAGTTGCTTATAGCCCCAGAGCCTCCGGTATCAGTCTACATCTGTGCTTTTAAGATGTCTGCTCTCACCCAATGCCTTTACTGCTCTGTGCTGCAGTTTATTTTAGACTTAGAGACAATTCACTCCCCACACAGTAAGCACTTTTTATTACCTACTAGTTGCAGAGATAACAATAAGCATCACAACCACACAATCAGAGAGAGCTAAACACAAGCTAAAAAAAGTAGGTAATAGTCACTGATCATTAGATAGTTGGTGCTGCAAACTAAAACAAACCTCCAGGAAGGCCAAGACAAAGCTTAGCAGAAAGCCTGTGGCCTGTTACAAGCAACACCACCACCACATTTTTACTGGGCTACAGGATTACATACGTCATCTGAAAGGACAAAGATAAACATAGCTGGTGGTCTCTAGGACAGAAAAAAATCAGCGACAGATTTCTATAGCAAAAGTAGAGCTGGAATCTACCTCTGAACACTATATGTGAGAAAGCTGACAGAATAACATGCTTGAAGTTAAGCCTACTGAGGACAAGTTATGCATCCCTGTAAGACCAAGGAAATGAGGTGAGAGTCATGCCTGCTTATTGATACACACACAAGGATATACTTGTATGACTAATTGTCTATGTTATACTTCAGAGTAACAAGCTGCACATGTTTAATATTTACAAACACACACCAGTCTTTCCCTGACCCTTCCTGGGCCATCTGCTCTGCTGCACAATCCAACAAATCAGATCCCAAAGGAAATGTCTAAAAAAGGATTCTGAACCCTGGCTGCAGAAATCTGAAGACAGCTTGCTCTTCTAATCTTCTATTCCATCCTGTGTAGTCACCACAAACCCAAAACAATTCATTTCACTGCATGATGCCACCTGAATGATGTAAAATTTCTCATTCTACAGGTAAGACCTACTATTTTTCATACAAGGCTTTTCTTACCTTGATAGCTATATGTGGTTGACACCATCATGCAACTTCTGCCATACATGAGTATTTCCTTCCTGCTGTTTGTATCACCTGCCTTCTATGTCCATCTCCATTTTCATTGTTTACACAAATTTTTAAAACAAGCCCACACTAGTCTAGGTCTGTGATTAAAATGTTTCTGAATGTTGCATAGATGCCATGTGAACCAAGAAGGGAAGCTGTGTATATCCACCAGGTTGCTAAGCAAAGAAGCAACTTTTCCATTACAGGCTACATAACTGCAGGAAAACTTTAAGGAAGATGCAATCCCTATAGAAAGGAAACCTGTACGTTGTCAAGTAAGAATCATTTATTCTAAGTTACATGAAAGCTTTTTGTATAAATGCAGGGGAAGCCTAGTTAAAAAAAAAAAAGGAAGAGTGCGTGTCGACTGCCAAAGGCTCAAACTTATGATATCAAATTGTTCCTTACTCTGCTCATACTGTATAAAAGAATCAGTTTATTTTCACATTGTAGTATTGTCCTTTATAATACAGGTTTTCACAGCAGCTAGTTTTATGAAAAATTAATAGGAAGCCAAAAGTATTAAAAGGAAAAGCCCTTAATATCCAAGACAGTCATGTCTAGTATATTTGAACTCTCAAACAAACTTGGTATGGCAACAAAAAGCAGTCATAGTTCAAAGGTAAAATTGATAGTGTGGGATATATTGTGTATTCACACCATTGTGTATATTCACATTTAAAAACACATTTTTAAGTCTGTCTTTTGATTAAAGGCAGATGCTCCTTGGTGTATATTTTCCAAGCCAAATAGATCCAATAAAATTCTTCCAATAAACAATTGTAAATTATTACCACTCCCTCAAAAGTAGTAAGAAAAACTGTTTTCTGAACAGTCCCACATAACTTAAGTTGCTCATGCTTGTGAACAGAATTTGTCTTGGTTTCACTTCTAAATTTGGCATAGTTTCTGCGATTTCACTGCAGGGGAATCTGACATTAAAGTACCAAATTGCCAGATAAAACACACAGATACCTTGTAGATGCAAATATATAACTTTAAGCATCAAACAAGAATAGTATTTATGAAAACCAGCCCTCATCTTAAATTAGCATCAGTTATAGCTTGACATGCAAACCCCTTTTTATACAGTAAAGCAAAAGGCTCATCAAGATGTTCTCTGAGATACATGAGACACATGAGAGAGTCATCTCCTTCATATTCCATTCATCTGTCTGGCTTACTCATTCATGTCCTGAATGTGCTGAACTACAAGATGTCAAAAATGTCAATGTATCATTTAACCCGCTCACACTGAAGGCTGCTGAGCATTTTATTGCTTTTAGCTGTATCAAGAGTACTCACTGATAGATGCTCAGAGAAGTTGTGCTTGTTTTGACCATACAAAATTAAGACACACCTCTGATGCACTCCACAGGATAATCTTAGCCAACACCACCTATCAGTTTGAGCAGTGGGCCTCCAGCACACTGTTTGGCTGAAACTATACTGTGCCATTTTTAAGGATGATCCAAAAGGCTGGTGCTTTCTGGGTCACTGTATTTTCTTCTTAATGCATGAGAGCAGCAATAAGCATAAAATACAAAATCTAACATCTGAGTTCTGAGAGAGAGCACAGCCAGATGATTAAATCTGTGAGCTGCATTGTGATGGGTTGGCCCTTGGCTGGGGGCCAAGCCACACACACCCGCTCACACAGTCCCTGCCCCCACCCAATGATAGGGGAGAGAATTAAAGAGGTAAATGGCAAAGAGGACTCGTGGGTTGAGATAAGGACAATTTAATTACTAAACTACAATAATATTAGAAATAATACTATATACAAAGATGCAATGTGATACACAGTGATACTACCCCTCCTCACCTGATGACCAAAGGCCCAGCCCACTCCCAGCCAATGGCCCCAAAGGAGGGAGAGAATAGGTGATACACAATTATGCTGCCCCCCACGAAAAAGGCTCGGCCTGTTGGCAATGATACTGCCCCCCCAAAAAAGGCTCGGCCTGTTGCCAGCTAATAATCCCCAGAAACCGCACAGACGATTCCCCCAGAAAGGGGGGGAAAGGGGGGAAAAGGGGGTGCACCGCTCCCGGAGGCACTCACGGAACGGAGATAACAGCCCAAGCGTCCCAACCCGAGAGCTGACCGAAGCAGGAAAAAAAAAAACAGCTAACGATCCTCC
>WKFP01014301.1:10868-24606 GCA_011057875.1 Pterocles orientalis
TGGGTATGACGTGCATGGGATGGAATAATTGGTCAGTCTGCTTCTCAATCTTGACTTAAAAGCAAATCCCAAGCTAGAAGCCGGGCTCTCTCTGTCTATTGAGAGGAGAGAGGCTGAATGTATCTCATCCTTGAGAACAAATAGCAACATCCTAGCAATAACTATAAACGTACTTCTCTGTTCTTCTCTTATCAATTCTCTCCTGAGCAGGAATCCAAAACATAGCTTCTTACTAGCTATTTATGAAGAGAAGGGAAAAGGGAAAAAAAAAATTAACTCTGCTCTGCTTAACCCACGACATGCATCTATTGTGTCCTCATATGCTGCTAAAAAGAATCCCCAAAATTGTCATCTACCCTCTTTACAGAAGCAAATAAACAACCCGATGTTGCTCTTAACGTATGCTAATCAAGCTACTCTTACTGAAAGCACTACCAGTGCCATGCAAGGTAACCTCATTTTCCTCATACATCACCATTCACTGTCTAGCTCATTTTTGTTCAATGTTAAGATGTCTTACTTCACCGATATGTTGCCAAAGCACATTAGATCAGGCAGTCAATGTGAATTTGCTTCGTAGCCTACTTTAGTAGTGGAAACGCTACAAAAAAACTGGCAAAAGATGCAGTTTGTAGTACTTGGCAAGATAACGCAGTATGTGAAGGCAACCCATATTCTGAGAAAACAAACAAACCAACAACAGGCATTTCAACACTTTCAGAATTCATTAGCTCAAAGGAATTTAATTCCAATTCCGGTATAGGCTCAGCATAGCAGGGGATGCAAGTGTGTATGTGTTTCAGCAAGTTTTCTGGTAGATTCTGCTTTAAGCACCAGTTGACACTACACTCTGCAATTCAGCCAAATCCTTAACTTGAAGTCTGACACTAAACTTGCTTTATTAAAATTTCATTTAATAATTTAATTTTTAATTTATTTAATTAATAATTTATTTTTAACTTTTATTTAGTCTTTATTAAAATATGTTAACTGTATTATGCCATAGTAGGTAGTTCTGAGCATTTAGCAAATCTCATTTACTGTGGCCAAGCTCATACTTTTGTATTTGGAACCAAATCATCTATTGCCTCACTTTGGCCAAGGCTTTTTCTGTATTTTACTTCATTTTGTGTCATTCTGTGTATACAGCAATGAATCTCCTTCAGATTTAACAGGCCTTACTAAGGTCTTTAAATAATAACTGTAAAAATAAAGAAATCTCCTTTTTTTTAAGGGTTATAAGTGTTTTCAATCAAGATCAGTATCCACTTTGAGTGCAAATACAGTGCTGGAAAGCTGAAGGAATAGTAAACTTCATTTGCAATGCTAGTTGTGTTACATTAAAGAAAAATACCGATTTTATATTTTCTTTTATCCTATTACACTGGAATTCACTGCATTTTTCAGATCATGCAGCAACGAACTCTTTCCTAAGTAGTATTCAGTGCCAAGTCCTTTACACCAATTTATTTCAGTAACAGTATAATTCCAGAAGCACCACAACTAACAAAGCATGATTCCCTATCCAGTTGGTTTCTGCATTTCTGCATAGCCCCCCAAAATGAATAACCAGAGACCTCTGATAGTCCCTTTTCTTTGATCTCAGACTCAACAAATGTACCTCTGCCCCCATCGGGATGGTGACTGCAGTAAGACCAGTAGGAACTTTAATAGTGAAGAACTTAACTTGTCTGCCAAATCTCTCTGAAATTGGCCAAGAGGCTCAATACGTATACTAGACTGTCTGGTAGGCAGGCCGATAGCCTGATCATATATGATGTTTTTGTCCTGTAGAGGCTAGGGTAAGGAAAAGAGTGAATTTCAGCTGAATTCATTCCCTCTCACATTCATTTTCAGAACTAAAATTCTAATAACTAAGTATTTAGATGTTCTTCTCTTCTAGATTTCACTATCAATGCAGGAGCAGCTGACCACAAACACAAAACTCAGAATTTAGACAGTTTGTCTCAGGACTTGATCTTATGTGAAATAATAGAAACCATGTCTGCTACAGTCTTAACCTTTTAAGCAAGTAGAAACCATGGAGTGTGAACCTACCCCAAAAAAAGAGTCTAAGGTATGTGTA
This sequence comes from Pterocles orientalis, assembly GCA_011057875.1. Classification (NCBI taxonomy): domain Eukaryota; kingdom Metazoa; phylum Chordata; class Aves; order Pterocliformes; family Pteroclidae; genus Pterocles; species Pterocles orientalis. Next base: position 12,955 of record WKFP01014301.1, read on the forward strand.
TTCTGAAGTATTACAAGATTTAAAAGAACATAATTTGATTGTATGTGTTCTCCATTACATATATAAGTGCTCTACGCTGCCATAAATGAAACACTTGCCAGACTGCAAGACAAAGATTCTTTTTTTTGAAGCAAATGCACGTTGAGCCTGACCTCCTCATTGCCAGCTGTTGCTCCCTGAATTGTGGTCAGCAAAGAACGATAAATAGCCCTTACCTTGCTATAACCCACCATGATAACAACTCTGCATCTGGACCCCCAGCACAGCACTGCAATCCCTCCCTCATCACATACACTGACACACCAAATAAATTCTCTGGGCTCAGCAAACCTTGCATCAGGTCCTACTTCTGCATGATGGTCTGGTGAAAAGGAAAAGATAGGGAACAACTGATGTGGAATAATCACAGCTGCAGGAGAAACCGGTAGTTGTCTAAACCTCCGTGCTTGAGACTTGATAGGCTCACTCCATTATTAGAGCGCGTTAAATTAGCATAAGCACTCTGATTTTCTCTCTGCTACTCTTCTTGGCATGCAGAAAAAAAAAAAAGAAACTAAGAGTTAATTCACCTTATAAATTAACACATACACAACATGAAAACATTGTTTGACTAACTTCCTAACACTTAAAAGCAGATGCTAGCCTCATAGCTGTGTGAAATCATCAGCCATAAGAATCTTGTATCAAATATCACCGCCATTATGTGTTGATGAACAGTTTTTCATGTTGATGCAACTACAGAGAGTGTGAGCTGGTAATCAAGAAAGTGCTTAGCAAGACTTTCTTACTTGCACTGAATTCCAACAGAGGCAGAAGGTGTCTGACAAGAAAGAAAACAAGAAAGAAGATGGGAGAAGGGAAATTCTTGCTGATTAGCTGCCCAGAGCTAAGCACATAAGGAAAAAACTCAGCCCTAGGGATGCCGAACAGTTCTGAAATCTCTCCTGCATGGCTAAAATCCATAGCAGTGGGACACTGGTTAAACAGAAAAAGAAGGAAGGAGAAGTGATGGCTTTCCTTCTCAAGGTAGAAGAGAATTATTCAGAAGTATTTGTGAGCCAACCATGTGCCTACCAAACGTATCAAATGTAGCAGTGCATCAAAGGGGACTGTGCATTGTGCCCTGCAGAGAATCCCAACCCGGGGGGCAACGAGACCTTACCTAGGGAATGTGGGACCCCGGCAAGCTCTACCTGGCCAACAACACCAGAGCCACCAATATTTAAAATGGCATCAGCAGCCTTCATGCAAACGGTACCCTGCAATACATGATTGTACACTGAGAAAGTCTTTTTATATAAAAGAAAAGCAAGCGTTCAGCATTTTTCAGATTTTGACTGGTGAAATTGTAACATCGGGGAACCCTTCGGAAAGAGTTGCTGCTAACTACAGAGTGGTGACGATGCTGATAATATGCTGTCTTTGCTGTAAATATCACCCTTTGTTCCTCAAAATACAGGGCTGCTATATATGTTTGTTGCAGCCAAGGTTTAGTTTCTTCTGTAGGTTAGAGCAGAAGATTACTTAATTACATACTTTTATGACAGCAAATCACTGATTCACATCTGCCTTTGTATCAAAATATATCCACTTCTCATCTAGCCATATTAATTCCATCAAGTATGCATAGGCTGTAAGCTGGTGTAAACTAAGAGTACATCATCTAATTTTCTAATACAAACAATAGATTCAGGAAATTAGTCATGTTTTAAATTGAAAAGTTAGGACACTGCTCTGCTTAATAATTTGCAACATGCATTCATACCACAGCTGATTGTCAACATGAAGCCAAATTACTTTTCTACTACCACAAATATGAAACCAGACCCTAACTTCGATAGAGATCAAAAATCTAATAATAAATCTAGGTCTTGTTGTCTCTCTCAGATAGCCCCCTTCTGACATTCATTCCCTTTGAGAAACTTCAGATACTAAATTGCAGGCACCAGTATAAAATGCCTAACACTCTTCAAGTAAAAAAATTGAATTGGAAGAAAGTTTAATGCACCACATCAGTGACAAGTTCTATCTCTGTGGGCTTTCAAGCTTCAGGAGCACTCTAGTTTTTAAACATAAAAAGTCAGTTGTTCTGTGCCCCTCAACAGAAACCACAAACCAAAAAAGGAGTCTGAAGGTGTCAAAGCAGTTGCCCAAGGCCCCAGAGATACACCAAGCTTTCAAGAGATTCCCTATCTTGAGCTTCTGTGAGGACAAAAAAAGCTTCCACTGCTGCTGGCCCTATCTACAAACCATAGCTTCCTGAATCACCAAGCTTGGGCCAGTAGTCTCCACTCCAACAGTGCCAAGAAATCAACTCACTGGAGACAGCTTCAGTCTTTGCTTTCCCTATGAGTCCCATCTTCAACATTTTTCAGGGATTGCCAACTCTAACTTCATGTCCTGGAGACTCCTGTGCCTTAGGAAACAAAATATTCCCATCTCACAAGTAAATTTAAAGTTACCCAGAAGAAAAATGTCTCAACATTGCAAATCTACCTTCTGTTCACACGCCAGTAAAGAGTTTGTGTGCTACTTATAACTAAGAAGGTACATAAATTATACATGCTCATCTTTTCCAACACTAGACTTATTGTTTGAAGGGGCATGAATATAAGCCCCCAGAAATGACAAGGAAGCACATGCTAGACGACCACCTTCTCACTCCTGAAGTTTTGGCTTGGTATTCTGTTCACACAAACCTATCTGTTGGCTAGCAAATATTTTAGTGTACAGACATGCCCTTCTCCTCTCAAACCGTCATCAGCTTTCTTGGCCACAAGATACACTGTGGAAATCACGAGAGAAACTGTGAAAGTTTAATGAATTTACACTTCAAAAAGATTAGTTTTAAACCATGAGACAAAGAAGAATTAAAAAAAACCTTAAACATTGCGTAGGATGGGTAAATAAAGAACAATGAGATAAAACAGTGTCTTATGACAAGATCTCATATGTCAGCAGTATGAAATACATGATTATACAGACAATATAAGACAAAGATTAGACCAAAATCAAATTCTGCCTTGAAAACCACAAATAGATGGCCTACTTATTACAAAATGTTACCTTATTTACCTGAACTGAGAAACAAAACTACAAATAAATTCTTGATACACCCACAGACAGGGACAGAGGCACAAAAGCAGGTTAAAAGCCTGATGAATATTGTTTTCAGAGACCTCTTAACATTTTGTCGCTAACATAAAACTGCATCACACTCTTCCGTGACTATTGCATAGCCTGAATACTTAGTTATCCTCATATGCATAAATCAACAAACTTACCAGTATCTAACATGTAATTTTACTCTAAACAAAGCTTACAAATGCATCTACTGGCTTTTTTGCGACTGCCAAGTCTCAGCTCATTTCTTGTTTCTGAAACTTCTTCCCTTTTGTGTTTTCCAGTCATATTTAATTAGCATGATTAAAGCCAAGCTAGAGGTATATTTACTCATTCACACAGCACAGGAAAGACATGGACCTGTTGGAGCAGGTCCAGAGGAGAGCCATGAAGATGGTCAGAGGGCTGGAGCACCTCCCCTATGAGGACAGGCTGAGGGAGTTGGGGTTGTTCAGCCTGGAGAAGAGAAGGCTCCAGGGAGACCTTATAGCAGCCTTCCAGTACTTAAAGGGGGCTACAGGAGAGATGGGGAGGCACTCTTCATCAGGGAGTCTAGTGAGAGGACAAGGGGTAATGTTTTTAAAGCTGAAAGAGGGCAGATTTAGATTAGATATTAGGAAGAAATTTCTCACTGTGAGGGTGGTGAGGCACAGGAACAGGTTGCCCAGAGAAGCTGTGGATGCCCCATCCCTGGAGGTGTTCAAGGCCAGGCTGGATGAGGCTTTGAGCAACCTGGGCTAGTGGAGGGTGTCCCTGCCCATGGTAGGGGGGTTGGAACTCGATGATCTTTAAGGTCACTTCCAACCCAAAACCATTCTATGATTGTGATTCTTTGCCAACCTACTAAATGTTATCCTGTGCTGCTTCTTAAAATATAATATAATCTTATTACTTACATTTTGTACCAGTAATAAATTATTTAGTAGTCCAGAACGTAAGGTTAAATTATGAATGTATACTTTTCATAATGACCACACAATGTAAGTCCTTCCAAGAAATCAGCATTAAACTCAAGCTCATATGTGTTCTCATTAATTTTTAAGTTAGATTGCTATAAAAGCCTCACATTTTTCTGTGATAGTAACAAGGCAGACATTTACCAAAGTATTTTGTGGAACTTTAAGCCTACACTTAAGAGTTTTGCTGGACAGAAGCAAGAGCATCGCCTTGACCTTGCAGTCAAGTCTTAAATAAGCTACTGAGGAGTGGTCCTCTTTCTTACTGTGTTTAGGATCCAGTTTTAACAGATTTTATGTGAGAGACCATGGACTTCACCGTGTTCTCAGACAGAAGCTTTGCATTTTGCACAGAACTGCTTCACGCTATCCCAGAAAACTCCTTTTTGCCATATCAACCAAGGCACCGGCCCCAGTTTTGACCCCAAAGACCTCAGATGTCTTGTGGACAGCTTTGTCAGAGGTCGCCAAGTTCCTTAAGGACAGAGGGAAAGCTGACCTTGAGTAATGATTTTGAAGTGAAGTCACTATTCTATGGGGAGCCAATGCAAACAGATTATGGATTTGATGTGCTCAGGGTATCCCAGGCTGCTGATAAGGCATGTTGCAATGTCCCACGCTCCTAAGGACTTGAGTCTATAGAATTCATATATTGTATTGGCGTAGTTCAGAGGAAAAAAAAAAACTTGGGGGTTTGTATTACTATCATTACCCATGAGAACAGGATGGATTCTCAGACAACTGAAAACTGTGGGAGATTTTGATTTGTGGAGTCACTACCAGCAGGGATTTCAAAAGCATTATTAAAACTACAAAGAAATGGATGAATAATACATCTGCTTGAAACTACACTTGTGGGGAGATCAAAATTATCCACCAATTTGGAAAGCTTGGAGGGTTAAATATTATGAAAATTTATTTTGACATTCTTCAGATTAAATAGTTTCAATATTTTGAAAATAGGAACATTCTGACTTTCTACTTTTAAATAGCATATTTGTTTTGAAATTGGCACAACATTGTTCTGGATTTAACAAAAATGTTTCAGGTTGGCAAAGAATAAAATTTTTCTTCCTGACAAGAAAAGAAAACAAACTATTAAAGTCATTAAAATTTGTTTTGGCTCGTTATAAGCAATGCCTCCGGAATGTTTAGTTCAGCCACTAACTCTCAAAAAGGTGATGAAGTGTGTCATTCCTCCAGATCCTTGAAAAAAAGAAAGGAAAAAAGCAACTGGAGATACATACCCTTCAAAGACCCAGTTCTAAGGTTTGTTTTTCCTTGACTACTACCCACTGCAGCATAGTGTTCCTGTGTTCCTACAGATATGTCCCGACATAGGCAGATTCATAATGCTCAGAGCACTCTACGGCTCTTTCTCCCTCTGTGCATTTTCCTCTATCATTCACTTCCCCATATACTCCGTAATGATCCATAACAACCCTGGCTCCTTCAAGAGGGATGAAAATCACTACCTGCCTTGTGGGGGGATTTCTGTTACACAGCAAGGCTCCTTCTGCTTCTCAGTTTGAAAATTTGTGGCAATTTCATTTAAATGAATCACAGAGCTTTATATTAAGTTACATACAACATGGAACAATGTAGTCAATACGGCAGTTGACATCTTATGTTAAGTTCAATTTCTTCTTACAATGTTTCCACACAGCTTTCACTATGCTGCAGATTTAGGCATTAACAACATATGAAGTTTATTTTACAGACTGCCAGGGGCAGAGAGCTGGAGAATCTGGACAGGTAAGGGGCAGGTTCATGAAGCTATGCTTGTCTGGGGACAAAAAAAAAAGTGATTTGGGGTTAATACGAAAAGTAAATTTGAATCTGGTAAAATACCTGGCAACGAAACAGCACCTCTTAGACTTTAAAGCCTAATTCTGCAGTGGGAACTGCAATCTCAGTCAGATTACATAGCACTGAATACTACAAGTGGCTCACAAAAATAATTTTCTCTAACCCAAGGACTCTATCTTAAGGAAAACTTGAGTTTTTAAAAGATGAATGTCTAGATTCTGTACTTCAACTTCCATTGGATCATGCTAGGAAAAGGAGGAGGATGATGACATGATGCAGATCTCCATCACTTTGCAGTATCTGTTTTTAGAGCTCTGTCAGAGAAACTGAAGCTTTACTCAGTGAGCTCAGACAGTCTGAAAGAACCACAGCACTTCGATACAGGCACTTTCCCCTCCAGACTCCTAACCAACCTCTTTCCATGGTCATCAGGACAAGTGGCACAGCTGCCCATGCTGAGCCTGAACACCTCCAACTAAGTAGTAAGGTCATGGTCCCCATACCATGTCAAAATGGGGCCTTAGTAAGCAGAAAGTTTATCCTAACAAGGCAGCATGCCTCTATTTAAAAACAGAAGGAAAAAAATCGTTCTCTTGTGTTTGGTCTTTGCTGTACATTATTTCCTAAGTAAATTTTGTTCCATTTTAAAATATTATTACTATTTGCATGAGTTGCAGTAGCGACTAGCTAACCCAAGTATGAATCAACATCACTTCATGTGTAAAGGCACTGCACAGATGTAAAAGATTATCCCTTCCCCAAAGCATTTGTAGTCTGCAGAACCTTAAAAATAGTGCTTTTAGTTAGAATGACAACAAACATGCAGTTACGTCTAACATACACAATGAAAATGAATCCAGGTAGACTCTTGTTCCCTTTTCGATTAGGAAGGCTTGATTCAATTAAAAGCCAGCAAATGTAAAATACACAGAAGACATCCTCTTATATTCAGACTAACGTGTGGAACTCATCATAGACGCTGCTGAGGTTTTGTGGAAGCAAATAACTTAGGAAGCTTTAAACAAGAATCAGACATTAACAAACATCTCTAGTGTCCATACCAAGCATGAAAATTACAAGAAATGTCCATCATCTGGCTTGAAAAGAAATCAGTCAGCAGATACTCCCGGAAGATATGTTTCTTCACAGAGGAGGAAAAAAATTGAAAAGGCCTTAATTTAAATCATAACCACTGGATGTTCATCACTGACAGAAACATAATCCCAGAACACATGGACATCTTCCTGTTTTAACAGGTAAGCACTTTGTATCAGAAAGTTATTCTCATTTCACTCCGGTTTTAACAGCACTGTTGTACAGACAATTATTCATGATTCTCAGAATCATGAAAACAGAATTCAGCTATTGGTATTTTCTGGAGAGCTTCAGGATCAACAGAAGCATTCTTCTATTGAATCCTGAAGGACTAGCAGTCCACCACTTTATCAAGTTCAGAGTCATGATTCTGCTTCCATTCCACTCGTGTAATTTATAGAGATTCAGCTTGTTTCATATATCTCAGTGTGTATCAGAATAAATAACCATTGCATGAGACCAAAACCCTAACACTCACCATCTCTTTCTTATGTACAGACTGTAACTCCTCCTCTCCCACTTCCTCATTCTATTTGCTTTCTTTTGTACAATATATGTTTTCTTTCTCACATTTTAGTATCACCTTGTCTCCTTTCTTAGCTTTTTATCTTTCCTGCTGGTTAATTCTGCCTGCATCTCCCCACAACCGCAACTCTTACCTTGCTGGAGTAGCACGTTGTGCAATTCCTTGAGTTAAGTCTTCCCACCTAAGAAGTTTACCCACAAACATAACGGCAAACAGAAAAAATAAATCAGTCATACTTGGGCAACAGAGATCTTAAGAGACATTATAGTGCTCTGTCATCCTGTATTTCTATTCTCATGCTTACCAAAGAGACAGCAGCAAATTTCTTGTGAAGACTTTAAACTCTCCATTCCCATTCAGGGTTCATTTAACACACATTGTAATCACAGTGCTGAGACTAATTCATTTGAAATGCATGCAGCTTAACACATCTAATTTTGTACTCTAGGTGTTCCACTGCGAGTCAGGCTGGGCACTGGCCTTAGCAGTAGTACTTTCAATAGACTTCAGCATCTGCTTCATTTGCTTACATTATGTTACCTCTTAGTGAGGCCTCACATTTACTCAGTTTGAAACTCTGAAAACGATCAACTATCAGCCTGAAAAGTCAGATTATCTGCCTAGTTTTTCCCTTCATAACATTGCTTATCCTCAGAATTTAGTTTTGAAATTTTGATGATAAGATGTGAGACCAGACTCAGGTCAGTTACCTTCACAGTATTTCAGGTCTGTAAAGGCAACAGTGGTTAATATGGTAACAAATGCTTCATGCTGTATTTTCTTTTAATGGCAATAGTGATTCAAAGTCCTATCAAGAACAGGTAAAAAAAACAAAAGGGCTGGTCTTACACAGCTGCATAGCTACTTTAGACTTGGGGGGCATCCCGTGGTTTTTTTTTACTGCTGTCACACTTTCACAAACAGAGGATACGTCATTCCTAAATTGTTAGGTTTACTTAATTATGGCTTTGTGTGAGACTTCCAAAAAAGGGTGTAGAAAACCGATCTGCCTAACATAACAGGAGCAAACAGATGAGGCAGAAGAGCTATAAAATTAACCTATTCCTTATATATCTCTGTAATACGAGTAGGATTTTCAAGAGCACATTTTGCTTATCTCGATTTCCAGTGAAGAATATGCTAAAACTCCTCCTGACTTCACAGAAAGGAAATTACACCAACAGTGCTCTTACTTTTTACTACAAAAAATAAAAGCTGCATAATGGCAGCTGGTGCTGAAATATGTTACTTGGCAGGAAAGTCTTGAGATTTAGGTAAATGGGGACAGGGAGACCAAGAAAGGATGGATGAAGATCTAAGCAACAAGATTCAGGATGTCAGGAACAACTAAAGAATGCAAATAATATCTAACAATAAGAAGGCAGACAAAAGGGTATGCTCGGAGATGTTTCAGAGGAAGAGTAGAGAAAATTTAGAGATTTCCTGTTAGAAACAGCAACTTACAATGATTCAACATGCTGTGAGAGATCACCAGAAACCATAACTGGAATCACATTCAGGTTGTTATTTCTGCATACAGAAGTGCTTAAATCTGACCTATTATGCAGCTCTCCTAATCCTCATGTTAACACACAAGAGCTGATATTCAGCCTCTTCTTAGCAATGCCTTCTTTGGATCGAAACCAAACAATTCAGTTTTATTCTGTAAAGCGGAAAAATAACACATTCCTTTTCTACTAAACTAAACAACAGTAGTATCTTTTCTTTGTAACTCTGACTTGTATTACATCCCTTCAGTCTTTGAGGAAAAGAGGGACAGGAGGGGGGAGAACTTAAAATTATTCCCCACAGAATGAATAAATACAGCCAGATGACCAGCATGGAAAATAACTGTATGAGCTGTAGGTACCAAAGCTTGCCCACAAATAGCTCATTGTGAATAATGTATATGCAGTTTAAAGCCAGTTAAAATAAGTGCCAGGCCAGTTATCAGACAGTAGTGAATTTCCAAGGCTTTGAAACATTCTTTTTTTGATTCTCCATCTCTGAGGTACAAATAACTGAACTAAGATGCAGATAGTATGAATGAATTGTGGGCAACAGCTGTAGTCTTTCAGTCCTACATCAAAACAGACTGGTGGTGCTGAAGAGGCAAGAGTAACATGAAAGAGCCAGCTTTGACTTTGTGAAACGAGTTCTTGACATCACATCAGGTCCTAAAGCACTACTATGCCTGTGAAATGGAAAAGGATTCATCTTGGATGAAAATTTTTGCAGAAAAGCAACAGACTAACGATCTACCACCATAGGGCAGTTTCCTTTATTCCAGTTTAATTTCAGCTTTAGAAACACTATGTATTTGGCTGTCTGATTACAATCTTTGCTTGACCTAAAGCTTCCACATTGCACATTCATACAGATGTTTCAGGGCTAGCCTCCCTTCAGACGAATTCAGCTCCTCAGACTGCTGAATACTGGGTACATTTTTCAGCTTTGGAAAGGTACCAGGGATTCTTCAGCAAGGTTATGGGCATTTATAAAGGGAAAGGGAAAAATCCCATTCCCTTTTCTTTCTTACAATCAACATTTACAAGAAAAGTACATTAATGGCTACCATTAAGAAGTGCACATTGCCTTCAAACAGGTTTTCACATGTCCTGCTTGTTAAATCAGCTACCTCTCACACCACTTTAAAAAGCAGTCTAAGTATTTACTTTATTAAAGTATCTTCATTTCTACATTTCTATTTCAGCAATCAACACTGCTTCCACCTTAACTAGTCCTAGAGGTATATTAGGGTTTTAATAATGTGTTATATTTATTTTTGTAACATTTATATTAACAATCCATACCAAGACATCTGTTCTTCTGAACAATAGCCTGGATATTGTTTTTCTTTCAAACTCCTGTAAAGAAATTAAAGAATTGTCCAAGAACAAAAGATACTCAAAGCTGTATCTAATCTAAATATTATCTTCTGTGAATTATTTCTTACCACAGAAAGTCTGCAAGCATTGAAGTACAGTTTAAACATACAGCGTCACATCTGGGTGGCCTACAACCTTAAATACCTACAAACACGATCCTTTCAGAAAGTCTTTGGATACATAGGCATGTATTCCTAAGGACAGACAATTCTAAAGATCCTATGGGAAACATCAACGCAGAAAGAAGACTGTGACTAAGGGTTTGGGCTTTTTCTACATCTTCAAGATACTGCTCATCTGATAGTTCATGTCTGTCATTATGAATTCTCTTTTGGACGATATAAGGCAGGAATTTACACAGACTGCTGGAACACAGTCTCATACCTGTTTCTTCCAAAGTGGATTCACACTAGCAAGCACCATACTGGAAATTCTCTATTAACATCATCTGTGAAGAACTAGCAATAGCGGAGAGACCATGACTGAAATTTACTATTTTGTACTTATTTTTATTGCACAAAGCAGAAACTATCACATTTTTTTAAAAAGGTGATTTTTTTTTTCTAAAACTTTTCACAAAAGCACCAATATCTTACCCACAACTTTTGAAAAAGTCATCCTCCTTAAAAATATTAAGTGTATCCCCAGAAATGTCTAAGGGTTGATACATGCTTTTGAAGCTAATCCTGGATGCCCATATGAAAGAGAGAGGTTTGATTATATCCAAAACCTAGTTTAGCTCATATCACATAGAAGGGAGAAGGAAGTGGGGAAAAAAGTTGCCCACTGTAATACTTAAATCCCATTTCACAATCAAAAACAGTAGGTATATTTCTCGTATTTTATTATTTCTATCTCTGAATAAGTGAACATCATCCCTGTTAACACCAGCACAGAAGTGCTCTCTAAAATCCCAGCTAAGTAAACCTTCACCTTAGATCTAATTCATCATCTTTATCAAGTGGCAGCCATGGAAGCTCTAAATGCAAACTACAGAGAAACTCAAATTAAATGCAATTTTGATGTAATATGTCTATTTAACCAGCACTTGACATGTAATCCCATTTTAACATGGATATTTTAGGTTAGAGGGCAAACAAAACATTCTTGTTCATAGTCTTCCTGTATCATGTAATGCTGTTTCCATCCATACCGGTTATAAATTCTCATCATAGTTAACAGGTGCTAGACTGCAACTGCAAATCAAAACAAATGAATAAGGAATACAAATTTGTAGAGGCTAACATGTGCTGAG
>WKFP01014301.1:27689-52663 GCA_011057875.1 Pterocles orientalis
AGGAAGTGGGGAAAAAAGTTGCCCACTGTAATACTTAAATCCCATTTCACAATCAAAAACAGTAGGTATATTTCTCGTATTTTATTATTTCTATCTCTGAATAAGTGAACATCATCCCTGTTAACATCAGCACAGAAGTGCTCTCTAAAATCCCAGCTAAGTAAACCTTCACCTTAGATCTAATTCATCATCTTTATCAAGCAGCAGCCATGGAAGCTCCAAATGCAAACTACAGAGAAACTCAAATTAAATGCAATTTTGATGTAATATGTCTATTTAACCAGCACTTGACATGTAATCCCATTTTAACATGGATATTTTAGGTTAGAGGGCAAACAAAACATTCTTGTTCATAGTCTTCCTGTATCATGTAATGCTGTTTCCATCCATACCGGTTATAAATTCTCATCATAGTTAACAGGTGCTAGACTGCAACTGCAAATCAAAACAAATGAATAAGGAATACAAATTTGTAGAGGCTAACATGTGCTGAGGTTCCAGACTTCAAAATTAGGAATGGATCCTATTACCAAGCTTGATAACATTCAGGAAATGGGCTGATGTTGCCAGGTAGAACTATCTTCAATATTTTGCTTAACTGCCAACTTCAGTTAGATTTTGAAAGTATTTGAATATTGATCATGAATGATTTTGGCATTTCATGGAATCCACCTGAATTTTAATCCAGCAATTTGAATCCAAACCCAGCTCAACCTCTGATTACATCTAAACATCTATTTAGCATCTTTCACTAATTAGAGTGTCAACAGCAAACTACCCTCCCCCCCAAAAAAAAAAAACAGCACATGGCATACTAGTGGTTTGGATTTTATCATATCCATTTAGCAATGCCGGATTACTACCAGTTTTCTAAACATGACATTTCCACTCGCAGCAAGTTGGCGTAAAACACTATCATGAACAACACTGTGATATCTACTGTTTCTGCCAGACTTACAAAGCTCAAACTTATCCTAGATAATCTAGGCTAGCACAAGGCAGGTCTTTTTCCCCATTGACAACGTGCTGTTGGCTCTTACTGATTAATTTGTAATCTTTTATGTACTTAAAACTAGTTAATCATGTTCTTTGGAAACAGAGTTAAATACATTGGCACTGCAAAGCACTTCAGCTTCTTTGGGAGAAGGTGGATATTTCTCATTGATTTTTCATAAAAGTGGGGCAGCCTCTGTCATAATTGAAAACACTGTGTATTGGAGACAGAGTACAGCATCTTTCCTTCAGCTAGTGAAACTTAAAAGAACAGGAACACCCTTAGATAGTAATCTTCTCTATGAAAAACATTCCAATCTAGCAGCAGAACATTCTCAGTCACTTTGTAGGTAACGTATGAGCTGCTGGAAACATCAACTCGTCTGGGAGGAACTGGCAAGCAGTCTTTTTAGTCAGATATGGAAGGTGATATTTGCAATACTTTGTTATTTATGATATTTGTGATGTCAGAAGTGAATGAAAGAGAAATGACTGTCAGGCTTTTGGCAGTGCAACCTACATCATCTGCAGTGGGTTAGCCTTGGTCAGCAGCCAAATGCCCATCCAGCCACCTGCCAGCTCCCCCTGCCCAACAGTACAGGGTAGAAGATAGGATGAAAAATCTCATGGGTCAAAAAGACAAGGAGAAATCTCATGGGTCAAAATAAAGACAAGGCGATTGTTTAATAGTTACTATCACAGACAAAAAAGAGATACAACCTGAGGCAAATTAATTGAATTTATTGCCAAAGTAGATACGGATAGTGAGATACAAAGAAAAATTAAAACACCACCTTTCTCAGCAGTGGACTACTTCGTTCAGTAATTTACAAGATCATATCTGAGGAGATACTCTGCCTTCATCCTCAGCTGGAGCTACCTCCAGAGGCTGCAGATTGTTGCCTCTTCTGATTTCCTTGTCTGTTCCCAGATCCCTAGGAAGGTAGCCCAGCTTCTGAGCTTTCTTACCTTTAATTCCTGTCAGCCTCAGTATTCCAGCATCTGAACAACCAGGCAGCAATTCATTTGCCTGTCTGGCAGACCAATCTTTCTGCATATCTCAAAGTTCACTCAGGGACCAAGCGATTACTGCTTATAGGGTAACTTGTGTCACCTCCTCCTGTTTCCTTGCCAAAGGATCAGCTTCCTGATCAGACATTTCCTCCTCCCTTACTAATTGATGCTACGGACCTGTAAATTTCTGCTTCCAGTTTTTGACTACTGAAGCAATTACTGTAGATGAGGTTTGGATTAGATCCCTGTCTTAACCATGGTGTCCACAGATGTAGAGGTCCTCCTTCCTCTACTCTGATGGAGCTGAACAGACACTCAGTAGTCACAGTGCTAGTAACTGATGGGTCTCATTCAGGCAGGAAAGGCACTCTTCTGTAGAGTTGTGCACCAGTTCAATGGGATTACATGCCCATTCAGGCATAAAATCTGAGGCTTTGGAAGTGGATAAATGCCCTAGGCACCTACCCAAATCCTCCCACACATCCTGCCACCCAGGGCTTGGCAACATCAAAGCACATTTCTCTGTAAAAGTCATTTACTCTTACAACTGCATGAAATAAGGTTCTACATATCCAACAGTGTTAGATAATAGGAACAAACAGCTTACATTGACAATGCCTTGTCAATATTCTATGAAGTGTGAAGTTAAATGCCAAAACCACCATCATTAATATTGGCTTGTGAAGGCAGGGCAGTCAGGAAAAATTTCACCACACTATACATCCTCAAAGCTGTCACCCTACTCTGAAAGGGTTTTATTAGCTACAGAAAAAGAATTGACTTGCCGCCTGTCATGCACTAGATTCACAGCAGAGAATCCAACCCTATCTTCACTGACAAGTGGACAAACTTTCAGAAGAGGTCACCCTACCAACACTTAAAATTCATAGTTCTACAACACTCCACAGAGCAATATTCATGGAGACCATAAAACACTGGAAAGCCCATGGAAGTAAAGTGGTACATAGTCCATTACCAAGTGACATATTATATTATTATAATATATTGAAAAACAGCACATGCACTAATTTCTTCCTTCCTAAAATGCCTTACACATCTACACAAACCATTGTGTGTAGGAGTTTGAGAGATCATCAAATTGCAAAAGAGCATTTTCATTTCCAACTATTTATCTAACATCTCTTCTCCAATGATCTCAGAGTAATTAATAAAGTTGGGGATTTCATTTGTGTCTTTCATTTACTTTGCACTACCCACACAGATGCTGGGAAGTCAGTTACACGCCTTGTCTTGATGAGTCATCCCAGGGGATATACAGGAGATTCATCCATCTTGCACAATTCTCAAACCCTAATTGATGCTTACTAAGTAATATGAAACCCAGTGGCCTGCATAAACATTATTAGAAACATGATGTAGAAAGATACTCAACATAGTCTCTTCATAAGAAAACTAATTTCCACTCAAAGAGCTGTCACCTGAGTTCCCTTAGGAGTACAGTTTATTTTCTTAGTGTAATTCCTGCCTTTCTTTGCTCTAATACTATCTCAATCGTTGTTTTTATGTAAAGTCATGATCAATTTTTTTGCCTTCTCTTTTCCTTTTGATTATCACCCTCTTTTTAAAGCTTTATCATTCTTAATTTAATAGCTTAATAAACTTTCTTACTGGGCTCTCCACTACATTTGGACACTGAATCAATTCCAGAATCATCTGCATTCTCCCTCAGGCAGGATTATAACCTCTTCTCCTGTCCTATCTTAATCCCAGCTTCCCTCCAGATTCAGAAATAGGAATTCTGTTTCTTCTCGCTGATCAACAGACTCCCACTTCCCGTAGCAAAGGAGACTGAACTTCTAGTTACATCACCAGTCTGAACTTGGGAACACTTGCTTAGATACAGCACAAATGGAGTCCTACCTGCATGCTCAAGAAGAGTCAGCCCATCCCAGAAAAGTCCCCAGTATCTGACACCACAGTCCTGGCTCAGTAACCCCCTATAATTCCCAATGTATCATTCCCAGATTAAACTAAAGCCAAATTCAGTTCCCAGCTCTCTTTCTGATACACGGAATTTAATTAAGGTAAACTGTGCCTGTCTGCTTTGACCGATAGCAATACTGAAGATAGAGCAGGAAGAGAGCTATTTAGCCAGGTGTCCCTTTGGGAAGGCTTCCTTTTTGCAGTGAGTCAAAGCAGAGTACAGAGTTGACACTGTGCCTGATAATAAACCTGTGGGTAAATTCAAGTCTTTGTTTAGTTCATTATTGAAAAAAATCTTGATTTCACATTCACTCCCTCTTTCCTCAATTAAAATAGCGTTCTTAAAAGGTTTTTGGTTTTTTGCTTAGATGGGTACTTGAATAAAAACAACTAAACAGCATGTCAGAGCAATGTTAATGCATGCCTTGGTTCCTGGTTTGTATATAAATGACCAAATTCATCGCACTTCAGTTTTGCTGCAACTTACTTGTGAATAAGGTTGCTAGATTTGCCATTTTTTAAAAAAAAAATCACTCAATCAAGACAATTCAAACAAAGTGTCTTTGCTTTTAGATCTGCAAACCCACAAAACATGTGCAAGCCCTATAATATTTTTTTTATTTCAGCCAGCTGTTGAGCATAATCCAGCCTAAGCAAAGCAATAGCCAGTCTGTTTTACAGCTGGATAAGCCCAATCAGCCCTAAAACAGACTCTCTCATACTCAACTCCAGAATAAAAGAAGAGTATGTGAAAACTTATCTGAAAAATGCATTGTGATTTCAAAAGAAATTCCATTATTAGCCTTTAATAGGCAAGAATTTCTAACAAAAAGCTCAGAGAAAAGCTGTTGGGCAGATTTTGAGACAGACAATTGAACTAAACAGAGTAGCATAATGCTTGCTAAAGGCTTGTAGTCAAAATTTGAAGGCAAAACATTCCACACATCCATCAAGTAGAGGAGCAAGTAAATGACCTACTAGGAAACTAAGGTTTGTACCACCAAAGTACCCAGTGTTTTGTACGTAATGTAGGAGACTGATTTCCTTTGGCTCTCTGTATGGACAGCATCAACAGGGAACACCAAAATCTGGTGAACAATAAGACACCGCTAGAAAGTGATGGAAATACATGAAGAAAGCACAGCACTGACAAAAGCTACAAGGCATTCGCAAAAAAAAAAAAAGGGGGGTGCTGCCACCCAGACTAATTTTGTTGTAGTTGGTTTCTTCTAATCAATAAAAAAAAATACTTAAAATATGGCCATCCTGAAACATTCCATTATTCATTTCAAGTTATGTGTTGAATGATGCAGATGAGAAGTACATGCACAAACCTAGAACATACCATTTTCAATACTGCCTCACTTTGTTTCTTTTAATGCTGATGGTTTTCCAAATATGCTATATCTTATCTACACACACTTCTAGAGATACAGTCTCTGCTCCAAATAGATCGGAATCAAAGACTGCAAGAAAAATAAATGAGAAAAGGAGAGCCATTGATTGTTTTCAGATGATTACTCAGGCCAAATTAGCTATTTGACTTATAGAAATCATAATTGTAGGTTTTGAGGAGCAATACCGTCAGGGAAAGACCAATACCATAGCACAGGTCTAAAGGAGAGCACCCCAGCCATGACAATGCCACAAAGACTTTACAGAAAGAAAGGGACAAAAAGAACTGTGATAAATCAGAATTACAACAGAACCAAAAGGCAACAGAAGCTAAATAGGTATGGAGACAACTCTAAAAAGACTTTGAAGGAATGATGTTTAAATATTAAAAAAGAAAGAAACAAAGGGTTTCAAGACCAGGCTGGATGGGGCCCTGGGCAGCTGCTCTAGTGGTTGGCAACCTGCCCACAGCAGGGGGTTTGGAACTAGGTGGTCTTTAAGGTCCTTTTCAACCCATGGCATTCTATGATTCTATAAAAGGGCAAAGAGAAGGGTTAAAAAAGACATTACCAATCTAACAGAGAAGACAGAAAATGTCAGTCCTCAACATTTGAGCAAGATTTATTGAAGTGGAAAACCAGACAAAGACATTGCAAAAATCAAGGTGAAAGTCAAAGAAGCCTCAAAGTAAGAACTATCACAAGAAACAGACATGTGGATAGACTATATGTGATAGAACTAAAATGACTATATTTCAGTGAATATCTGCAAAGACAAACTCTAGAAGAAAGCAACCTTTCTAATTTTGACAAAGACAGCCTTTGCCTATCCAATACATGTCTGCACTGTTACTCTGGTAATATAAAAACACACATACATACTGACTTGGTCATCAGCAAGTTTGATGTTTTAAAAACTGTCCCGGGTTAACCAAACCAAACAAGTCTGTGTAATATCAGTGCCCTAGCTTTCAACAGCAAAGATCAGAAGAAAGTGTACAATGTAGAATAGCAGTTTGTAATCATAAGACTGGAAAAAATTTCAAGTAATCAAAGCCATTCAATTATTTGGGGTTTCAAACTATCAGGAGACATCTTTAGTGAAACACATGACATTTTGACTTCCACATCACATTCTGAAACCAGAATGCTTCACTTCCTACTTTGCTTCTAAAAATCTGTGTATGAAAGGTTCCCCTAGAGCATGCAAAAGCACAAAAACACTAACATCATTTATCCATATCAAAGAACTAGTAATTAACATTTACTTCAGCAAAAATTACCACCACTTATTAAATTGGCATACATCTTCATATCCCTTCCCTGAGATCTGCTCTACTATTTTGCCACCACTTTTCATTCATTAGCCAAATAAATATGGAAACTACAGGCAGCCTGAATAGTACGGTTCTGAAATGAAAGGACTGCCTCCAGGACAAGAGGGAAAGAACAGGCAGAGAAATCACACTCAGTGACTTACCTTCCAATTAGCAGGAACTCCCCAAGCACTCCCAGACGCCTCATGGCAATGAGGATCCCCCTCACCGTCATTCCCTCGCAGAAGCAAACCACCACTCTAGCCTTGGGTAACCTTTCTCGCAGCTTGCGGAGCAGGCGATCAAAGCTCTTTTCCCCAGCATTGCTGTAGATCTTGTCAGAGTGAGCAATGCAGAGACCCTCCTGGGCAGCCAGCTCTTTGAAGGCTTCCATTCCACTTTCCCCATAATTTCCTGTTTTTAAAAAAAAAAAAATTAAGTTACGTCATGCATTTAACCCGTTAAGGGAGGCCAAGATACAAAAGGGATAGTTTTCCTCAAAATATCAACTAGCACTGGGAGAAAGGAAAGCAAAGGAGATCCACCAAAGTGAATGCACTCAAAGTTCAGTGGAGCCACAAGATATCCATATATCATTAGGTCTTAACTGACTTGGAGAAAGTTTCTTTTCTTACACAGACTTTCCAGTGGATATTAAGTGGTAAACAAGGGATTAATAGGTAGAAAATGAGACAAAGCTCAGACAGTAAGAAAAAAGTTTAACATTTCTATGGCAAAAATAACAGTTGTGCTAGTCCAGGAATACAGTCACAGAAAAGAGAAACAAGGTTTTCGTTCCGAGCTGTTCTGTACCACATACAGTCCACACTTGTAAAAGAGAATGAAAGATGGATGTAAATTTAAAACACACTGATCTGGTAGCATTTTGAAAGCTCCTTACACTAATTTGACTGACCACTGTCCATGATAGCTAAAGTTTAGGCTTGATGTTTCTCTTGGAATAGAAGACTTTCTACCTGTAAGAACTCTGGAAATAATTCTTCTTAATAGAGAAATATTTGAACTTTGTGGTCCATACAGTATCAACACTGATTTTCAGATTCCCTTCACTTTTTGATTTATACATTTAGGAAGCCAAATAAGCAGCTTTACAAAACTCAAACTGCCTTCAGCTATGGAAACAGGTGGAATCTTAAGTTTTGTTTGATTTTTATGGCTGCCATGAGCACAGGATTTATGATGAACTTCAATCAGGCAAGAGGAGCAGATGGATTACAAAAAAAAATCTATTAAAAGTAACAAGAAATGGTTCAAAAAGAGAAGCATTAATTTTATGTGATTCACATCTATAATGTTTGCTTAATTTATTGAGGGAGTAACATCAGATGTGCTGATCACTTCTAGACAGACCTTTTCAAGCAGGGGTGACTGAAGAGGTCCATCTTCCCCTCTTTGCAGCGATAATTTGAAACAGCAAATTGCGAAGTGGAAGACTTCTGAATCAGGTCAGCATCCTCCACCAAAAAACACAACTCAAATGGCTACCAGACAGAAAATTCAGCAAGAGACAGTTCAGGCATTCTTTATAAATACAACAAAAATAAGTACATTTTTCCAGAAACATGGATCATTTGCAGCAGATCAGACACTATGCAGACACAGTATGACAGTCATAGTCATATTAGAATGCAGCCAAACCTGACAGGCTAGTGTCAAACACAAAACTCAAGTCCCACAGCCTTTTGCACCAAACTGCCCTAGTTTTTCTCAGATTTGCAGCACAGCAGAATGGCCTCTTTTCCAGTCTGTTACTCCACACCAGATACAACAAGCAGGTCAGTCTGCTATTTCTTCTATGAGCCAAACACACTCCAGAGGGGGAGCAATGCCATGGCCCTGCGTGGCTGCAGGGAGGGGAGAAGAAAGGAAGGGCTGTGCCCACTGGGAACACACCACTAAGCAGCACCCACTGTTTCCTATAAATATATGGAAATGTCTCTACCTGTGTCCAGCTCAGCATACAACAAGCCCTATACGAGACCACATCATTTATCCAAGTGCAGCAGGATCACAGGATGGGGCTGCAGTGCTTTCTAACCCTTATACAAAACACATAGTGAAACAGCTTTCCAACAGCAGCACAAAGAAAGAAATCTGATGTTAGACCAGCGCTTGTTCAGCTCACAAGAGCATTATACAAGGTAGACATCGGCAACAGCCAGAGACCAGACTCCATGGCCCGGGAGCTCCTCTCAGAGTCTGGGCACTGTTCTCCCAAAGCAAAGGAAGGTGTGCATGCTGCACACCTGCTGCCTCCATCAGGGAGAAAATGAATGTGTGACAGATGTTAGAGACATTGTTCAATGCACTTGTCTACCCGTGTACAGGCATATATAACATAGAAAACACACTAATTAATTAAGCACACAGCCAAGAACATATCCATCTGTACCCGTGTGTTGGGCACATCCCTTTCAATCCACATGCATGTAACAGCTGAGGAGGGAAACACGTAACCAAATAAATCTGTGTGAGATGGTAGTCAGTGAAGAATTACACCAGGGCCTTGGACTGAGGACCATTTTTCCTTTGAAAGACCTATTGAATAAAAGATGCAATCTTTATTTGCAACTGCCTTTTGTTACCTGAATCAGCTGTGAAAAGCCAAAGTATTTAGTATTGTGAGGCTGTAAACAACTGATTTTCATTCTGACCTGTACCCCAAAAATAGGTGAGTCAGTAACACACCTTAAGCCCCAATAAGACCTTACTAATTTTTAACATTCTTCATTTTTTTTTTAGCTCAGTTCAACTTGTACCCTATCCGGAAAGCCAGATATTTTCCTTATATGCTTCAAGAAGTCTGTACAGCAGTGTAAAGGTAAATTCTAAAGCTGTCACAGCTGCAATTTTGCGAAGATTACTTTCATTACACTCTCCTCTCAGTGCCAAGACAGCTTTGCTTCACCACTGTAAAAATTCCAGTTGGGGCCATTCCCGAGAGGGATCCACATATTTGAAAATGGTGGCGAGAACTACATGTAGCGGGAATTATTCTCACTCATTGCATTCCACTTATTGAATAGCTTAACAAAAACATTAAGATGCTGTAACAAAAATCAAAGATGTTATCCTGATCAACGGAAGACAGATAAAAGAACAAAGTATCAAAAATTTAGCCTCATAAATTGCTCCTGTGAGACAGTAAGTATTACATTCCTGTCACAGCTATGCTGGAAGTAACGCTATTTACTTGTATTAACACTTGAGCAGTGCTGGGAGCACAACCCATGAGCTCCATCTAAAAGGTTTATACTCCTCTTTTTATTGTAGCTGTTTGACAAATTTACCCCCATTCTCTTTGTCAAGAGAACCACTTATTTTTCATTTATGAAGTGAAGCAGAAATGCAGCCTCAGCATCAGATGCTTATGAGAATCCTAGGGATCATCTTCTTGTGGAATGCACAGAGCGGCTGTGTGGGTCTTCCCAAGCCACATGACAAAGTGCTGCGTTTTCAGGGGGCTTAGAACCAAAACAGTGTCTCCCACATAAATCAGCATCTGATTTCATTCAAGGACGGGGATTATATGTGGGGCAAGCAAGAGGAAATATGAATCATTCATATTTGTGCTGCAGAGAGCATCCCCTTCAAATACAGGCTAGCACCTGTTTAAAAATTAAAAATATCTTAAAGAAAACCGTAATGCTGAAGAAGACAGACTGTTCTCTCTCACTCAGCTTTCAGTGTCAGTAGGGAATGTCAACTACTTCTTTAGAGACCCACTTACAAAAACAACAACAAAACTCCACAGCAGAAGACTATGCCTGGAAGAATGCTCGAATGCACTTAAATATCAAAAGGCAGGAAGCAAGGGGCTTCACCTACCTGGGCCATAAGCAACACCTTCAGGTGAGGTCACCTATTCCTTGCCTTTAGGGGCTTATTTGCTGCATTTATTCCTCTAAACAGCAGCAGTAACCACAATCTAGACAAAACACGAACAAAACCCCATATATCCTACAAACAGCAAAGTGCACCAATAAGACCACCACAAAATCTAGCTTTACCCCAGGGTACTGCTGAAGCAATTCATATCACAGGGAGGTCCCCTCTTCACAAATAAAAAGTGAGAAACTATTCCCTGTCGTCTTCTTTCCTCTCTTAACACTATGATCTGTTCATTCACCTCTCCCAATCTTGTAGATACATTGCTGGAGGTATTAAAGTTGTTTCAATATTCACTAGAAAGTTGTTTCAATATTCACTATTGATTTGTTATAAAACATGTCTGTTCCTCAGCTAATTAGCAGCTTTTTTTGGCAGAGAGGAAATAAGAGCAGCACTGCATAACGTAACAGCAAGGAATAACACTCAAAAGCTTCTCTACTGCAAAATAATATTATTTAGGAAGAGTAGAGCAAGGACATGATCTGATTATTAAATTAGTTCCTAGTATGTTGCAATAACTAATTTGTGAAAACTAGTGGTAAAATTAAATAAGACAGTAACAGTACATTTGTCAAATACAAGTCTGGGAAGACTGGAAGGTTTTGGACCAGTGAACAGAAAATAAAGAAAAAGGCAAAAAAGGAAGACAGCTTTCTCTGCTGCAGCATCCTGTGTTTCCCTGTGCCACAAGGGCATCTTTGAATAGAGTCAGTTAATAAGAAAGTGATAGATTTATCTCATTTCAATTTATTTCTTATCATTTGAACCATATTAAATGATCATGTGCATACTTTTAGTCCATTGCAAACTGAAACTTAAAAGTTCAACCATCATATTTAAGCTAGTATGTTAGTAACAGGTTGGGAACACATGCATAATCAGCAATTGTGTCTCAGACAACAAACACTTTCTAAACCACAATAATTCAACCACCTATGTCCATTTGTCCACACCTTTGATAGGGAGTTTTAAAAATAAAACCAAAGTCTACATTTATCCCCTGAATGTAGCAGACTGACAAAAAAAACCAAAAAGTTGTAGAAACAGATCTTCCCATGTTATTTTGGTATATCTCAAGCATAAATTCTACACTCATAGAAAGCAGCTGTGTTGGCACACAGACCCTTGAACTGACACCATCCCTCCTCTGCCAGACTTCCCTGCCACTGTGGAAAAGGCAGAGATCCAGCACTTCCATGTTTCCTTAAAATATCTTTGTCAAAGCTAAAATCACACTGATGTCAGAAGGGGCTGCATTTTACCAGTTATCAGTTATCCCAGACAGGATTTGTGTTTCCTTTCTCAGCCAACCCTCTTCGCTTAATAATGACTTTGCCACCTATAGCCCTTTACCACACAGTTTCTTTTCAGAGTTAAAATAGCTTTCTCAACATCATTTTCTTTCTTCATCGAGTATATCTCACCTCAGGTGTTTTTAAGGGATAACTTCAAAGCAGGGGAGTTAGGCTATGAGAGCACTTCACAAACCCTAAAGGACTGTCCACTTCACCATAAGAAAAATTCTGCATGGACCTGGGCTACAGTTGTTATCAGTCTGAACAAAACAGTGGAGAAAATACAGAAAGAAAGAACTTCACTAGACCTAAAATCCCAGTCGAATTACAAAGCTTAAAAGGAAAACTCTACCTTTTGTTTTGTCTTAAGATGTTTGAAGATAAATGAGGAAAAAAATGCTTTACAAAGCATGTTGAAGTAGCTATTTCAATTTCTCTAAAAACAGTGGCTTTAAAGACCCCTAGAACAGTTTAATAGAGGTTGAACATCACAGATAGTCACAACAGGTATTCCTCTTCTGGAGACCAGCTGGATTGCCCACTGGTCCCTGTTACTCAGATCAGGTCCAGCACCCAGCTCCTTCCTTGGTTCTAAAGTTGCTTGTAGCCTGCTACCACCAGCAGGTATCACAGACCTCCTTACTGCCACCAGCTTGCCTCCCAGGCCAACTCATGGCTCTGTGGAAATCAACATTTCCCTTACATTTCCTCAGCTATTTTTCTTTGACATTACCAGAGAGACTTTGCATTGGGTGGAGGCCTCACTGTCTTTTAATTGTGGAGAGGGCAACTCACTATTAGAAATTAAAATAGCACTGCAAGCACTATCTTCTTTTAAACAATCTCAGCAAAGTTTTCTGAGTTCACCAGACATTTCCAAGCAACTGCACTCTCGCCTGAAGAAAGCCAGAAGGATATGTTAAATGAATGGAGTCACCTTTAGTACACTACAAATCTCTGCCATCTCTGCTTACAGACTATTTTCTTCAGAACTTAAGGCCTTTTCTAGAAATGTAGAAAGTGAGCTGCTGAGACCAGATCGTCCTTCCATTTTCTGAAGTCAAGTAAAACTAAATACAAGGGAGAAAATAAAAACAGAATACGAAAGGGTGAATTTAGATGATTGTTAAAGCCATTAAACAATGCACTATTCCTACTATATTCCAACTTTTCAGAGAAATAAAAGTATATTTCAAATAAGAAAAAAACCCATTATTTCAGTAAACACTAGGTTACTTTTCATGATTAACTACAAAGTATGCATATTTTGTCAACAACTCACCATAGTGATACATTCTTTAAGTAAAGAAGACCCAAACAAAAGTAAAACATTCCTGCTGCCTGAAGCAGTTATATTTAAGCCTTCATCCTGAATGAGGCAGGTGCATCATCTTGAACAACTAATTGATGTTCTTGTCAGAAGTACAAGCACAGGTGGAATCAGTCCTGAAGTAATGAGAGTATTAGTGCTAAATGGCACTTCCCTAATAAGAGAAATGCCGAAATGTGGTCTTATGCCCATTTTTTTTCCTAAGTGTATTCAAAGACTACACCCAGTGCTTATTTATGTGAGTAACAAGGAATTTTAGAGTTTTATATTCTAATGGAACTATTTCAGATGCAATTCTGGCTGATATACAGTACTTGCAAGAACTCTACTTGCTGAAATTAGTATTTCTGTTCATGACTTATCAGTAAGGAGTTTCCAGTTTTCTTGAAAATGTATTAAAAATAATGTAGTGATGCCTAACATTAACTGTTGGTTAGTTCTGTTGGTTGGCATTGGTTGAACAAAGGGTCACAGATTTTTTTAATGTTTCTTGATGAGGCTGAAGAAAGTAAACAAGAATAGAGTTTCAACACTCTCCTATGAATAATATTTTTTAAGCTTGCTGTGAATATTACAGCTAGTAAAACCATTTACAAAAACAGCTATAGAAAGAATAGTCAGAAGGGACATCAAAGTAGGAGAACAATATTCTTTTTTTTTAATGTGAGCAGACATTCAAAAAGAAGGAATGAAGTATCTGCTCAGTTCTGCTCATGCTTTGGCAATTATGCAATTATATTAGCTCACATTTGAAGTACATGATTTAAAACATTGATGCTGACCTTGAGTAATCAAAAATTATGCACACAAGTACCCTACTGTGAATGAAGGTCTGAATACAATAGAATCAATGGAAATTTTAAAACGCATTTCTACTGGTTATCTGGTTTCTGAACCTGAAAGCAGAGAGCAATTAGTTTCTGACCTTTCCCTACAATTTTAAGAGTTAAAAATGGCTATTTTATTTTTGGGAACCAAGATACTCACAAAACATATGTTTTCATGGGCTGAGACTTAGAGGGCCAAACAGTATGACATCTCCTTCCCTAATGAGTCAGCAAGATTATGAACACTTCCTGATAAACTACATTATCGATGGGTGTAGGAGGTATCTGGAAATTATGTTAGAAATAAGATTACTTTTCGACGTGCATTTTCTACTATTTTCTCATTGAAAAGAAGTTTGTGCTCGGACCTATTCCCACTGAAGTCCTTGATTTCAGTGGCTACGCTATCAGATGTTTATTAATTTTTAACAGGGACAAATAAACTATTAAATTTTATTCCTTACTGTCTGTTAACGTGCATCGTTGAAACAAACACCCAAAAAGCTACTGACATGAACTATAACCCTAGAGCTAAATGGTCATGGCCTTTAGGGTAATTTTGACTGATATATATATATTATACATATATACACACTTATATGTATTTTTCGACACCAATACTTTCTGTTTTTGTGAGCCATACCTCTAGATGTGAATTATATCAAGTCTGGAACAATGACTAAGTAAAAAAATCTTCGTTTTCTGCCTAAAAAGCTATACCTAATCAAAGCTTATCCACCACCAGGGAACCTGTGGATCTAAATTGAATAAACTTCTGGGGTTTGTTGCAAATGAGAAGATAGACTTTTTGATGTATGCTTTATCAAATCCCTGGATATTGTAATTTTATTATTTAGAAGAAAATTATGTGATTGTGGAAAGAATTGTGTTTTAATTTAAATATGTTTAAGAAAGAGAGCGGCTGCTTTGCCTCATGTGTCCACTAAAGAGTTTGTTGAAAAAAATAAATTTCCTAATATCATCTGAACTGCCTATCCTCACCCACAGCTTACTTTTGACTGTTATGAGCAATCAGCTGTAATCAATTATATCAGCACAGCTGGAAGAAACCCAGAATAACACATTAAGCAATTCTGCCTCTTGAATTGATACAAAAAAGAAAGAAAGCCAGAAAGGTTTATATGTTGTATCTGAAAGCTACAGATAAGAAGCAAAAAATATGTTTTCAGCAATTTGAGAACAATGCCTAGGAAATAAGAACTGGAATGCATAAGCAAAACCAAAATATATCTAAACAGAAATGTTTCATTTTTACAGAATCAATATTTTCAAAAAGATTTAATTAACTTTATAAATATTTTTTTCAGTAATACCCTCCCCCCAAAAAAAGCTTTTAGTAAAAATATTTCCAATCACCCCTAAACTGAAGTCCAAGTTCTGCAAACACCATCACAGATGGTGACTTGAATGCCCACAGTGATGCTTTAAAAGACTTACAGCAGAGAAGTTAAATACATAGCACAAGTGTTTGTAGGATTTGAGACTGACAGAAATAAATTTAAAAAAAAAAAATAATCCTAATTTTGAACGGTATAAAGTTGAGGTGAGATATTCATGCTGGCATTTCCAATTGAGTTCATAACCTCAAGGATTAACACAACATAAATGTTTGAATTACACAATGTTAAAAGACATATCTGATGCAGATTGGTGAAACATTTGAAATACCTTTCCCCACAGGCCACTGTAATATCTGCATATGAAAAGGTGACTTAATGCTGAGAATCCAGGCAGAGCTAGTACAGGAAATGAATGTAAAAGCTGGATTATCACAAGCAAAGAACAAATTATTAGTTTCCTTTGCGTAGCTCCCACAGAGGTAATATGAAAAAGTGAACTTTGGAAGGGCAGACTTGTGAGAGAGAAACAACTGGCTACAGGCAAGTAGGACAAAATGATAAACCTGAAAACATGAGATATTGCAGAGGACTTAGAAACACTGATTGTTAATTAAGAGCAAAACAAACAGTTCATTTTCTCTTCTCTGAATTGACACTAAACTACAGAAGCACAAACTGGGACTGAGCATAGATGTTGAGTCAGCTAAGCCCTAAAAGAACAAAACTGTCACAACTGCCACAACACTGACAATAAATTCTCGCACTAACTCTAACACACTTTTTGCTTTCACATCAGAAATCCCTGCCTTCCTTTCTCCAATACCTTTCTCCCAGTTTTCCCTAGCTGGTAAGGAAAAGTTTTGAAGGAGAGTGACCTTAAGGCAACTTGGAGAAAACAGTGAAATGACACAGCCGCCATCTGACCTCGGCAGCCAGAGCAACTGGCTCCGTCTGCCAGCAGCTCGCACGCTGACCGAGAAGTGTGGCAGTTCTGTGTCCATAGGGGTTTGCGAGGCTGTGCTCCAGCGACGCCACAGGCCTCCTGAATCCTCCAGCACCTGCACCTACACCCGAGGAGCACCCCAGATCACCTCCTGTGCTCTCTGGACCAAATGGGAGAGGTCTGAGGGGTGAGCCCCCTGCAGCATTCCTGACGTGGTTCTTCGCACACCATATGTCCTTGGGGACATCTATGCAATGCTGCTAAGCAGCCCTGTGACATGGGTCATTGGAGGGAGAAAAGAAGGACCCTTTGCTGGGTTAAGAAACAGAAGAAAGGACAATTCACGGAGAAAGACAAAAAGATTGGGGTTTTTTTTCCAGATATTGCAGTTTTGCTTTCTCCACACCCCCAGCCCTGTGGCTTAGAGACAGCTCCTGAGGAATGACATCTGAGTGCTCACGAGTTGTCATCCAGAAGGTCTCAGCAGTGTCCTGACCCTGCTGGAAAAAATCTGAACCCAAGAACATCGTCCCAGCATGGCTTCAGCTGCTCAGCCTTCAAATAAACACTCCTGGAGAGATGTGCTGGGGGAAGGGAACAGCCCTCTGCTAAAGTCCCATGAAATAACCACAGCCCCCCAAAATAACCACAGCCCCCTGCAACCACCAGGGAAGACGGGACAGGCCTGCTTGCTCCCGCCACCTCATCTGTTCCCAAATGGCACCTGTGAGGGCCTAAGCACTCAGAGAAACCAGGCACCGGTGAAGCAGGAAGGCAGAGAGGGCACCAGCAACAGGCCCTGGAGGCCAGGCGGAGCCAGCACCCAGGGGTGCAGGCCCTGCAAACAGCCCCAGCTCCCCAGGCAGCTGCCAGCAGGGCAGGCATCTCTGCCAGGCTGTGTTCAGCTTATTGATGTGGGAACTTGGGTTGAGAGGGAAAGGGAGGAGAAGGGGGGACACAGGGAGGTGGGTGACCCTGGATGGTGGGCGGCAGATGGAAAATGGGAGGAGAGACGCCAAGGCCATGCGTATGTTGAGCACATCCAAACACAGCAGCCACTGAGTGCAAAACAGCTGCGCTTGTGCGCTTTGCTGCATACAAGCTCTCCAGGAACATTGTCACTGCTGTCAAAGCAGGCTGTGAGATGGCAGACTGCAAGGCAGATTTGGGTGGCCTGCCAGCCTCAGCTTTGGCTCTTTGCTGGCAGCGTAAAGCAAGGCTTTTGGCCTCAGCAGCAGCCAAAGGGCAGCATCGACACAGCTAGCTCTGATCTCATAGCTGTGGGAGCAAGGAAAAATCCTTCTGCAGCTGTGCAGATGTGATCTTTGTGCTCCTCAGCCAGCCTGTGCGGCTGCTCCCAGCACTGTGAGACAGTGCGGACCCCACGTGCCAGGGTTTTTGACAAGGTTCTCCACCAAGGGTGTAGAGGAGAATGTGGCTTTTCACAGTGTTCTGCGCTTCTGCCTTGACTGAATCAACAAATCACTGCCTCTAGATCTTGTGACAGCGAGTGTGGTAGACCTGATCTGTGCACTAAAATACTCCACGTATTTCTCTCCAGCAACAAGACAACCCACTTTTGACAAAGAGGAGTACAGCAGTTCAACAGATGTACTTCTGCAGATGAGAGTGTCAGAAAATGAGTCCCTGAAGTCCTGACCAGGCACCATGGGAGTATAATCCTAAAGCACAAGACACTACAAATTCCATTTTGGCATTGTATAACCTAGCATCACTAATAGGCCTAACACAATGTTCTGTGGCAAGATGTGAGCAACATACAGTGAGAAGACACTGAATCCTTCAGAAGTGTAGAATGTTTTCAGGCCAGACATCATCTGTTTCTTGTATCTAATCCAAATACAATCAACTGAATTCGTGCTGATACCAAAACACATGTGAGATCCAAAAATAAACAAATGTTCAGATTCTAATTATACTGGACAATTCCATTTTTTTTTCCTTCAGGTAGGCTGAAAAGTTAATTTTCTCTTTTCTGCATTGCCATTAAGCTCTAGAAGCCCAAATTGGTATTAAGCATAGGTGTAAAGTTGGCCAAGTGTTAAAAGAACAAAATAAAACAGTGAGGCTATTTATGACAGTAAGCTCATAAAGGCTCATAAAAGTGTTAAATAACTGGTGAGGAGTAATGGGTCTTCTCAGAGAAAAAAATCAGCAGTGCATAGGTCACTGCAAATTCTGTGTACCACTGAGGACTTGCACAAAATTTTTCTCCAACAAAGCATATCCAGCACTTAAGTGAAGACCTGGTAGTCCTTTGTATGAGTCCCACACAATCTCCTCTACTCCACAGGAACCAAGATATTTAAGTTAGTGTGATGACTGTTAGCACAGAACCAAAATTTTACCCAGAGAACATAGAAAACCTTGACGCTTCCCATGCTTTTGTAGAAAGAAACTAACGACTCTTCTTAAGACATAACTAAGAGATATACCAGTCACACACCAATTTTGATGGCACTGATATGTCCTTTCCATTAATTTTAAATGTTTTCTTTCTTAGCACTATTTTTCATGCAACTGAATAGTTTGTTTGTATGGCTTGCACACACTTGCGTATTTGAGAAATTGATCATGATGCAGTAATTCTACAGGGCACCTTTCAGTAAATGAGATTTGCCTCAGCCTATTTTGAAGAGCCCTCTCCTTTTAGACACTATGATCAGATTGGATTAAACAAGTGGTGTTTCTGTAAGTATGTGACAGAAACAAACCCACACCTGGTTGGAAAAGGGAAGTTCAGGGCATCTGTGAATCTGCACTACATGAGAGCAGAGATGCTTAGGGACTGGGAAAATCTCACAGACATAGAATCATAGAATCATAGAATCATAGAATCATAGAATCATAGAATCATAGAATCATAGAATGGCCTGGGTTGAAAAGGACCATAGTGATCATCTAGTTTCAACCCCCCCGCCATATGCAGGGCCGCCTGCACCAGGACACACACACATGCTGGGGGAATTAGATGGTACAGAAAGTGTTTAGCTCTTTCATTATCAGCAGGATTTCTCTGTTTCTAAAATGCCACTATATTTTTCACCATCCACCTGTTCAATACATAGTGAACAGTGGTTTTATTTAAAATATGGTCTGAATGCAAATTTTTCTCTCTCTCCTTTGAAACTGTTTGGAGCCTCAAAAGGTAATATGGAAATTAGCCACTGCTCATTTCCTTTGGTGCCATCAGGATCCCGTGCAAGACTTCCTGGTTGCACAAAGTATCAATGGGGAAAGGAGGGAGAAAACACTGCTAGTAATAAACAAAATCATACACAAACTGTTGTCACAAATTCCAGTGTATTTCCATTATGGATTCAGCTCAAATCCTTCTAGGATGCTTACCCAGAGGAATAAGTAAATAAAAAGCTTCCTCACGTATGCAATATGCACAACTTCCACGAGCAAAGCAAAGTAACTCATTCCAAGCTGTTACTCTCCCATACGGACAGAGATCAAAAGGTGCCCACCAAGGACTGTCTGGCCCTGACTCTATTCTGCTAATATGATGGCCTCTTTCCTACTGTCCCTGCAGCCCAGCACAAGGAAGGGTGGTTGTGGTTTTGATGCATCTGAGAGAGAGAGTACAAATGCAGAAGGCTGCTCTTGAAATGTCAGCCTGATCACAGGAATTACTGGCACAACTGTGAGCAAGCTCATTCCTTCAAAATCTTTGGCAAAAAAGAACCTCAAAATCATGGACATAATTTCTATGAACATATACATTTTTTGGACATTTGTTAAGACTTTTCTGTGGTCCTCCCTCCTTTGTATCAACAGTCAGATCTTTTATTTTATGTATATGCGATTCTGTGTCTAAGATTATTTTTGTCCTTAAAAACATCTCCCACATTGCTATGGTATTTTCAAAGGAACTACAATCTTACCATATACATCTGTCCAGGTTTTAATATAATCAGAAAAGCATATGGTTATGCATATTAACATATTATGAGAAAGAGACGCTTTAGGCAGACCTCAATTTCAGGTTTTAATATCTTGATTATTCATATGCTATTGGAAAGCATGCTAAATGACACAGTGAGGGCCAAAATCTATTTTGTTTTGACGATGTGGATGTCACTGCATCCTCAAAACAGGCAAACAGGCATCCTCAAAACATTTACACACATACACAAGTGCAAAAAAACAGGCACTTATATTTTTGCCATTTTTAAAAAAGCTGTTGCAACTTGATGCAGAGAAAGGCCAAGGGAATAAAGCAGTGCAAGTTTGGAGATTTTAATAAGTATCAGCAACACTCGTCTTCTAAATTTTGCCTTTCTTGGTTCCAACATTCCTCTATGTTCTTCGGGTGCTCGTTGTCCACACAGAAGCAAGGAGACTGTGTTGCAGGATAGTTACAGCAGTATAGAGGGTCCACGTTTAAAAGCACAGATGCACAGTTGACAAGCCATGCTTATAAGCTTTTGGGAGCCTAGGAGATAAACTGATTATGTCTTCTGAGATAAACTGATTTTAAAAAAACTCAGTGTACGGAGTGGGAAAATCTAAAAGTGGTATAAAAACCCAGACATTGTTACTGAAGTCTGGAGGACCATCAAGTGCACCTTACGGAACAGCCATGGCAAGATTACTAAGGAATCAGAAAAGACAAATGGTCCTGCAAGAAGCTTTTGAAGTCTGCTAAAGGTCAGTTGAAGTGAAAGATATATCATTGTATTCTTTTTTTCTGACCCGTGAAAGGCTTTATTTTGGCTGATGATTACTGGTATAGTATTTTTGCATAAGGATTCCTATTTTTAGCTGAGCAGTTTGCCTACCCTAATCTTAGGTCAGTGGTTTTTGAGAAATTCCAAGCTCTTATTAACTTAAAACCAAACTTTTAAATGGTGCCTCTTCAAAAAAAAAGTCTGAAATTATCTGGACTGAATTTCTATTGATTTGGTTTTTAAAAAACAGAGGCTCAAGCAAATGATTGATGAAAAAACTGAGGGTTTCAGGCTTCTACAATGCCTCTGAGAATTCGTACAATGTAGAATGGCAATATATCCAAACTGTCTTATTGCATCTTCCTTAGATTACAAACAGAGCATATCAAACCAATAAGACATGCTAAAAACCAAATGAAGAGATTAGAAAGCAAACAAAACAGGATCTGATAAAAATGTAAATCTCTAGACTCTGGCAGAAATAAATTTAACTTCTTATTTAAAGATAGTATTTTTAAGACATGATCTGAGAGCTTATTGCACTTATTAAAAAAGGAAAAACAGGCAAACTGCTTATTTACTGAATTAATATGCAGGAACCTTCTGAAATAATTTATTGCATAGTGGTCTGTAGCCAAAAGAACTGTATCTGATTATTCTTTTTGTCTTCTCTGTTCTCTGGTTCCTAAGATTATTCGTTCATTCAGTTGTGAGCAAAAAAAACCACACTTAGGAAAACAACTTAGTAGCCAAGTTCTCAGTGGCACTGGGACTGTGTTTGGTGGCATACTGCTAACACACCTGCACAGGGAGAATCACCTCTCTTCACAGAGGCATTGGCCTTTTAACCAGTGCGGTGGCTTTGCGGCTTTTTGCCCTGTACTGCTTGTTAAAAGTAGTTGTGGCTGATGCTTTCCTTGGAATCACTTTCACTCACTCAGTGTTAGAGAAGCCTCATCATAACACCTAAAGAAAAGCCCAGGAGCAGCAGGACCTCTATCAAAACTTAATCCTGTTATGATGAGCTTCACTTGGCACTTCTCACCAGCAGATTAGAGTCTATCGCAATAACCAGCAAACAAACATCATGACTAATAATTATATCTGAAATACATTGCTTAAATACCTCTGAAATATTTTGTTGGAACATGACTGCCAGTCTTGCTTTCAATCCAACACCCCAAAGACAGCCGTAACTGAAGTTTTACAAGAAGTAACTTGCAAGAGTTCCCCCCATAGCACTCCATCTTCTGTTAAATCTCATCAACAGTTATAATAAAATAATGTTTGCATTTCCACTGAAAAAATTCAACTTGAGACAGAAAAGGCTGTTAATATAGTCATGCTTTAAAAAGTCACCTCACACACTTCCTGGGAAAAGAGGTTTGATGCTACAGTTTTCCTTGTCAATGTTAATCAGATTAATTACTTAATTTCGTTTACAATCCAAGAAGCTAATGGTTTTGCTATTTTTCTAGGTAGATATCTGCCTATAACAAAACATATTGATGGTCAAAGACAGATGGATTTAATTAAATAACTCCAAATCTGAACTATCTATTTCACCGACATCATAGTGCTAGGAAAAGAGAATTTAAAACATCACTTCCCAAATTGCATCCACTTTAGTCACATTTTGTTATAGGTGTCAACTCTGTCAGAATATCATCCGTCAAAACGAATTAGAGGAAAATTGAGTACTTCACTTTTAACGAAGAATAAGATTGTGATGGCATTTCAATTCTCCTTCATCCTCTTGTTAATACTTGACAAATGCTCTCTCACAAGCACTACTGCTCTTTTGACATGATGCCTGCACTCTAATTCGCAAATTTAAAGAAAGTCAAAGGCAGAAAGCTTTCTAGCTTTCTTAACATTTCTTGAGATCTCTGCAAGCTATTTTCATCTTGATGATTTAATCTGAGTGGATTAGTTGTTTTTTTTCTCCCCTTCTAAACAGTGTTTTGAGTGGACATCCATATTAGCAGAGACCAATGAACGCAAAATAGGCCAATGAAAAACATTCAAAGCACTTCTGTATGTTCATGTATCTATACACAACAAGAGGGAGATGAACTATTTTGTCTCTTACCTATGGGGTGCTGTGAAAAAATTTTATTTAATCACAGTTCTTTTCTCATAGAGTTGAGATCCGTCATAACACTG
The DNA here is from genome assembly GCA_011057875.1 of Pterocles orientalis. NCBI lineage: Eukaryota > Metazoa > Chordata > Aves > Pterocliformes > Pteroclidae > Pterocles > Pterocles orientalis. The sequence continues at coordinate 50,882 of WKFP01014301.1, forward strand.
CACTGGGAATAGACACTTCCCATGAGATATCTGCTGTACTTACTATCCTTGAGAAACAAAATATGGGTTTATTCAACGCAAAACCCAACTGTAGGTACAGCTATAAGGCACAACAATGACTCAAATGGCCCAAATGTTGACTGGGCAATCTTTCTGAGCAACACCATCAGAGATCTGCCATCTTCTGAACACACACAGCAACAGCCATCTGCTACACAGGGAGCTCTGTCACTGGAGCTGACTCAAACTTTGTCAAATGCATGAGCAGAAGGGAGGAGAGGCCCTGAAATGCAGGGCTGGGTGAAAGCTCTGGAGCAGCAGGTTGATCCTGGTAGTTCCTGAGATGCAGAGGCCAGGAGCCCTGACCTCTGCTTTCGGGAGCTGTCACTCCCACAGCAGCTGTAGCTACTGTCTCATGTCATCTCTTGCCCTTGGTGACACCAACCAACCCTGCCTGACAGACTAACCACAGACAAACTGAGCAGCAGAGCTGTGCCTTCCTCTGCTTCTCCCAGTGAGCCCTCCCAGACACATGCTTTGCCTAGATCTGAATTGACTTTCCTGTCTTGGAAAAAAGGAAATTATGCCATTTGGATACAGTTGGTGGTTTGGGAGTCCAAAAGGTAACAGAGAAACATTAGAAAGCTGGGAACTTCAGAAAAGAAACGAGAGAAAGAAAAGGATACTGATAAAGGACAATGATGACGGGTCAGTGCTAGAAGGGATTCTGCAGAACAGAGGGAAGCATTAAATAAGGGTTTTTTTGTTCTGTATTTTGAGAAAGAGACGGATATTGTATACATACCAGAAGATGATAACAATGTTGATGGTGATGATGAATGGTAATTTTCCTTCTCAGCTCAGAAGGAAATCAAGTGGCGGCTCCAAAAGGCAGGCATTTTAAAATGGATGAGTTCAGATAACTTCTGACAGAAGTTGCTGATGAGCTCTCTGAACTGCCAGAAATTAGAAATTCAATAACTGTCGGAAGTTGTGAAGTGCCAGAGATCTGCAGCAAAGGTGGTGTTGTGCAATACTTTAAAAGGATAAGCGAGTTAACCTGAGAAATTACAGGTCTGCCAGCCTGACATCCATTCTGGACAAAACAACTCAGGAGCTGACATGGAATTTGAGTAAAAAAAAAATTAAGGGAGTGGGGCAATATAACAGATGCCAATCACTATGTGTATGTAGAAACTAGATCTTTCCAATTCAGTTATCCAAAATATCTTTTATCAATGGATTTACAAGCTTGGTTATTGAAAGTAATGATGTTGATGCAATACAGTTAAATTTTCACACGACATCTACCTTCATTTTACATGATATTTTGACTATGAACCTGGAATGATGACAATCAATATTGCATATATGAAATAGATTAAAGTCTGGCTGGTAGGCGTCAACAACAGCAGTGAAGGAACAGTCATTGAATGGGTGTCTCTTTATTGTGTCCCATAAGGATCTGTTCTTAGATTTTACTAGCTAACATTAAGCAGTGACCTGAAAAAAACAAAAGTACAAAAGCATTACCAATAACAATTGCAAATGACAGAAAGATTATGAGACAAGTTACTAATGCAGCATGATCTAGGTAATTCCGTAAACTGGACATGGACAAAGAAATATACAGTTAAATACACACATAAATTTAAACTCCTAGAATCTAAAAATGATGAACATACAGGATCTTGGACTTCGACACGGGATGCATTTACTAGCTTGGGGATTAAAATAGATAAGCACTGAAGGTAATGCTACGGCTAGAAAAAAACAAAAAAA
>WKFP01014301.1:61399-78314 GCA_011057875.1 Pterocles orientalis
CTATGAACCTGGAATGATGACAATCAATATTGCATATATGAAATAGATTAAAGTCTGGCTGGTAGGCGTCAACAACAGCAGTGAAGGAACAGTCATTGAATGGGTGTCTCTTTATTGTGTCCCATAAGGATCTGTTCTTAGATTTTACTAGCTAACATTAAGCAGTGACCTGAAAAAAACAAAAGTACAAAAGCATTACCAATAACAATTGCAAATGACAGAAAGATTATGAGACAAGTTACTAATGCAGCATGATCTAGGTAATTCCGTAAACTGGACATGGACAAAGAAATATACAGTTAAATACACACATAAATTTAAACTCCTAGAATCTAAAAATGATGAACATACAGGATCTTGGACTTCGACACGGGATGCATTTACTAGCTTGGGGATTAAAATAGATAAGCACTGAAGGTAATGCTACGGCTAGAAAAAAACAAAAAAATAAAATAATAGCATTTTTTTAAGTTATGTAAATAACTGTGATACTATAGTAATGGAGAGATCGTACTACCTTAATTCTATTTCATAGCATTATGACTGCTTCTGGAGTAATATCCAGTACTACAGGATATTGTAAAACTGGTGAAGTTTTGAAGAGTAGCCATCAAGATCAGGAAAGACAGGAATATGTTGCTTAAAGTGAGGTATCCAAGCCCTCAGTTTCCTCGTCAGATCAAAAAAAAACCCCTCCAAACCAAGAACCAAAGGCAAAGCATTAAGCAGCTTTTAATTGAAGAAGGAATGAAATTCTAGAACAACATTCCGAAATAACTATTGGTATTAAGGAATTTACCAGGCTGGATTTTAAAATCTGTTAATTGTACATACACTTATACAATGTGGGGAGTCCATGAAGAAGACACTTGAAGAATCACGTGATTTTGAGTTGGACTGTATCTTCGGAAACTTCTGCTCAAGTGGCACCAAGGCTGGACTTCTGCCTCTACTCTGCACTCTTAAAATACATTTCCTGTTTCAAAACAGTTGAAGTTCTTATATAATTACAGCTTCTAGAACACTTGGGAATATCTGAAAAATGAAGAAACTTTCAAAGTGTAGCAAATGGCATCTATATGTAACATATCCCTATAACTTGTCAGCACAATTGGTCACACAGATACCCAGGCTACTTACGCACAAAGCATCCAGCCTGGGAACTGACCATTAGAGTGCCGTAGGCTGTAAATATAGATTAAATAATATTACCCTTGTAAGTACTTGACTAGCTACAGTTTGAAATGCTAATGCCATTATCTCTAATGTGTTAGTTGTGAAAGCTTCAGTATGCCAATATTAAAAACTCAACAAGGTCTCTGCAGACATAAAAGTTCAAATCAAGCAGATCAGCATTTAGAGCACTTATCAGAGAAGTGGGTAATATGGCTTCAATTTTGACACGAGTGGATAAGAAAACACATCTTTCACACAGGAGAGTGACTTCATCACTGAAATGCAGTGTTTCTTGAGATGGGATCTACTGGGTCTGGCTGCAGTGGAGTTAACTTTCTTCACAGCGGCTTGTATGGGGCTGTGGTTTGGATCTGTGGCTAAAACAGTGTTGATAACAAACCAGTGGTTTGGCTATTGCTGAACAGTGCTCGCACAGCAGCAAGGCTTGCTCTTTTCCCCACTCTGCTCCCTCCTTCCCTTGCAGTGAGTAGGCTCAGGACGGGCAAGAAACCAGATGGGGGCACAGCCAGGACAGCTGACCCAAACTGGCCAGGGGGTTACTCCATACTACATGACAATGTGCTCACAAATAAAAACTGAGGTAGAAAGGGGGTTTGGGCTTCCAGGGGGGTCACTGTTTAGAGACTGACTGGGTGTGGGTCTGCCTGTCAGATGTGGCGAGTGATTTCCTCTGTTGCACCTGTATTTTTTTTCCTTCTCCCTGCATCTATTGTCTTTATCTCAACACACAAGTTTTCTCGCTCTTATTCTTCTTCTTTTCTTTCCTCATCCCATGGGTAGGTAGTGGGGAGGAGTGAGCAAGTGACGGTGTGGGTGGCTGGCTGCTGGCCAGGTTCAGCCCACCACTTGGAACAACGAACACATATAAAGTTCTTGCAAAATACAGGAGTGTAATATTTGACAATAATGCTTCACAAAATGGTATTCCCATCTTCTCAGAGGAAAAGTTGATCGAGAATATTTTCCAGTTAGTGTGATAAGTGAGATAACATGTAAAATAAGAACCATCATCATATTTCCCTCCTTGGCTCTTACTAAGAGAACCCCAGAATAAAACCTTTTTTTCATGTTGAAATAATTTATTGTCAGTTGTCTAAAGCACGTTTTTTTCCATAATAAATAAATGAATGAATCATTTATCTATACAGCTGAGCTTCAGCCAATCATCATTTCAAGGTGAGTTACGATTAAGGTAAAACGTCCCCATTTTGGGAGGTTTTCTTCATGTAACTGTGAAGCATATTTGGTCCCTCTTGTCTACTGGATCTGTTCCTAAATAGCAGTGAAGCAGAACTCCTTGACGCATGCAGAACTTAACTGCTCTGCATAAAATCAAAGTTACAGAAAGTAAGGGTAAAACATCTGTGCTTCCAGGTGTGCATTATTCCCACCCTCTTGTTCATTAAAATGCATGTCTTTGCCTATTGGTGCTCCTCATTACAGTATGGAGAATATATTTTTCCTTTATTCTAAATAACAATGGCTGTTGTCACCACAAAGATAATTAGTGGCAGCATAAAGCCAAGTTTCCTTGAGGCTGAAATTCAAATGTACATTACCATGAAGCAATTCTTTATAAAGATTTACATTTCTAGAATGTATGGCTGAAATCTTTCTACCTAAAAATAAGGCAAACTGATGAAATATTGTTTCCATTAGTATGATGCACAGGCTTTGCCTCAGCTCCCCTGTTTTATAAGTCTCTTTCCTCATGTACATTTACATTTTCTTCATATGCATGTACATTTGTATTGAAAGTGTGTAATAATTACACCCAAAACCTCTTCCTAGAGAAATCAGTGGCAAATCTTCCATTGACATCAATGGAATCAGGTTGAAAGTTAATCTATTTTTAGATTAAAATAACTTACAATAATAAAAGGCTAATTATGATCTCATTGTAATGCCTACAAAGCCTTTTTCAAATTCTTTGCCTGTCCACAAACTAAGTTTGCAGGTCAGCTCAGACAGATTTGTTTTTTCAGTCTGAAGAAAATGGGCTTCCCAGTGGCTGAGGACATGATCATCAGTTAAGTGAAATCAAATGATTCTACAAGAATCTCTTAATTTCAACAAATTCCTCCCCAAAACAAGGCAGCCCAGTGCTGTTTCATGGCAGCTCAGTCACTTTCTGTGTTCTCCTGGGTACACAACGAAACCTGCCTATTGAGCAATGAAGCACACATAGTGCTTATTCTGAATATGAGCTGTAATTTCTAATTTAAAAAAAAAATCTGATTCTCAATATATTGCGTATTCTGTAATTTAAGTTAGTATTTGTTAGAGGCTAGACAATTTAAGATAGCATCCTTGGAATTTGAGAAAGTTTGTAGTTTGTACTAGTATAAGGAGGCTGGCAACACCAAAAATCCAGTAGCCTTTTACAAGAGAAGTCTTTGTGTGGTGGAGACACAGAAACAGTTTCTTTCTTCTGCTGCTCTGTGTGTTGTTCTCTTGCATGTATTATGATAAAAGTGTTGTCTGAGACTGTGAATTTAAATGCAAAAATCTGGTGACATTTACCCTAGTGTAGTTCAGTTTCTAGCACATGGGTAATAAAAAGCAAAACAAATAAAATACTTAAAGATAAATCCTAATTCTTACATGGGCAAATACAACGAAGTTTCAGCATTCAGTTAGCTGACTTCTTACCTTGATATTCTACTTACAAAATTAGAAAAGACAGTCAAGCCATTCAGTTATTTCAGCACTCCACTTTAAATTAAGAAAGACAGCAGCAACTAACTTTTACCTGTCTCTTGAAAGCTGCACATCCAAAATTCTGCCCTTTATCTCCAGCAGGATGCAGCCTTTCTTTAGTCAACCCAGACATCAGTTTTCATAATCCTCCGATATGCAGTTCTAAGGCTGTTGCATTTCCCCCTAACCTAACCCACTACACAGACCTTTACAAGGCTTATAAATGTTAGTTTCATTGGTAGAAAGCCTGTCTTTAATGTGAGATAAGCACATCGTGCCTGATCTCGTAATGTCCTGGACACTGCTGTGGTGTGAGCAATCCCCAGAAACTGTGTCCTGTAAGCGTACAGTTAATTCTTGTCCTCCATAATTCAAGTGCTTAAAGTTAAGTTAGTGTTCGCTTGCCTTTTGGGATCAAGCAGGAGTATTCTGCACCTTAAAGGATCCTTCCATTGAGTCAGATATTTGGCTAAATTTCAGTTAATAGCTCCCATTGACTTCATTAAAACAGAATCATAGCTTCGAATGTAAATACAGATGTATTGCCAGAATTTTAAAGAGCAATTTATTATTTCTATGTCCTCAGGATATGAACTACAAAAAGCTGTGATGTGACTTTGGATATTTGTGCTACCGGCACACTTCTGCTTCACACTTCACAGGCAACACCACAGCTATGACAAAAGTGGAATACAGGTTGCCCAGAGAAGTTGTGGGTGCCCCATCCCTGGAGGGGTTCAAGGCCAGGCTGGATGAGGCTTTGAGCAACCTGGGCTAGTGGAGGGTGTCCCTGCCCATGGCAGGGGGGTTGGAACTTGATGATCTTTAAGGTCCCTTCCAACCCAAACCATTCTATGATTCTATGATTCTATTTCACATATGTTTTGATTCGGTAGAAAAGGCACAAGTTGGTGTGACAAGGACAATGAGCTTTCAAACATGACTATACTCTAAATAACCTTGTAAGGGGACATTAGATGTTCATTGCATGAGGGGATAGCATCTATAACATGCTGGTTGTGTTCTGAAACAACCAGAAAATATCTATGCTCATATTTTCTCTGTTAAAAATTAAAACAAATATTCACAAAATTCACCACTGAATTCCTTTGTAGAAAAACTGCTGGGTAAAAATGTTAGTTAACCCAGCTACCAACTTCTTGGGTTTTTCGTAGTGCATTTTTTAAATTTATTTTGCATGAGCTGTCAGATGAATCCTATCATTTTAGGCACAAAGTAGTATTCTAATTAATGAGACCACAGAAAAATGTCACTGCATCCTTTTAGAAAACTTGCTGTTTTCTTCAGTCGCAGGGGCCAACATTTATGTCACAAGTAAGAGAATAAGTGCAATATAAAATCCACATGAAACTGAAAATTTCCCCCAAGCAAACAAAAACAGTAGGAACTAAAGGGCTCTGCAATCTAATGGCAAATGCATAAGAAGCTCCCCAATTACTGGTAAGAGAACAAATAGTGATTTGTTCTATAAATTGAAATAGCAAACTGAATTTGACTGAAGGGATTATTTGTCCCAAGTTTCCCTTCCTCTACAAGCAATATCAACAGCACAGGATACTCTGAATGTTCTGAGACAGCTGAGCAGATGAGCAAACACATGAATGTTAAGCAACTCTTTAAATTAAACTTTTTTTCCTGTCTGCTTACATAATCAAAGCTATCCATAAACAAATAGGATGTAATGCCAGAAAGAACCATCAGCTCTTCATATCCGACCTCCTGTATGATGCCAGCCCATACATTCACTCCAGATCCTACTGCGCTGTGTCCAGTGACTTGCATTTCAGATAAAACTCTTCTGGAACATCTGCAGCAAACTTTGATTACACAACATCAAAAGTCTGAAAATGTGTCACTTTCTTCAGTCATTTGTCCCAGTGGTTAATCAGCATCACAAGTGAAAATGTTTGTCTTTTTTGTAATTGGAACTTGTTGGCTTCCCAGCAATTGGCGCTTGTTATGCATTTAACCATTAGGATACAGAGCCTTTTAGCTCCTACTGGTTTTGTTTGCTTGGAGGAAATTAATGCTAATACCCCTTAGACTGAGGTAAAGTTCCCACTCTCTCAAGGATTACATTAGCTTTTTGTATTTTGGGTTGTGGTTCTTTTGATGCAGCTGCTCTGTAACCATAGAGTATGTTTAGGACTTCCTTCAGGGACACCATTCTCCTATGTAAGTTGCACACGTGCTTTATTCCTGTATTTATGGTTGATATTTGACTGTATCAACATGCATTTTCTTAGACTGAGCCTAGCTTAACAAAAGATCTGAGTCTTCCCTTTTCTCCCCATTAATTGCCATTTCACAAATCTGCATATCTTGTCAGCAATTGCGCTTTGTATGGCATTGATGAAGACAGGCATTAGACCCTTTGTCAAGCTCTGTGCACTGCAGTAGACATAATCTACTGGTCACTCCCTACTTGCTGAGGTCAGTGTGCTGAGTTTTAATTTATGTGACATCTGTTTTCCTGACATTGCACAGTGCTTTTTGAATAAAAATATCATGCAATATTAATTCAGTGCCTTACAGAAACACCAGATTTTTCATCCACACTCTTATCTGTAGCTACCAAGTCTGCACTTTTATCGGGGAATAAAATCAGGTTTGTTTGAGAAGACCTGTTTTCCATAGAGTCACACTGATTGATTCTAATTTAATTACAATTTTCTGTCAGCTGAATCCTGAGTTATCGTATTATTTTTTCTGGGGTTTGCTGTCTTGGTAGCCAGAGCTGTCTGGCACAGTCCATTTGTCTTTTGTGTTCAGATTTTTGACATAACTCAACACTGTCCATTTCTGGATGTTCCGTAATTTACTGAAATCAATATCCATTGCCTCACTCAACATCATAACATCGGTTTTGCGCACTACTGTCCTCATGCTGCAGTCTCAGACTGTTACTACATCCTTATGCTACCCTTTTGTGGGATGCCAGCCTCAGAGGCCACCATTGCGGGCATGGTTAGGGGCGTGCGTTTAACAGAATATTGGCCATCTCCTTCTGAGGCCAGTGACAAATGCAGAAGGAGCTCCTGGAAAACTTTCCTGCCGTTCTTGTAATTTCACCTGCAGGTTGGCACTGCATGGGAAGGAGGAGGAATTTGAGCTCTGGGTGCCTGGCACTGGCACCGTGTCCCTCAGTATGCACAGACTGAGCTGCCAGATGTTGGAGTCCTGGTCAAACTTGACATTGGACAAAGAAGTATCTGAGTCAGGCAGGTATCCATGGGAAAGTGGAAAGCTAGGCCTATTTACAAGGGAATGCAGTGACACCTGAGGACCACAACTGTCCTGCCTTGAGGGGGAAGGGGGCACGAAAGGACTAATGAAAGGGCGGGCGGCTTAGCTGAAGAAGTTACCACATGGTGTGGTGTGGCTAAGTGATACCCAGGCTGTGCTTGGCTCATTCCCCCTTCACAACATCTTGGACATTTTTGTTCCAGCAGAGTGACTGTCCCAGCTCAGCAGTTTGCTTCATATATCTGTAGAGTTTTTAGTCTGAACCTGAATATGAGTTTATCATATGACTTTATTCTCAAATTATATCGGCAAACAAGGGCATCCTCCACGAGAATGATGTCAGCCCACTACTGTAGCCCATTCTGACTGGTTCAGTATGCGAGGATTTTGACTTTAGTTTCTCAAATCATTCAAACAGTTTTAATGGTAATAATGCTGATAATACAGTACTCCTTTACAGCACCGTCAATATTCAGTTTAATATATTTGCTGCTCAGGCAAGAGACTGAGATTTACACAGGTGGAGTTTGCAGTCAGAGAAATCTATTCTCACTAGGAGGATCACCACCTTTCAATACCCAGCACGATGATCCACATGCCAAATTTCCATTTGCTAAAGCCTCTCCACAGCACCATGCGGGTAAGAAAGGCTTAGATAAATAAGCATGAAAGGTTTTCTCACTTCCTGACAATTAATTACAAATTTATCTTTCATATTCTATTCCACATAAGAGGAAACATTCAATGTTCAATGGAGCCTGGCCAGACATTTTAAGAAAGTATTTATGAACGCTTGTTCAGATTTCAAATAGCTGTCACTTCAGCAATATTCATGCCTGGTTCTTATTGCTGTTTGCCTGGATGAGTTTTGTTTGAATAAATGTTTGGGGAATTACTAGCTTGTACAAATCCATCTGTATCTGCAGCTGAATAAGGATGAAAGTTGCTGGTCAAACAATGGCAAATTGTGACTGCATTTATGAAAATGAAAGTTTGCTCCTCAAACAACTTGCAAAGAGAAAGAAGAGTTAAATTCACTGGGAAATTTTTATGGGAAGAAATGAACTAGATTCAGTCTTCTGGTTGGAAGATATACTCTAATATCTATGCAAACCCAACAAAAACAGTTTTCCTTCACACAATTTTACGCTACTTTCACTTAGCTACGAGATCGTTCTAGCTGTGGGATTCACAAGCCCTGCGGATTTTCAGTCCATAACCTGAAAAGACAACATCTGGTGGCCATGCTGAGCCCCATTCAGGATCCATCGGACTCAACAGAGGACCACCAACTAACTTCAATGAACACTGGATCAAGAGCCTGACAGCTACACTTGCTCTCTGCACCAGCGCAGGTCATAACCTTCTCTGCTTTGTCTACCAGAACTGCCAAATGCCTGTCCTTACAGCACTTCTAACAGATTTTAAAGGGACTTCTAAATCATTGCTGGCTGCTAATAGAATTCAAACATACTTTAAGAAATTCATTTGTTTAAAAATATTCAAGAGAGAATACAAATGGAAACTGTTCAAACGGAGGACCATGGCATTGTATAACAAACAATATGACTTTTCAGTAAAATGAAATATCTGTCACACTGGGTTTTGATGGACACAAGCCATCTAGGTAGTGGCACATCACAAGAGGAAAGGACACCTTGTGATACACAGGTTTTTTCATTAAAAAGCACCCCACGTGCCACAAACCAGTACTAACACACTCTGGCTCTCTACGTAGTACCGCCAGGCTGCAGGTCAGATATTGGAAAATGAAGGCAAATCTTACATATTGTGCATTAATCTCCTTTTCATGTGCATTACTCGTCTTCTTATTGAATTCACAAAAGAAGAAGCAATTCCTGATTTAGTCTTGAGTGGTATACAAGTCATTACCAAGACAGCTATCCAAAAACTAGTCTGTAATTGTGACAGTACTTTAGTCATATTTGGACAGAAAAAGCTGCAAGTGAAATAAATTAGTAACAGTAATATTTAATTTAATAAATTATATAAAAATGAGAAAGATAATTTCAAGGAAATTCAAAGGAATTAAATAGTAAGAAATTACATGGAGACTACTCAGACATATAGAAGAGGCTGAGCACATTTTTATATGCTGCTGTTCAAAAAAAAAAATCCAAAGCTCCAAAAGGATCAAAAAGCTAGCGTGATAAAGCAGAAAAGTAAATTTCCTAAAGCTATTAAAATAAAATAAAATAACATAACTTAAAATAAAAAACATAAAACAAATCCTCAAAAAAGTGTAAGCTCTGTCTTAATGAGGGAAAGAGAACAGAGTATTCCTCACCAAATGAAATACAAAACCATAATAAAACAAGATGAAATAATTTTGAGACATAAAGGCATAGAATCTAATAACCCACCATTCTTCAAATATTCCAGAAATGGGAAACTTGCCTGATATTAAGTGATAACCAGTTATATAAAAAGAGCACTGAGGGAAGATAAAACCATAGCAGAAAAGTTACATTAATTCTCTGAATCTGCACTGCCTGTGAAGCTAGATAGGATGGTTCTCACACAAAGGTCATTCCTTATGTAGGATTCGACCGACCCATTGCCTCGGAGTGTCCACAGAATGTATTTTAGAACAAGTCCATAAGATGGACTTCAACAAATTGCCAATGCCAGCTGATTTTCTAATGTGGTACGACACCACCAGTTAAATTGGCCTTAGTACCAAAACAGATGGCAGTAGTCAAGTGGAAAAAGTTAGTTTTATATTTTCACATATTAGTTTTCATTTTTAACAGAATTTATAGAGAGCACAGAAGCATAGAGGGTAATCCTATGACTAACAGACACGATATTTCTACAGATTTATGATATTTCTGTACAAAGCTAATTATTAGGAACCATAACAAAACTAGTATTAATGTAAATAAATATGCCATATTAGGGAAGAAACAACATAGGTTTTGCAAAGAAAATACATACCTCAGAAGTTTATTAGACTTCTTTGTTGGAGAAGATAACCATATGAATGATACAATCACTACAGAGTACTTCAAATTTAAGAAAGCTTTTGATGAGATCCCTTATTAATGGCTCTGAGAGAAACAGAGGTAAAATGGGACAAGCCAGAAGATCCTGGTTTAATAACTGGCTAACAGATAGGAACCAAAGTGTAGGCAATAAATTTTCTGTTAATAAATTAAGAGTAACTCACATGAGGAAAACCCCATGTCTAATGGCCTCTAAAGTAGGCTTTACCCTTCGAGGAAAAGGTTTTGTGGCAATTTTCAAGGATTTTTCTGACAACATCCATTCAGCACATTGTGGTAGCTAAAAATGTAATGGAAAATGTTTATTAGGAAAGGCCTGAGAGCAATACAGAAAGCGTTACTACACAAGTGAGTCTCACTGAGGTGTACCCATGCTCGGAACACTGAATAGAGCTCTGCTTCCCCGCATGTCATATTGGAAGTAGAAGTACAGAATAATGATCAGGATTAACAAATGATGAAAAGTTTTGTATCGACATACAAATATAACGCAGTCATCAAGGACCAGGTTTAAGTAAATAACATGAAATACCTGTTCACACAACGTACAATTAAGTTATAGAATTCCTTGTTACGATACTATGGTGACTGAAGTATAAATAGATACAAAAAGGGATTGAATGAATTCATAAAGGAAAGGTCCATTGGTGGCTGGTAACCCTGGTATTTGGGAAGTCACTACATCCCAGAGCTGTGAAGGTATGCTCTGTACGTGCCCTGCTCTTGCTTCTTTTAATGTTCATCCCACTGCTGAAGGACCAGTACAGCAGTTTTAATATTTCTTTGATTTTTATTTCCTTTCCTCAGCCAAAGACAGCTTTTTCACATAAAACAATTACTACAATGAGCCTTTATTACACACCATTAGACATACTTCTTACACACCAGTTGTCTATGGTGTTGGATTTTCTAATTTGGACAGGGTTTTAAAAAACAGCCTTCATCCTGTGTTTCTTCACTGGTAAACAACTAAGACTGACATAGACTCAGCCGACTTCAGTGACTTTATGCCACTCCAGAGTCCATGAACAGCCACGTGTGGACACTCTGTTGGACTAGACAGGAGCTGGAGCCATGGCCCAGCAGGCAGCCATGGCTACCACGGCTTCAAAGGTCACAAGACTCCTGGCACCTCTCTTAACAGACAACTTTGTTGATAGCCAAACTAGATGTCCATATTGTTCTTTAAGCTGTCCATTAACAGTAATAATAATAGCAATGTTAGTGTTCAGGAAAAGATCCAGTCAGGATAACTAGCCAGCAAAACCGAGCTCATTACCAGTGGATGGCATTCATTTGTTCAACTCTTCCCGCCCATCTCTGGCAATAACCCTTAGCATCCCGTAGGCACCCACAGATGAAGGGATGGTTTCTTTAGGTGGAACGCTATTGCAGTTCACGGACAGTCAGCTCCCGGCCCTCCTGTTCAGACTGCCAGCACAGGTGTTAATTAGTGCCATCTGTGACGGTGGCTTGTGCTGCGAACACCTGCCACCCAGAAAATATACTGAAATCCCCACTCTGTTTCGCACGGGTCAGCGAGCAGCAGTTAGTAATGACTTTGATCAGTATTTTTCTGGGTTGCGTGTGGCAGGTGCAATGCTTCTGGTCTCCCACTACAGTTACCAGTCACTGATGCATCAGACCCCTGAAGAATCTTTTTCGATGGGTGACATGACTTCTAGTTATATGATTTCACTTCACACAGCTTTTGGTTTTCTGTCTGAGAAACCTAAGCACGAGCACCGTCATATTATGAACCGAATGTTCAAAGGAGTATTTGAGAGGCATTTTCATGTAGCTTTTTGAGAAACACAAGACGATTTAGCTGTCTTAAAGCAGTCTTCACTGAGACAAGAATACAGCAGGAGTTTACAAGGATTGTGGGACATGCAAATCTGAGAACAAGGGCACAACGCAATAAAAACAGAAGTAAACCACAAATGAACACATGGTGTTGACTCATACATATGAACTCCAGCAATATTGCTGAACAGGCAGGCACAGAAGTTAGATGAGTCTTTTAGGTTGATTTAAGTCATGCAGCTGCCCGTTGTGTAGTTGAAGAGCTAGATTATTTGTGAATTTAGGAGTACTGCAAAGCAATATATTCTCAAGAAGGAATTTCTTCTGAACTCTACGGTGTTTGTCAAACACAATCCACTTCAATCAGTGTAAATGAATCTCCCAGCACCTTCTAATAAATATAGGTAATGCATCCAATGCAGGGAATATTCTAGTCCCCACTGGTTTTCAAATTAATTTCTGTCCTCCTTGGGATATAACTCTCTCCTTCTTCCCCTATCACAAAGCCTCTGAAGATGGTTAGTGAAGCTAGTTAAATGGAGGAAAAAATAGATTGGAATATGCATCTGTGAACACACATCTCAGGCACAATTCACAATACTTCATGAGGTTGACCTTTAAGAGCATTTTTGTAACTGTTGGTACCTAAAGAAATATTTGTAAACTCTGGAATTTCAGACATTTGGAGTTGCTTTTATCTATTGCCTAGTCACAATTTTACCAGAAATTATCAATAACTGAGTGACACCATGGAAGTAATAACACGTTGTTAGAAACAGGTGTAGGAACACCTTGTGAGAAATTAAACACAATTGTATGAAAATTATTCCTTTGAGCTATTTGATGGATATTGCCCCACTTATCTTTAAACAATATTATTTTCTAGCACCTCTAAAGCTACTTTAGTGAGATCTACTGAAAGAACCCATTTCCTGTGAAATTTCCAATAAAGTGCAAGATTCACTCCCTTCCATCTTCTTTCCAACATAGATAACCACACTGATGAGGTTCCTGTACACTACTGTGATGGAGAGTGTGCGGCAGTCAGGTTATCAACAATCATTGTGAAGATAATCTGCCTACCACCTACTTCGATCTGAAAGTTTTTACAGTTGTGCCACCTGCTTCATTGTAGTTCTTTTTAAGCCTTATACTCAAGCAAAAGGAACAACCTGGCAACACAAATCTGACAAAACTGATCAAGACCAGACACATTTCAGTGCTCTCAGTAAAATTAATCTGTAAACAAACAAAATCTGGTGCAATTAACTTAATCATTCCATTTCCAAAGTTGCTTCTACAAAGTCTGCATGTTAATTTGTTGGAATGGAATTTTTGTTTATAAAGGGGTGTTTGCACACTGAAGTGTAAGAATGGTCCATAAATTGCAAATATCACTCAAACAGATCTATCCTGCACATCCAGATTTTGTTTTCACAGAATCAAAAATCTCGCATACATTTTATAAGGCTAACACATATGCAATGATTTAAATTAAAAGCCACGCACAGGCATTAGCTATTTCTATTTGCTTGTTCACAAGTCGTATATTTGGAAGATGAGATGCCAAAAAGGCTTCTTAAACCATCATCTCTCTTGCCTCATGTGTAAGAGGGACAGCTAAAGGGAAGGAGGGATTTGGTGGAGACTCTGTGCTGATCACTAGCTTGTGGCTTTTGGAAGTTGGTGTGACAGACAGGAATATCACAACTGCTCTGCATTTTCTGGAGACAACCCTACTAACTTCTGTGCCTTCAGCATCAACACAGCACAGAGGTGATGCCTGCCATCTCAGCTCAGCATTTCTTGCCTCATCCTGGGGCAGCCCAGGGGATCTTCTCCAGGCAAGAAAGGAAGTGTCCCCTTGTAGTCCTTCACAGTTTTACCAAATAACTAGTGGCTGCCTAGTAAGCTGAGAATAATACCTGACTCTGAGGTTATCTCACCAAAGACCAGAATATATCATTTGGAAAGCGACCCTTAGCAGCGTAGGTCTTTCTGCCCTTGTCACAGTTGGAATTGTGCCCAGCTTAACATATGTTCTTTTGATGCCTTTGGTTTCCATAGGAAGCCTTGGCTCCGAGTTAGACATCCACTTATGTGCATTTCCAGATAAGAATGACTTCCAAGCCTAAGAGCTTAGATGTACACACGCCAAGAACTCCAACACTGAATTACCTTTGAAAAATCCTTAAAAAAGTAATAGCCTTGAAAATGCCTTGCAGCCACTCAGCCTTCCACCAGCAGATGCACAGATTTCTCACATCATTTAATGACTGCTGCCTGCTCTGGAAAAAATGCACTCTCATGATGTGCAACTATGCTCAACTGAGATACATAATAAAATAACCAAGCGTAGTAACTCGCCTTACTTTACTGTTGAATGTGGAGCTTTGCATGTCAGTTTTAATCTAAAAGGAGCAATGTGGTATGTGGGCCTTTGAAAACAGATTGTATTCACTAAACGAGAAGTTTCTACCCAAGTGCAATGTTTATACTTCTTAATAAACAACTGTGCAAAAAACCCCAACAGGTGTGGAATACCTCCCATGTGCTAGTGTGTAGAGATTATATATAGTTAAATGTCATCACCACTAACTAACACTAACTCTCTTGTTAACACATGAAGAATAAACTTTCACAGAAAATGCAAAGTAGGATACTGGGACTACTTAAAGACATCATGCTACAGATCGGGTGACCTTATTATCCTCATTCTCATGGTATGCATAGACTTCATGTTAAGAAAGGTGGGCACTGATTATGTGGTATTTATTTCTGGTTTTTGTTAAAGGTATAATTGTGTAGACTGGTATTGTTTTGGAGACTCAAACAACTCCAGCTAGAGTATAGGAGTAGAGGAAGGGTAAACAGAGGAGCCGGATGGTTCAGACTGTTTGAGAAAGGGCGCATCACCTCCGGGCTGTTTCTGTGACCCTCCCCCAGGCCAGCGCAGGCTGGGGAGCAGGGGAGCAGAGACGGGTGGTCACCCAGCTCGGTGGTGTCATTGCATCCCCGTGTGGCTGGGGGCCACACGACCTGAGGAGTGTTCATGCCCATGAGAACCAGGGGCCGGGCAGAAACTAAGCAGCTTTTCTGCTCTCAAGAGGTGACCACTCTGGATCTGGAGTAGTCGGAAGGTGAAATAATTAACTTCTTCACAGTCTCAACCTGTGCATTTCCTAGAAACGTGCCCGTTTCCCACAGTCACCGATAAAGTGAATCCCCAACCCATGATACCCCAGAATTCCTCCCAGCACATTTTGCAGCCCATCACAAAGACAGCATAGAGGCCTATGAGTAAGTGTGGAGGAGGAATGTTTCTGACTACACTTTATCCCTGTATTTCCAAACATAGCAGGGATGGAGCAGCTCCTGTTCAGGCAGACTATTATTCAGAGTGACTTTGTGTTGTCTGAGACAAATGATCCCACCTTGAACACAACAGCAAGCAGCTCTCTCACAGTGAATGCATAGGACTCACAACAACAGAAATGTAACAATTTACACCAGTCTTCACCACTCTCTGGAATCCACTCAACAGCAATTGGGATGGGGTTAATAACTTCTCTTTCTGGAAGGAAGCACAGCAGCTGAAGCTTGCTACATACTTCCAGTGGAATTTGCAGCTTGATTCTAACAATAAAGGTACGGCAGATGCAGATTAATAATAACTTAAATAAAAAGGCAAATATGAATCTCAAGCTGAATAATCTGCAAAATCCTTGTGACATTTCCTAAGAGGAGACTGTTGTCTCGTGAGGTAGAACTTATCCACTCTTTTCAAGACTATCACTTCAAAGTCTATAAAAATATCTTGCAACAAGGGTTTTTCATCAGTCAGAACAGTCATAAAAATAGATATTTAATTAAAATTTCTCACAAACAATTAATGAAATTGCTACTTCGACTGTTCTTTTGAAAAACAAATTAACAAATAACCTTCAGAGTCTGTTGCCTTTTCCAAAAGAGATAGGTCCCACTAATGATAACGAGAGTTACAGAGTGAGAGAGCCAGGAAGCAGGTCCCTTGAGGCAGCTCCTCAGTTCGTTTTCTCATCTGAACAGGGCATAAATGAACTGCAAATGTCAGGTCATTGCTTCCTGCTCTTACTGCCCCCCTCCGCCCCCCGAACTGCAGCACTTTCATGATGTAGGTGTCCACTTTAAACCAATTCACCTTTCAACGTCACATATGCAACTCGTTCCGGAGATTCTTTTATTTATTCATCATCATATATGTTCTTAACTCTTTTTACTTAGTCATCTCTGTGGCAATAAAAGGTGCGGAGTCAGCTCAGTAACCAGAGGGGATCATAAATCAAATCCCTACCAGATATGCAGTCAGATAAACAGAGCGGCTGCAAAGCTACAGCAATAATGTGGTCAGGTTTGTAATTTTGTATTTAAAAAGCCCATTCTGAGCACTATAACTGGACTATAGGGATGTAACAATAACATACCACAAGAGTTCACTTTCTATCAAATGCAATTACTTCTGTAATTTATGTTGGTCCACCCAGCCGGGCTATAAACCAACATCTCCTTTTAAAAATACCCCTACTTTTGATATTATTCTTTTGATATTTAAAATTAATAAAACCTGTTGACCATGAACAATTTGTACAGAGCCAATATTGTTTTCTGTTGCTAAAGCTGCGTGATTACATCTTGCCCGGACCTGCTGACAAACCACCCTCTGCCCTTTCTTTCCCACGGGACGTGGCTCTGCAGGGGCCACCTGGGCTGCAGAGGGACTTTCAGGTTTCTTTCCTCTTGTGTTCACGCTCCCAGAAAATGAGTCCACAAGCAGCAAAGCCTGGAGCTAACTCCGGAGTCCCTGCCGAGCCCTGTCTCCGTTTTTCTCAGGCAGAAACCCCAAACTTCCCGCGGTGGTGGCGACCGACCCTGAGAGTGAG
>WKFP01014301.1:78334-136297 GCA_011057875.1 Pterocles orientalis
CCGGACCTAGACGCTCGCATCTGTAAACTTTTTATTTAGAAACACACGAACCACTCTGCGTGGGAATGAGGACTGGGGAGGGGGGGGGGAGACAGGACCGCCGGGGAGACGCCGGAACCCCTCCAGCTTCCCGCGGCCGGGGGTGCTCCTCCGCTCCGGGACACCCCCAACTCCCCCCCGCTCGCCCAACACTTTTTCCCTCACGTTCTCCCCGGGCGGCAGCGGCCGGTGGTCTCCCGGGGAGAAGCCGGCTTCACCTCCCCCGGGACCGGCGCGTCCTTGCGGAGCCCCCGCGGAGGGCGCAGCGCCCCGGGCGGGGCCGGGGGGTGCTCCGACGGGTGCTCCGAGGGGTGCCCCATGCCTACCTTCCGTGTGGACGGCGGAGACGTAGGTCCAGTTGTAGCGCTTGACGATGTCGAGCATGGCCCTGGCTTGCAGCGTGTCGGAGGGGACCACCCTGAGGAAGTATTTGTACAGCGTCTTGTCGCTCAGGTCGATGCTGGTGGCGGAGTAAGCGATCTGGGGGATGTCGAAGAGCTGCAGGAGGTTTTGGACTTGGATAGCAACCGAGCTGGAACCCGGACCGATGACCCCCGCGATGGGCTTTTTAACTCGGGTCTGGGGCTGGGGCTGCGAGTCGGAAAGGCAGCGGGTGCCCCCGTCCCTATCGTCCCGGATGGAGATGAGGGAGTCCCGAATGAACTCGATGCTCTGCTCCAGGGCCACCGAGGAGTGCCAGCAAGAGTCTCGGATCTCGCTGCCGAGGGTGATGTTAGGTAGCAGGACCGGGTCAGCGTTAATTTTATCCAAAGTGTGAAACATGGCTTCGACTCTCTGGATGCCGTATTGCTCCCGGATTTCCCCGCATTTCCTCTCGGGCACTTTCTCAGCAGGTGGCTGGTGATGGACAGAGAAGAGGGCCCCGATGATGACATCCCCGTCCATCCGAGCCACCGACCGCTGTGAGGAGGCTGCGGAAAGAAGCACCTTCCTCCCTGCGCTCCTGGGCAGCACGTCCATTTCCAGGAGCAGAGCAGGGAAAAAGACCAGCAGCACGCCAATCATTTTGTTGCACGATGCCATCCAGACCCAGGTTACGAATTTCACGGACTCCTCTTGCTTGCACATGGTTTAAGGACATGTAGGAAATGGCATCCGCTTCCCCGCGCCAGCGCCCAAGTTGATGCAAATACCATCACAGCGAAGTCTTACAGCATCGCTCCCGAAGGTGCCCGAGCAGCCGTCATCCTAGTGGCTTTTACCCTGGTGGCATAGAAATAGGGGATAAAACGCGCTGATCGGGAAACCGATGTCAAACCAGAGCTCGATAAAGCAGCCCCGCACAGTTCGAGGAGACGACTGCTCTCGCAAATGCTCAGATCAATTTGCTTTTGTAAAGGGTCTCGAAAGGAAGCTTCAGGAGCGATTAAGATAAGTGTTTATTTGCCTTGACATACAATCATGCATACTCACACGCGTTAAATTTCTCTTTCGTGCCCACTTTTCAAGCCAAGGCGACAGCTTCCCGCACCTTCAGCCGGCACACACCCTCCCCTCCGCCCCGGGAAGTTTTGAAAGTTTCCCGAGGCAGTGAGCTCAACGGAGAAGCGTCCTAGCCCGGCCCCGGCGGCCCCAGCCCTGCAAGCGGGGTGACAAGCACTTCTCGCATTCTGACCACCTGGAGGCATCTTCCTCAGCTGAGGAATTTCCTTTCCCAATACAGAAAAGGGGTGAAAAGAGAGAGCCAGCAATCTGCCCTGCCGGCGACCGGTCATTTAAAGGTCAGCGAAGGGGGGAAGAAAGGAAGGGCTTTACAGTTTACATTAACTTTTCCGTGTATAGGGGGCAAAACTGCAATTCAGCCAGGGACACCCACATGCAAGAGGGGGGAAACACACACTAGTTACTAAGGCAACGGCGGGCAAAGCCCTGATGTGCCTCACCGGCACGCCTGCCTTCGGGCGGGGAGCGGCGGCGAGCCGGCGGCTGGGCTGGGAGCCCCGAAACGCCGCGGAAAGACAGAAAGGGGGTGAGCGGCGCGGCTGTCACCGCCCGGGGGACCCGGCAGCGCCGCCGCGACGGACCGGGACAGGCCCTGTTGCGCGGCGGCGCCGTCAGCACTCGGGACAGCGCCCGCAGCCACCGGCCGGACCCCTGCCCCGGACCCCGGTCCTAGTGCCCCCCTGCCCGGCTGGGCCCCGGTCCCGTTACCCCGCTGGCCTGGTGTCCCGGTGTCACAGTGTCCCGCTGTCCCGGCCCCGCCACCTCCGGCTCGGCGGCCCCGCGATCACTGGTGGGCGCTTCCCCCAAACTTCAGCCCCCCCCGTCCAGCGCTGCTGCCGCGGTCCCCCCGCATGCACACAGCCGCACGCAGCCGCACACACCCCCCGAGGAACGGAAACCGGGCACCGGCACCCTGCCCGCCGCCGAGGAGTGACGGGGAAGCGGCGGGCAGGGTGCCGGTGCCGCGGGCAGCTGGAGGCGGCCAGGACAAAGGGATGCTCCGAGCAGAGCCGCCGTCCTGGCTGTGCATCCACACACGCCCGCAGGCACCGTCGCCTGAAGCGGGCTCCCCCGGCAGCCCCGCAGCCCGTCTCCCCACCGCCTTTTCCCTCCCCGCCTTCTCCACGGGCAGCCCCACCGCTGAGCTCCGCCGTCTGTCCGGCGGGGCTGCCCCCGGGACGTACCTGTCCGGGCCAGGCAGCGGGTCCCTGCCCGCTCGGAGCCGGCAGCAGCGGCTCGGCGGCCGCCCGGAGCTGTGGCGCTGACGGCGGGGCGAGGGCTGTGGGCTGGGCGCGGGTGCCCTCTGTCTTCAGCACCGCTCCACCGCAAGGAAAAAAAACAGGTCATCCCGGGCTCATCCATTATCTCATACGGAAGGATCAGTCATTTTTCTCCCCCCTCCTTAAATTCTTCGGCTATTGTCTTGTAAGCGAGCGAGGAAGCATCACTCGGAGCACGCTGCGGCTGCAGGGGGGGTGTCTGCTCTCTCAATTCGTTATCTGCTTGTCACAATCCGCAAGAGCGGGAGCAAAAGCAAGAGGCTGCTGCTCAACGAGGACCCAGACTGCACTCTGCAGACCCAAGATAGCAAAATATGCCAGTCTGCCTCACGGGCAGGCTTTCACTATTAAAATAAATATTTCTATGAAGAAAAAAATAGAGATACTGCAACAAGATAAATTACCTGTAAGGATAAAGGCACTGAGATTTCAGTTTTCAGGTCAAGATGAATCTCAAAGAAGCACGTGAGAGGCATGTCAGATTAAAATAATACCAGATTGAATAATCATAATTCAGACGACCTGCTTGCATCCCTGACACAGGTCTCGGGTGTTTTACTTGACTGTACAAAAGTTAAAGTTAGATTACCTCCCCGCTGGGAACTCTATAGATATTTGTCCTACTTTTGAAAGAAAGAGGCAAGGACAAACATTTAACTATTGCTCACACAGTGAAGGGTTTGCAGTGAATGCTGCCTCCTCAGGGGTGTCTTCTCCCTGTGTCAATATTTGTGCTTTTTTTACTGTCACACAGCTAGTTATTTGCCTGCTGTGTTTGTCTAAGAGGCATGTTCATTACGGAAGAGCCAGTCCAGGGGTCTGCCACTGCCCATTTCCCTGCAGGTCGTGCTTCCCAAAGAGGGAGCCAGGGGCGAGGGGCTGCCTGTCTACTGCCTCTGGGCATGAAGGGCCCCCCGGGGCACCACAGAGCCAGCCTGGGGCAGATCTGCCAGGACAGGGCCTAGAGGGGCAACCACATGTGCATGTAAAGGGGGAACAAATTCCCCTTTGTTCACTCTTTAATGAAACTTTAGTCTCTGCCCTTGACACAGCGAACCTGCAACAGGCCAGTAGCCATTGCAACGGCTAAGCAATAGGTTTGTTCCACTGGCTCTGGCAGAGGGACCATTTGCAAGCGCTTCCATTGCTCCCCTCCAACATTTAACAGCCTGTAGCCTTCATCTCCTCCCAGCTGGCACTTGCAAAGACAGCAAGCCTTTCAGCTGAGGCTCCTGCATGGCTGTCACACAGAGCTGTTCTCCCTCCTGTGACGGTCTAAGTTTTGCTGAGACTGGAGAGCAGGTCACCAGGTCCTGATGCCCATCCATGGCCTCAGCCGTTGCCTCTCCAATCCCTGCAGCAGCAGGTGGGAGCAGGCAAGAGCTGGCAGAGGCCTGGAACTCATGAGAAAACACCTGGGATGGCAGAAAGCTTTCAGAAGGGCTAGGGAAAGAGAGCACTGGGACTTTAAGGGCTTCGATCTTCCCCAGTGGTCACAGGGCAAACAAATATTTCCTTCCCCCATGGGGAAGCAGCACCACGTGACCCTGCTGTCCTTGTCCCACCAAAGAGGCCAGAGTCATCCCACTGCCTCCTGCCCTTGTCTCCTGCACATCCTGATCCTTCACCCCTCAGAAACAGCCCACAATCCAGCCCTATCACCTTCCCAAATTTCTTAACAGTGGTACCTTTGTCACCTGGTAACTACCCTTGGGGCACTGCAGGGGGCTGCATTTTTTGCAGAGATATCAGCTGCCATCAGACAAGCAGAGGATCAGGGCAAGAACAGAGCAGGGGCTGAAGCTGGCTTGTAATCAATGTTTGCATTCTGTGGGAAATTACCTGATGTTGAGTATTTTTCCTTCCTGAAAGGGAGGAAAAGTGAACAATTTCCAGTCTCCCATGAAATGCAATTTAAAAATCACTGGGAGGTTGATTGAAATATTCTATTTTGATGGCATCAAATGTGTTTTGTTCTGTTTTCTGTTTAAACGTTTTATACAGCGTAGCACAGTGTATCATTATTTTTACTCCAGATGAAATCAATCATCAGCTTAAAATGGGAATTCTGTTCTAGTATTTCTTCAACTTTTTTCTTTTTTTTTTTTTCGGCTACAACAGGCATATTTTATTAAATGTTTCTGTTTCATCAAAATGACCTCTTTCAACAGAAAATCTTCTATTGGAAAAGTTTTGGTCAGATGTAATGAGAAAGGACAGTATATTGTAGAAAACGGTTTGAAAGGGGGGGTGGTTTGGAGTAGCAAAGACTGAAGCTTGGAAACCTGGTTTGCTGAGAACCCACTTTTGGTTTCCCAAACATGGCTCCTTCCTCCTTTACTTCCTACCGAGAGGGGAAAGTCAGATTGACTGTCCAGTTGTGCAGACTCTCTGGTTATATTACTGGTGAGATTTAAAGCTGTACTGCAAGGATCAACGCTGCTAAAATGATACCATCTTATTCTGCCTTGGAAACAAGCAGAAAGCTCATGTTTTCCTGTCTGAAGTCACTTAAAACATGCACCAGCTATTTTATAAATTGTCAGTAGTCTTTTCTATTCTGCTCACCCAGATGCTTTCCTCTTATGATTTACAAAATTTACAAAAGCCACCTACTATATACTACACAGTGTGCACGCAAAACATGCATAGGTATTCCTCTGTAGTAAACACTGAAATGTTTGCTCATGAACAGGGATTTAGAGTCATCTCATCACCTAGCAGGCTTGTTCAGTCAAAACAGGGATTTTAATCTTCCTAATATATTAAATATATTTTCTCACTTTCTCTCAGCAAAGCAAAGGTTTCTCATAGGTTTGCCTTTAAAACATGTGCCAGCTACAGCATCATTTTCCCCCTCTTTCTTATTTTTAAGATCTTAAGTCATCATCCTATCTGTTCAGAAAGAAGGCAACAGCATATTTAACAGTTTTGATTACTTACACTTACTGCAGCTGACAGGAAATGAACATTAATGGATCGATGTCCATATACACCGTGCTTCATAAAGGTCTGGTTGCTCAGCTGTTCCTTCTACTAGTAGATCCATTAAAATTAAAGCAGATTAACCCATGAAATTTAGGTCTTACTTTTGTGATACTTAGAAACTGGTGATAGCTTGTACACAAACTTGTGATCATATGTGAATATATTATATTCTGCTCTTCTTTTGACAGGCACACATACCCCTTGACCCCAAGGGTCCCCTGAAATTCAAAAGCTTCCATCACTGGTCATCACACACCCTCTCGTCCCCTGTCTTAGGTCACAGTATCTTGAGCATATTTTACAGGTTTAGGAGATTTCACATCCTTTTAAAATAACCAAAATGCCTCCTCAGAGATTTAGTCAGGGGGGAACTGTCTGCCTGGTTATGATTTCAAGTGTCTTTCAAATAAGTGTGAGATCCAAATCAATGCGAAATTCAGCATTCAGGGATGTCTTGTAAATTTTTGACACTCTCTAAGGATTGCAGACTCCATGAAGTGATGAATAGACTAGATTTATTCAGACGTTCATCAGTTTCCACCTCTGGCTTGCAGAGCTGTTAGTAAGCTAAGATTAATTCTTTCTACATTTTAAAATAAGCAACTGATTGCTTTCATAACACCATATTCAAAAACTCTCAGCAGAAGTGCTTTGTGCTGACTTTTAAGCAGAAAGACTGGAAGAGCGTGTTCCAGAAGAGAAAGGGTCTGGCCCCTCCTCATCTCGTGAAGAGTTTATCTGTCACAAAGCCGTGCCCTCCAAGCAATGACAGGCGATGGCCAAAAGCACCTGGTTTCCCTTCCCTACAGAAAGGGCACGTGCCTCAAAGCGTGGGTGGAGATTTCACGGGCACCCGCTCTTGTGATACCGGAGGACAAACGTTGGCACTCTGACAGCTATGGGGACGCTCCCAAAGAGTGAAGGAGAAGTCAGCTGAACATCTCCTTTGCTAAACAATGCGGATATTTGGTCCTGGATAATGTTTCAAGCCATTCCTGTATTCATTTATTTCCTAACCCCAAAAATGTACTTAGGGTGCCCTCTAGACCAAAATGTCACACAGTATTTACAACATGCTCTTACACACACCAATTCTATCTAGCTCAATTAATTTTGATAAAACTCTCTTCCCCTGGAATCCCCTGATTTCCCTGAAATTACCCCTAAGAAACAACCTGAGTAAACAGATAAGTCTGTGCTGGGACTTGCATACCAACAAGCTTACGCTACACCAGGCCAAAGAGAAAAGTACATTTCAAAGTCAAAGGTTCTCAGTTTCTGAGCCTTCAGACTCTCAATTTAAAATCCACAGACTTCTCCTTTAATTGGTAAATGTCAGTCTGAATCACCCTGGCTGAACTCACCAGACATGGACTTATGCATGTGAAGAGAGAGACGGCATCTTGGATATACGGGATTTAGTACAGATTAACTAGGAAGGTCTACTTAATTAGGTTGTAAATAACAAACAGGACAAGGAATTTAACTAGAAATCACTGTACCCTCTGGAGAAAGATCTGTTTTGTGGGAAGGATGGTGGCTAGCTGGAATTTTCCAGTGATTTTCAAAGACAGCTCTGTGTAAAGCCAGGATCTGCAGGAATCCAGTCCGGTCCCACAGAAAACTGGTAACACCTACATCTGGAAAGGAAGTCCTTGCCGTGTAGATGAGGGAAAGGTGTTCCTACTCCCTCCTGCCACCTCAGCTTTCAGGCTGGAGCTGTGGGTCAGAAAGCCCTTACACTGCAAATTTCAATGACAAAAGAAAGAGACCTAAAGTTTACTCTCAGACTGTACTATGGAACAACACATCTCTGCAGAACTCAGAGGGAAACCTGCAAGTACCCAGACATTTCTGAAATTTCCCCCATGACTCCAGTTAGCACTGAAGAAAACAGCTCTGTGCTTACTGTCTGTTATTTGTATCCTTCATTTCACCACATAATCCCCTTCTGGATATTTTGTAAAACAAAAAGAAGAAGAAAAAAATCCTATTAAAATTCACAAATGTCAGAGACAGAACAGGCTAGCAGTCTTTCCAAAATGGGAATATTTTACACATGACTAAAGAATCAATGAAGGTTTTGGAAATGTCAGTTTAGCAATCAAACCATGACGTGATATGACCCATTTTTAAAAAAAAGCTTTCCAATGCTCAAAAAAAGCCCAAATTAATGGATCAAAAGTGTAATTTATTCTGAATACCCCAGAATGTTACTTTTCCTATTTACAGTCTATTGCTGTTTATGTAACACTATATATGAGATACTTTATCATCTTCCATAAATACCTATTTTTGAAGTCTGCAATAGCAAATAAAGAGTGGAAGAATGGAATACTTTAGTAGGGTTTTGTGGTGACCTTTAATTGAAAAGATCTCATTTTCCACCCTGCACCCTCTTTATGCATTTACATTTGTTCGAGATGGATGGGAAGGATGCCCTACAACCACTGCCATCAGACTGGTTGGCTTTCACTCAATTTGCTCTCTATATACATGGCTGTAAATGAACACAGAGGTGTCAGCTAGGGGAATTTCAGGCGTATTGTTCTAGATTCATCATCACTATATTGATTTTTCTGAATGTAGGTAATGTGACAGAACAGCATATTATTGCATAGTTAAAGAAACAACGGAAGACACATGTTTTAAAGGGGTTTAGAAGAAAAGATACATCTTAAAGTGTATGTGTGGTTTGAGATACATTGAGCTGCAGAGACGTGCATGAGTGAATTCAAAGGGATTGAGGAGCCATGGCTTTCCCCTCCTTTGGATTTTACTGTTCTTGTCTGGACTGAGCAAAGTGAGCAAACGGGTGCATAGACCAAAGGAAACCTGGTCTAGATTCATACTATGCGGAATGAGAGGTAAAGAGGTATCAGCAATGCTCTGCATCCTGTTAACAGCTGTAGAAAAATACTCCACACTGAAAGAGGAAAAGGGGGAGACGTGTTTTTTATAACACTGCTTATATATTTATATCTGTGTAGTTTACACATTTTTTCCTCCTTTGGTCTGAACCCAATGGTTCAGTCAAGGAAACATGAAATAAAATATCCAGTAATACTGTAATGTTTTTTAATACATAGCTATCACTGAAAGTAAGACATACACAAAAATAATCTGATACTCAGAATGGTGTACAAACTTAGCCCTTCCAACTATTTGCAAATGGCTCGATGCATTTTTTCAAAAACTTGATGCACAAAAGCACCACACCTACAAAATGTGTGGGTTCACTGGCAGAAAGCTAGTTCAGAGCCCTTAAAAATAGTTCTAGGTGTTTACACATGTTCAGACATCTTCTGTACTGTAATAAAACCAAGAACATTATCGGAGCACATGTTTCTTTTAAGTACTTCTTTTATTTATAGTCTGCATGAGGAACTGCCCTGATAACAGAATTTGCACACAGACTTTATCATTCTGACTTTCTATCCAGGCAAAGCATTTCTGGAAGCATTTCATTACTTCAAGATCTATTAGAATCATTGTTATAACTCTCTTTCCTCTCACTTCCCTGACAGTATGCTGCTATGGTTCTGGTGACACATTAATTGCCTTTTCTCTGTGATCTCCTTCTGGTGAGGTGGCCCACTGCCATTTCAGGGATGCCAAGACCTTGATCCTCACCTGGGGGACCTGGCTCCTCAGCCACTACCTGTAATGGGTTGGTCCTTAGGCTGTTTCAAATTCCAGTTCCTCCAGAATCAGACTTTCTTGCTTGTGTCCAGCTATGCAACTCTACTTAACACTGGATTTATCACAAAAATTGCCTTTATTAAGGCAGGAAAACAAACATCAAGCATAACACCACCACTGGTGGTGAAATGGCTGAGGTCCAGCTGATCCAGCAGCTGACTGTGAATGCTGGTCCTCACTAAGTATTCTCAAATGCTTTCTGTCTTGCATCTCCATCAGCTATTTGCCTTTTGCCACTCATTCTCTAACTAGGCAATACTTCATGATCTCCAGTCCACTTATGATTAATGGTTCACGTTTGGTTTGTGCATAAGATCATAGGGCTTTAAACATCACACTTCGATGTTTGTTCTCCTGCATATCTTCCTTATATGCTGTTATAAATTTTTTGTCTCTTGCTGAGCAAACATAGTTATAAGACACTAACAGATCCCGATTTTCTATAAACATTGGAGTTAAAATGTTCTGAAATACCAGACCCTCTCACATCCTTTGAATTGGACATTAAGAAAAGGGATGCACCTAAAACCACTAGTTTCTTTAAAAAAATCTTACTTACTATCTATTGGCATGGGGTTGAACTGAAAACTATCAAAGAGGAAAGCCAGAAACAGTGAACAAAACCCAAAGAGAAGAACCTCACACAGTCTTAATTAAAGAACACCTTTATCTTGGTTGTCTAAGGAAATAAAGGCGGAGTGTTTACTGTGCCTACTGCCTCCACAGCCCCCTTGGACAAAATACCAAAAACTATTCAGTCTGCAAATGGGGAAAAAAACCACTGAAATTTGAAAAAGTCTCAAAGACAAATACATTCATTCATGTTTTTGAAGGTCAGTAGTTGACTAGAAGAAGCAGACCCACACAAACACCCACTCTGGGAGAGAGGCAGGTGAAATAACCAGCAGTGGCAGCCAGGTGCCCAGTCAGCACAGCTCTGGGCCAGCTGCACAACAGGGTGTCTCAGCCCTGGGGAGGTACAACCACGTACTCAAGAGGTGATTTTCAGAGGTGGAGAATGGAATGATGATTAGGCAGACTGGTTATGTGTCCATGATTACTAAGGTTGGGTAGGAAAGTGGAACCACTAATCCCCTCATGTATGTAAATCGTGTGTGCAGATTATTAATTTTAATTCACAAGGTGATTCTGGAAACTTGATTAGCAATGAATGGACTGAAGGGACAGGAAGAATAAATGGCTGAGGTGCTGTGTTGTCATACTGGAAATAAAGCCCACAGACAATCAACATTTGCTTCACCAAATTAAGATAACTCTCTTATGGGAAAATTCCTATATAGCAGTTAGTTGTATTGTTTAGAGAATATCTGCATATTTGTGATGATGAGTTTAAAACAAAGTGTCCTTATTGTTTGAAAATTATCTCTACAAGCCTGTTGTGTAAGCACATATTAACTTCATGGCATAGCATTTTATTTTTATTTTAGAGGACGTTTTCTTGATAACTATAGCATGTGCTTGTTTTTATACCATATGCTTGGTTTTGGTTTTGTTTTTCTTTTTCTTGGCAACAGCTTCTAAAAAGACTTTTTCATCATCACAGCACTTTTTCTTTAGCTGCAAACCATAAGTCCCCAATAATTACCCCAAACCAGCTCAACTGATTTGACAGCTGCTGTCACTACAGCAATAGGCAGCTACTGATTTCCATGTCTTTATTTAAATTCAACAGACACTTGCTAGTGCTGCATATAAACATCTTAAATCATACTGTGTTTGATTTATAAATGCTACCTGCACTGAGTTTGTCTTCTTTGCCTTGTGTTCAAATCTCAGGAAACTGGCTTTTTCAAATCTATTATTAGATCTCTCAGCCTAATTGATCATCTTATGTCCTACCTGGCTTTTATTTTTCTCTCAGTTCCAACCACTGTCAACAGAGGAAGCAAATTTGTACATTGTTCTTTCCTCTTACTCTCCTTTACCAGATAAAGTAGTATGCACCACTCAAATGATTTATACATTTTCAACCTATTTTCTAAATCATCCTAAAGTTTCAATGTTCAGCCTAAATCTCCATTAAAACTCTTTCCTGTTCGCTTTCACTTTGTGGCCACACGTAAATAGACTGATGACACACGTATAGAACCTCATCCTAAAGAGTATTTGGACATACGCTTATCTCCACTCTCATTTAACACAGCTTTTGTGTCCTCAGTTTTCTTTTTAGAAATTGAGGAGGAGGGCAAGGAGAGGAATTCAGGAATATAAGGTGAGAAGACCACTTTCAGCTTCAGTTGTCTAGGTAAATTTTATTTTTGGTTTTGTTTTGTTTTTTTTTTTTATTTCTAATGCAGTAAAAGCCTCATAAATAAATTTTAAAAAAAATGGTCTGCCCAGCAAACATTCAGGGGAACTACTCTTCCATGAAGGGAGCACCACCCGTGTTTTCCATGCATCACAGCGCTGCTTTCCACCTGTGTATATACCTCCTAGTTCCAGACCTCCACAGCTGAAGAAAGAGACAGCATGGCCTATTTATTGCTGCAAGGAAGACCTAATACAAGACCAGACTTCACATCAGCTCCTTGAGGTTGCAGGGTACATATAAGAGTGTGGAAGAGCACTAAGCGGTGTTGGAAAAGAGCCTCTTTATATTTCACAGCTGTAAATTGTACTTTTTAGGATGCTGAGATTAAACTGTCTTATCTTTTCTCCCATTTTTAACTGTCTTGGTTGGAGAGATGAAATGTGGGTGAGAGGAAGCTGTTATTCAGTTTGATGCTATTTTTAATTTTGTAGTGTAGATAATGCATTCAGAAACCTTTTCTTTGAAGGCAATCGGCATTCAGTGCTGTTGAATAGTATCACATCTTCATGTAGTTCACAGGATAATTTTGATTAGATGCAGTTTCTACTTTGTGGACAGAGGCATATAATACTTATAATAATTATGGTAATTGTATGTTGGAAGCTGGATATATTCAGGAGAAAGCTATTTGTTTAGCATATTATACTTTAGGGCTATGAAACAGGGAAGTGTCTGTGTTTGAAGAATATACAATAAAGACCACTTCAGGAGAGATTTATGTTACTTTATATCACACATATTTTAATCATTGCTCAAATTGATGTTATCTTTCTCCAAACACCACTAACTTCACCAGAATCTCTCAGAAATGCAAGACATGGATAGGGAAGAACCAGCTTGGATCCTCAGGGAACCCCCTTGCTTGTGCAGAAGCACAAGATGTGCAAGGTGCATACTGCCTGGGAAATGGGGCACCAAAAAGTCAAACCACAGCAAACTCTCATCAGCAAACCAAACCCAAGCCCAAATAATTTCAGCTGGGCTGAATCAGGCAGAACTGGAAAATGCAACTGCCTGGGCAGGACCCTCCTAGGAAACCTGAGAAAGTCACAACAAGATGTGACAAAAAGTCTGTGAGGGTTTGCTTGGTACAGATGCTACCTCTTCTTTCCCTTCTCAAATGATGGTGTTTATTTGGCTTAAGAACAAGGAGTAAAATTTTGAAACACCAGCAGGTGCAGATAATTCTTCTGGAGTTAGCAGGGTAGCAAAGCAAAACAAAACTTGGCAGCCAGGATTACATCACTTTTGGTGGATAACTTATAAATAACAGTAAGTGGCTGGTTCTCTGAAAATAACCTAGCTTTTATTGTGTCACCAGTGATTACTGTCTTCAGGTCTTCTGACACCACATGCATTAAGGAGCTGACCTGCGCCCGGAGCTGGACGGACCCTGGGCCAGTAGTGAGCGCAGGAGCTCGCCTGACCCTGCTCTCTTCATAGGACCCCCCAGCAGCTGTACACAGCACTGCCATGTTTATAATCATTTGGGTTAAAACTGGGTATTGTGGGTATTTCCCACCAAGTTCATCTTCTCTGGAAGGTTTCCTGAAAAATGGTGTTTCTGGGTACAGGAGAAGGGAAAAACCATCCTTGGACTGTGGCAGAAGCATCCTTGTTGCTCTCCTTGGGGAGCAGATGTCATAGGGCTCCCCGGGGCCGGTGGAGACGGGGCATCCCCACACTGGGCCATCAGGGCAGGGCTTGGCAGCCAGGGCCATCCCACTGCCCCAGCTGGGAGGGGGGCAGCCCAGGGGTGGTGGCCGGGCAGGGACAGTCAGGACTGCTGGTGTCCCCAGGGCCCTGATGG
Organism: Pterocles orientalis; assembly: GCA_011057875.1. Lineage (NCBI taxonomy): Eukaryota > Metazoa > Chordata > Aves > Pterocliformes > Pteroclidae > Pterocles > Pterocles orientalis. The sequence goes on from WKFP01014301.1 coordinate 91,950, forward strand.
AACTACAGCAACATATGCTTTGGGAAGGAGGCAGAACCGCTGCAGTTTGTGATAAGCCATAAACAAGATGCTTATCAAGCCAGAAGATAAGCATTCCGTGTTTTGTTGATACCTCCACACACAGCATTGTAGTATTGTTATTTATATCCCACAACATCTTAATCATTTATCACTTTCCATCTGTGCCGCAGACCCAAGACTTAATCTGTTAGGAATATTTGCAGGTCCATAAGCATCCTAGGAGAATATTTTTTGCAATGTTTTTGTATTCTGTTCCTATCGCCTTGAGAAAAAAAAAAAGTAAATGAAAAGTAATACTTTGCTGAAATAAAAAAGGAAAATATTTATTTCACTCTGACCCCATTACTCTCTCTCACAATCATTTTTCAAATAAAAGTCTGTTCTCCAGTCTCTTTGCCCTTCCGAATTACCTTCTCAATTAAAAAGGTTTATTTTTGCTCAAGAAGGGTTGTGAGATGCACCATTTCATTGTTTTATTGTGTGACAAGATGTTTTTTTTCCCCGAAACTGTGTTCGGTGAGGCACAGTCACTTCTGCTGACTTATGTCCCCAGCCAGAGAAAGTGGATGCCACCAACCCCAGCCTAGAAGCATGACCAGTCCCGTGGATACACAGATGGGACACCACGTAGGAAAATGCCTCAGAACAAAACAAGTCAAAAAGAAAAACCCTCAGAGCACTGAAAGCAGGAAGGAGATCAGGTTGAAGCATAGTTTATTACTGAAATTTGCGTACAAACTTCACAACTGCAGTGCTACATAACAGAGTATACATCTCTCTCGGTGAGAGTACACTAGACATGGAAATATTTTTTTTTCCTGTTTTACAGCTAGAACACAATGCATGCAGATGGGTTTGGCTGGATGGGAAAAGGCAAAGCAGACTCTAATGAAAAGAGAATATCTACAGATAATGGAGATTAAGGAAAATACTAAAAATCAATTACAAATTTCTGTAATTGGAAAAGGTGACTATGTATAGAAGTACCAAAATAAAGTACTTAAATTCCTTGCACCACTTGTGTTGGTTATAAACTCACGAACTACAGCTGCTCATTTACTCGGGCCGTTCCCTCAGTCCTCACGAAGTTTCCTGTGGTACCATGTAGAAAAACAAAACCAAACACACTTCTCATTGTTCACTGCTCACTGCATTTCTAAGGTTTAGGCCAATGACATGCAAAAACATAGTTTGATTAAGAAACCTGTAAGTGTATGTATTATTGGAAGTACAATGACATTTATATCCAGAGAAAATATTCTTTCTCATTAGTTAAGGTTGCTGCCTCAGTGAGTTAGTGCCCCAGGCCAAAGGAAAAGGTCAGCTCAGGGATCCTTCAGGCTCCTCTCCACTGGAGACTTGCTGCAGGGATTCACAGTGCCCGAGACAGCTGGAGATCTAGAGCTTCTCATCTTTAACATTCCTCCCTGAACAGCAGCATCAGTATCCTAATACCGTGCTTGGGCTTCTGCTGTTCCTTTCACAGCAAAAAAAGTTACAAGGGGCCAGATCTCACCACATTAACAGCACAAAGCAGCCAGCTCTGTTGCCCAGCTGAGAGCTGCCTCGCTGGAATTCCCGTGTGGGGTAGTGCTGCACAGCAGATAACTGCTCCACGTACCACAGAGAGAAATTCCCCTGTGTCTTCTGCCAGAAACGCTGTCTGGCACTAACAGCATCCAGATAAGGTGTAGCTATGCCGAAGCACCGGATAGTTCGCTGACAGCTTTGCCATTATCTCCTCGGCTGCTTCATGGCCTGCGCAGTCCGTGATTCAGCGCTGCCTGCTCTCTCCGCTCAGCATCAGAACCAATGCTGGGCGGTGCAGAGCTCACATCCTACCCCGAGTAAAACCAGGTGTTCTTCCGAGTCACTGTAATAGCCCAGGTGGGCTCAAAGGCGAATTTTGGACAGACAGTTAAACATAACACTAAAGGAAATTATTATTAATCATCTGCCATGAAGCTACATCAATCTTTATGAACCAATTTTACCATCAAACCTTGTTAAACTTGAAGAAAACATCTTTGGGGGCAGATTTTCATCTGTGTCAAATACAGACATTGGTTTGTGGCTTCAGTACTGCTTCTGTACTTTAATTTTACAAATCAAGGAAATAACATCCCTGAAGAAGTTCATATTTCCTTTGACAGCAGAAAACACTGCTTCTCACTTCTTTATGAGGAAAGTGGCCAAAAAAAAAATTGTCCCAGAAGACTGCACATTTTTGTTTTGATCTCACTTTGAATTACCTTTTTATCCATTGTGCAGACCACAGATAAGAATTTTGCACAAAGAAGTTTTGATTGGCTTAATTTTTATATTAGAGAGTCAGCTACGAATTCAAATTTTCTCTTTACAGACTGTGAAATTAAAGATTTTTCACTGCCAAGAAAGGCATCTCTAATAGACAATGTCTGAAATCTCTGTCGTGTCCTTCAGCTCTCCTCCAAACCACTATCCATGTATTATGTTATAAACATCTATATTTTGAACCTAAATTTCCAAATGTTCTTATAGCAAACATTTTATTTACTTAATTGCAGTTGTACAAGAGGGCTTGCTTTTTTTCAGGAACTGCAAACAGTCCCTTCATGCATTTTTGTTATGTAAAAAAAAAAAAAAAACCTCATAAAAGCAATATTAAAGCAACGAAAACACCTTATTTAGGTACATATTTAAATAACTCCAAGAACTGGATTCCAAATCCTACATAGTAACTCTTAAGACGATGTCCTAGATGCAATGACATGGTTATTTTTTTTAATGCTCTATATTTAGATGGTCTTTTTAACTGTCCTTTTCTCTTGGAAGAAGCGAGATGGGCTTAACTCCCACCAGTGACTGATCAGCTGCTACTGTCAGTCCTGAGGTCAGGTGTATCACCTGGTTTTCACAAAACCAGCACGGAGCTCAGCCGAGCGGCAGATGGACAAGGGTGTACATGAACTGTGCATACGCGTGAGCTGAGACAGATGGCCTGAAGAGTGTTGTTTCGCGGGGTGCAGATAGATTCCTCCAGGAGATGTTGTGCTAAGACACAGAAGGGCACAAGTGATACACTGAACTTCGCCGTTTTGAAGAAACTGAACTGAAGCCCTGAAGAAGTGAAAAAAGAGAGGCTTGCCATCCCATGGCTCCGTGGTATCGTTCCCTGCATGCTGGGGAGTTAGCCTGCCAGCCTACATGATTGCTTTTGGAGTACAAAAATACTCTGATCTTTGTAGCTCTTTGAAAAATATTTAAATCTTCTACTCTTTTGCCTGAAGCAGTATTATGCACTGTGGATGGTAGCAATTATGTGATAACACTTTAAAAGTCCCACTATGATAGCTAAATTACTTTAAAACACCAAACACTAAGGAAGTTGGGTAGAGCTGAGCCTATAATTTCCTACCAGGGCACAGAATACTTACCATGAGTTTATTGACCATGAGTTCATTAATCTGGAATAGATTGGAGCCGTATTATGCTTCCACTGAGGTCCATCTTTTTATTTCTATCAAATGGTGATTTTTTATCTATAGAACTCTGAAGATTTTTCCTACTAGTTAACTAACCAATTAACACAATGAGTGGTTTTCTACATAGTTTGCTGAGGCATGCAGCTGCCCAGTTAGCTCTTCAGCATAATGTAGAATCATTGCAGTGCAGGGAATATAGTTTATCTGCCCTCAGTTTGGTGTTTGGGGTTGTTTGGTTTGGTTTAGTTTGGCTTGGTTTGGTTTGTTTTTTTGCTCCAACCATTCACATTTCCTGCTGCCAGAACCAATTTGGAGGCAAATACAATTTTGATTTTCTTTAGAAAACTTCCACCTACCTTTGCAACTAAAGTATTGGTGGAGAGGATGCTAAAATATCACGTCAACTAACACACCGTTTTCTCTTCTCCATTCTCCCTCAAAAAAAGAAACCCTTTGCAAAGCAGCAGGTCTCCTCCTTTTATTTGTTTACTCCTTCTGACATATAAGAGTTGCTACCAAAAGCAAACGTGAATTTGTATCCATAGGCACAGAAGGCTAAGTTCTCAAGCATGGTCAAAAAACCCACACAGTCTCATTTTATGCCATACTCTTTGTACTGTTCCTTTCCATTTTATTAAATTAAATGGCTATTATCTTCTTTCATGCATTCAAATTCTTTAGGAGGGAGATGATTAGTAGATACTGATCACTAGGATCCCTAGTCATTAGCTGCTGAATAGAAATGGGCATCCTACTGGCTCTTGACCCTTATTTCAAAATACATCTCATTTATCCTGAGAACTAAGGAACATATTTCCTACAGAAAGGGCGTGAGAGAAAAAGAGGCTCAGACAGAAATCATTACGCAGAACAAGTATCCTCTTGATGTCATTGTATTTTCCCCTCTCCTGAAAGCAGAAAGGTTCCTTTCTTGCTTACAAACTTTTCTGACATCCAGATGAGAAAATAAAGTTCACTTTCGCAGGTGCTTTACATTAAAAGTCTTAAAAAACTACCATCACTACCAAATCCCAACCCTGGAGAGGAAATAATTAAATAGAAGACACGCTCAATACAGAAACAGAAAAGTTAACTAAAAGACAAGGACTTTATAGACGAGATTCACAGCCCTTAGCCTGTGAGAAGAGCTTGCTGCAGCATGGATTGTTGTCTGCTATTTCTATATGGATTCTTGAAGTGTATGCTGTTGGAGCCGTTTCTAATAACGGGTGAGTGATTTGATTACCATCTGTCATGTGTTTTTCTTTCATTCATTTCCTGCAGGAGAACAGGTGATGTAATGTGTTGGTTCAATCACTTTTGTCTGTTCTTTTTTGTGCAGCCATGTATTTCTGTTGGAGAAGTCTGAGTCAAGGAAGTGCTCTTTGAGCTTTTAGTAGGAAGGGGGTAAAGCTTTGATGATCACCAGTTCCTGGGGAAGCTAGGGTAAGGGCTAGGTAAGATAGCTACTGCTAGAACATGACATCTGTAATCTGGTTTTCAGTTTGAAGGAGGTGAGGATGATTCACCAGCTACTGTATCCAGAAGTGGATGGAGCCTGTGCCAAAAGTTTACTGCTTCTTCCAAAATTCAGAGTATTCACTCTCACAAAGACCTTTTGGAGGGCTCACAATTCTGAACTGGAAAACTGTGAGTTGTTGTCAGGGTAGATCCATCACTTTTAAGCAGGCTTTACAGACTTATAATGAAGAAGGATACCAGGACGTTGCTTGCCAGCTTTATTGCTAGTTGTAGATCCCAGGACACTGATAAAGATGTTTCCTATCACTAATCTCAGGATCAGATTTGACAGCAATTATGGATCCTTACAGGCAGTCCTTTAGGCTACACCTGTGTAGCCTCTACCAGGCGTGCCAGTGGATACAGGCTAGTTCCTGGGCAAGCAGCACTGCCTATATTCTATCCAAGGCCTTTTGGAAAAAGCTGTGCCCAGTCTGCATTTAAGCAGGACTGACCTTCAGCGTGAGAAGAATCCAGTAACCTTTGGTGTTTCTCTCTGATTCACTCACATTTGTGACAACCCCTCCATACCTTTCATATGGCCACAGGTCTGACATACCTTGAATCTCTTGTTGCAATAAGTGGACAGTCACACAACTCTTTGCTACTGGCGCCAGTATTCCTGGGGAAGCTTACCACCAGAGGCCTATCTTTGGAGACATCCAAACCCAAAATAAAAAGGCAAGTGATGATCTGCAATGGACTACGTGAAGTCTATAATCCCTATACTCCCAAGCATCTTTGGTTACAGACTGCAGGCAAAGGGAATCATTCCACCTGGAAGACTTCCCTTTTCTTTCCCATTTCCCACTGCTGTTAGAGCCCAGACTCCATCAAGCGGAGGAGACTGAGTAGCAGTCACTGGTGGGACTCCATTGTTCTCACAGCATTGGGTTGTCAACAGCAGGTGCAGGATACTTCTATGAAAAGTCCCATATTTAGGGTCCCATGTAGGGGGAACCCACACTGCCCCAGACTGACAGTGTACCACTTTTATGACCCCTTCGCCTCAGTAACCATAACGGGAGGTGTCCTCTGGCTGCCCTCACTCCTGTCACTGAGAGAGATGCTTCAGGATGGGAAAATCTGATGCTCACATCTTGCAGCATGAACCTGGGTGTCATCCCTTCACAGGGAGCTGCTTATCCAGGCATATGGCTGCATGCCAGGAGGTGGGAGTGAAACGTGGTGGCTTCATAAATTCCTAGAGAAGCACATAACTTCTGCTGCTCACCATCTTACTGATTGAGTCAACAGCTAAATCCCAAAAGGCACATCCAGAAATAAAAGACCTCCATCAAAAAAAAAAAAAGGAGTATCTTTTAACTAGACCTTCTCCTTAGGAGGAAGACAGAAAGCCTCCCAAGGCAACTCCAAGCCACCAGATTGACAGTGTGTGCCGTAAAACATTTACTCCGTGTGTCAGGACACAGCACACCCAGAGGCACTGATCACTGGGGCAGGATGCCATTTCCCCAGCCAGAGGTCATAGTGTGGGGACATGTGGTGAGCTGCCCTCAAGATGATCCAGATCCGACCTTAAGGTTTTGAACTAATAGGACTTTCTTTCTTTGAGCAAAGCTAGCTTTTTCACCATCTCCCCAACAATTTCTTCATACAGTTGCCAGAAAGCTTTCTAGCAATAAGGCTGTGCTTACAGCACCGGGAAATACTGACCAGCATCAGCATCCTCAGGGCACCACCAGCCCTGCCCGTCCCTGCCCAGCCCCCCAGGGCTCCCCCATGGCCCAGGACCCCACGTCAGCCCCTAGTGCCATCAGCTCCTTCTCCAGAGACAAAGCAGCAGGGCCAGTCTGCAGCCCCCCACAGCCCTGCCTGGCCACGGGGCCAGGAACCTCCACACAAAACAGGTTCGCTCACTCCTCATCTGCTCGGTTGCTAGAATTCCAGGCACCAACACATGCCAGAGCGCCCTTCCTTTTATCTCTGCAGCAATTTACTGTTGTAAGGTAGGACTGAGCAATGATTTTAAAGTGAGTTTTCCTGGAGGACTGCCCAAAGCTCACGTAGCAGACTGTGAACCGCCATGGCATGAGGGCCAGCGCGCTGAAGGCTCCTTCTGCTGCTGCACACCGCGGTCTGAGCAGCTCCACTGAAACCACAGGGGCCTCACCCTCCCAAAAAGGCTGAAAACGGTGGAGAATCAGATATGGAAACAATTATTTCATTTGTAAAGAGCAATACTAACAAACAGCCTCAACGATTGCTCTGAGGGGGGAAAAAACCTCCTTATTATAAAAGGCTTTCCACTTTGTGTGTTGCTAGCAAGCCCCCCAGCCTGGACACAGGCATTTCACACGAAGGCAAATGTTTCCGTGGTTTTTCTGAAGTATTGCTGAGAACTCACGGGATGATCTCACCTTTCTGCAGTGCCCATTGCCCCGAAATCCACCCTTTACACAACTCTTCACACGGTTTTAACACACCTTCGCCTGCCTTTATTTTTCCTCAACAGTATTTCCCCTCAGGGGCCACATCAAGACTTTCACCGCAATACCCCTCCGCGGAACCACTTCGCGGTGCCGCCTTCTCCCGCCCGCGATGGCCACAGGCAGAAGGCGCCATTTCCTCTCCTCCGCCACACTTGCTACAACGTGACGTAACAGCCTCGTTCTTGATCCTCCCCCAGCCCCGCCCCACTGAGGGCAAACAGCATTGTCCCCGCCCCCTTGCTCCGCGGATATCGACTGCGCCTGCGCCAACGCCCGCCTTCCCGGGGCTCTTTCTGCCAGTGTGGTGGGCGGGGCGAAGTGCCACTTTCTTCGGATCCCATTGGTCGTTGCTAGGCCGGGGCGGGTGCGCGCGCATCGCTATGCCCGTTTGCCCCCCCGCTACCCTCCCAGCGCTGGCTGGAGGCCCTGCCTACTTTGCCAGTGGCTGAGGGGTCCCGAGTTCCGCCCCAGCCAGCCCCCCACCGCCGCCCCTGCGCGGGGGGAGCCTGCCCCGAGCGGGGAAGGAGCGGCGAGGGCCGGCGCAGGGGCATTACCCCTTCGGTACGTCGGTGGCGATCGGCTCTGCTCCCCTTCCCCTCACCGACGCGGCTCAGGGGGCTGCAGCGGGGGCCGCCCCCCCCCGGCTGGAGCGGGCGGTGGCCGGTGGTATGCCGGCCTGCTCACCCTGCGCGTCTGGTCACCAACTGGCCGTAGCACGGCGGGGCGGCCTTGCGGTGTGGCGGGGCGGCCGCGGCGGGGCCGAGGGCCTGTGCGAGTGCCCCAGGGGAGCGCTGGGCGCGCCGGGCGGCGGCTCGTTCGTCGCCTGGGCTCATGGGAGGTGTGGGCAGGCTCCCGGCAGCCCCCATGCCCTCTGTGGCAGCGGGTGCGGCGGGTGGTGAGGTGCCGAGCGCTGAGGCGCGCTCACCCGCCGCCAGCCTCTTGGAGTAACTTTCTGCGTTCGGAACAACGAGCCCTGCGCGTGTCCTGGCGACGGGGCGGGGGGGTACCGCGCCCGGGGCAGCGGCGGTGTCGTCTCACCGCTCCGGACCCGCCCGCGCTGCGGGTGTTTGCCGTTGTAGACACGGTGGTGTGCCGGCCGCAGGCGTTTGAAGCGGGTTTAATTCGGACAAAGGGGTTCCCTCTAGGCTGTGGGTCAGTGTGGTGCGGGAATCCTCCTTTCTGTCGTGGTGTGCTCGCCCTTGGGGTTTGCTTCGTTGACTGTCAGCAATGCTCAGCGTGCGTGTGTGGTAGTTTGGAAAGCTCACCTTTCCTTTCCTGAATTTTGTTGGGTTTGAACTCCAAACACAGCAAGGTTTGTATAATCCTGAATGTTTCTTTTGACTTTCGTGCATTATAAAATTTAGGGTTTGTTTTTGTTTTGCTGGGGTTTTTTATAAGACCCTTTAAAAAAATATTCAGAATTCTAGGAATTCTGCTCTGTTCCAGCATAAACCCTTTTAACATTTGGATGTGGGGTACTGGATTTAGTAGCTTAAAACATTTGCCTCTCATCTTCCTAGGTTTCTTTAAAGTTGTGTTGACACGGATGTATAAATATAAATATTTTCCTGTCTTTGCTGACAAATGTGTAATGTGACCTCTGTAATATCAGGTCATAAACCTGTTGTTGTGTTCAGGCTCCTTATATAAACAGTATCTTTTTAAAAAAAAAAAGGTTACTACTTGTTTGAATATTTAAATATGAGCATGTAGTTTTGAGTATTTAGTTATTAGTTTCCCAGATGGGTCTAATATTCCATAATCTGCTTCTGCACATGTAGTGTTTGGCATGTGTACTTTATTTTCTAGTATTTTATCCATAAAATTTGTTTAGTGTTCAGGTTCAATCAAGGAGTTGGGCTCATATCTTGTCTTAGCTTTGCAGTTAGTCAAAATCCCTAAGACTATGCATTTACCCTGCTGATTGGACCCACTGAAACGCACAATAGAATAAGTAAGGGCTCCTCTGCAAGCAATGTATATATCCAGGTCCCAGGATGGATGGTTTCCTGGGAAAATAAAGTATTCAATACTAGTAGGAAGGACATGAGGGACTTCTAAGGAAAGAACTTGATGGCTTAGGCTCTAAACCATATTTTTTTTTGTAATGGCAGCTTCAGACTAGCCCTGTGTCAAGTTTGCTTAAAGCTTCATCTCAGTGTAGGCTTTGAAAGGAAGGGAGAATTTTGTGCGTGTATTTTCCCTGCAGCCGCTCCCTGAATCTCCTGTACCTCTTGCACTTTTGTTTGTTGAGTTTCTTTTGCCCTCTCCATCCACCCCTGCCGTTGAGGGGTTCCACTGGTTCTCCTTTTATATCTGTCCCACAAGATTCTGAGTGACAGCTGTGAAATGTCGCATTCTTGTTGATCTCTGTCTGTAGCTGTCTAGTGAAATGATTAGATACAGTACAAGGCAAGTGCTTCGTGTCCAGCTCTGTGTGGTGGTGCAGGGACAGGAGAGGCTCAGTAAAACTATCCCTCTTTTGAACCATTAGATTTCTTAGTAAATATGTCTGTGTCCAAACCTTTTGCAAGTTTAGTGGATAGTGCACAGTAAAATTTCAGTGTAGGCATTTGGTTTTGTAATACTTTATTGCTGACTGATGTACTTCATCTCGCAGAGGCTGAAAATACTGTTGAGAAAACGACAAAATGAGTAGTCGTCGAAAGTGTGCGGCTCCGTCAAAAATAGATGAAGGGAAGAAGAAAAAGCTCTGTTGGAATATGCATGAGGACCGGAGAAATGAGATGATAACATCAGATGATGAAATGGTTAACGAGAACCATGTTCCAGGCCCAAGCACTCCTTCTACGTCCTTCATGGTTATAAATGATGATAGCACTGGTGAAGATCTCATTCAAAAAGAAGGCCGTGGCTCAAAATCTGTTAAGTTTTTGACAGTTAACGATGAAGAAGACTCTGTCTTGACTCCTGTGTCAGTACAGCTGAATGTTGTAGTCTTGCCATACCGTGCGGATGGGTGCTGGAAGGCTTTGTTGGGAGAGTTTGCTCTTCGCCTTCCTTCTGAGCAAATTCTAACTGATGAATTCCATGAAAGGAGCTTTACTTTGATGAGAGGACACTCTGATGGTGAGCTACACATCTGTGTTCATGCAAGAAGTGAAGAACACAACTGTAATGAAACAAGAGAGTACCTGGGTGCTTATGAACAACGTATTTGGGTGGAACCTACTTTAGGTGGTGAAATGTTGGAGGACTTGAGATGGTTGCAGAAGAAAAAGATAATTGGACTTTATCAAAGACCTGGAGAGGCTCAAGCTTTAAAGGTATGGGCTCATATATTTGTTTTGCATTTTAGAAGTTCTTTTTAGTTTGAAATACAAAATAAAAACACCTGAAAAACAAAGTCTGGCAGCTACCGTATGGTTTTATATTGTGATGAAAATATATAATTTCTACATGCTTATGTAAATGTTTGAGTGTGGTTTTTTTTTCACAAAAATGTATTTTTACTGTTGAACTGTTAATAATGCATTACCCAAAGGAATGACAGAAGGTTTTAGCTGACATATACTGTATCCTTTAAATGGTGATTTTAGTACCTTTATTAAATCTGTCCACATCTGCAGATTTTTTTTAAAGTACTGATCTTTTCATGCTCTTCTGTTTATAATATTCTTGTCATTCTAACCGTTAATTAAATTACTAACTGTAACCATTTCACAGGTTGGAATTTACCTTCTGGAAGCTGGGCTAAGTAAACCAGAGTTTCTCAGTGATGGAGGTGGAAGACCCAAAAAAGCTAATCGGCTGATTCAAAAACTCATGGAAAAGTACTATAGTTTTTTAATTCCAGGTAATGTGATTTAGTTGAATGTTGATGAATAGTTTTTGTTCTTAAAGTTTGTCTTTTTTTTATAGTTTTAAAGGGAAAATAGTAAACTATGCCTGCCATCTAGAGCAACTTTATTTTCAAGGTAATATTATTAGGTAATTTTCTCCGTATTATTATCTGACCATTAACCGTATGCTAATTAGTTTATGGTCAAATTACGGGTGACAGAATTCCTTCTCTGTGGATAAGGCACTAAGGCACATACAAGTTTGAGTCCTTACCTTTTTGGGAATAAATGCAATTTTCACTGGGGCCAGTAAAACTAAGTACGTGGGGAAGGGAAGATACTGCACGTAAGTTATCCTTTAAAAAGCTGAAGTAATCTGACTGAAACAAATTTATGCTTTTAAACCTAAACTGACAATAAAGTAGGTGCAAAAAGAAGTCTGAGGAATAAACAGTTTAAGATATAGAATGAGTAGTAATGTTTTTAAATGCATTAGGAAAAATACATTATCAGAAATGCATTAGAAGCAGAATATCTGCCAGAGAATTAATAGATTTGAGATGACTGAGGCATATGAAAGAGTGCTCGAATAAAGTAATGCTATAGCAGGAAGCACAGTTTTCATGTCTGCGTATCTTCTCATTGTGGAAGAGTTGGACAAAGAGATTGCTGACAAAATGAACAGTGACCTATTTTGAGATGCAGAATGATCTTCTGCTAGAACTTGGGGCATTTGTCCTCAGTACACTAAAAGATAGATTTTTATGGACTGCATGGTTGTATGTAGCTTGCAGGTGAAGAGGCAATGATAAAGCTTCTGAAAGGGAAGACAAGCCCATCAAAGGTACTGGAGGGAGAATATGGACCTGAGTGATTGGGTTGTTGTGCCTTAACTTACCTTTTCAGAAGCCATGCAGCCAGCTCAGGTTCATAAGGGAGCTGTGTCGCTAACTGGTGATTTTTCTGACTGTTTTTCAGCATGTACGTTTTGATGTGGCGTAAAATAATACTATAGTCTTGATTCACTGCCGATGAATGCCATGTAAATAACTAAGTAAAACAGAGGATGTGGAGATTAGAAATAAATGGTTGTTAATGTATATGAAGATCACCAGTCAAGTCCTACAAAGGCATGTGCAGCTTAATGTGTTCCTAATGCTTTGGGAAATGCAGTGATTGGTGAGATTATATCATCAACAAACTTCTAATGTATTATTCAGCGTAACAGAGATGAACAACTGAAAGCTTGCAAGCAGACTAGGCAGTGGAGATTCAATATAAATTCAATACAAATAATGTGATAAATATAATATGCTGCAGAAGAAAAAAATCCTAATTTCACATTAGAAAAAAAATATGGTATCTCTGCTAACTGTTGCAACCAGTGTTGTAGTTCGGTAGGTAGGTGTATAGCTCGGTAAATGCATCAGCTTAGTGTTCAGTGTCAGTCAAACCAAATCAAAGGTGAAGAATTGTCCTGAAAGTGTTAGAGAACAAAACAGAATCATTAAACCACTGTGTATGCCCATGGTGTGTGCTGTACTGTGCTCCAAATTCAGAAATAAAGCATGTCACAGAAGTGGGAAAGAGTTGGGAGAGAAAACCCAAGGCGGTTACACCCTTTGAAACCAGTTACATTTTCTGACAGTTTTTAAGCACATACTTTTGGATGTAACATAAAATAAGAGCCTTGATTCTGTGCTGATGAATGCATTCCTCTTAAGAAGCCTAAATTGATTTCCATTTCTAACAGCTTTGTGTTTGAATTTCACCTGGTTTTAAACATAATTAATTGAATTTTTTGTAAAGCTGCATTTAAATATATATTTTAACACTTGTCAATATTCATCTCAAATTAGGTCTATTATGCAACAGCCTTCCAAGATGAGGCTTCTTGTTCTTCTCATTGATGAGCAAGTTCTTGTGTTGGAGTTAGAATAAGGGACATGACCTCTCGATCACTGCATTTAATTTTTATATATTTTTCCTTGATGTAGTCATCCCATTATTTTCCTTCTAGATGGTTTTGAGACTTTGGCAGGAATTCCATCTCAAGTTATGGCAAGCGTTAGATGCATTAATAAATCTGTAAAATTGTGACAATATTTAATATGCAGAAGCTTCATGAATTTTGAACATTAATTGCAGATTTTACCACTTTTTTTGAGAGATTTGTTCACAGAGATTTCTTTTGATGACCAAGTAGCTGGTTTTATAATAGTTTGTATCCAGTATCTGCTGTCTGGTATTGCATGTTGCTTCCTGTTGCTTTAGTGAACACACAGGCATAGATGATTTATAGATTCAGCTAGTTGCTTTCTTAATATGAAAAAAGCCCATAGTTTTTATAATTAAAATTTTAAAAAAAGACTAAAATGTCTGTTTAGTTGCTGTTTGTTCTAGTGAACAGCAAGTGTTTCGGAGTTTGTTTTCGCATAGTGTCCTGGAACTATAGCATGACATACAATAGCATGGCTCTACCATATACCATTATTCTGTTTCCTTAGGAAGAATAAATTCTTTATACAAGGCAGCATCTTTTGGGTTTTGTATGACATTTTTTAATAGCAAATATGAAGAAACAAGTTTTCTACTAATGTAGAGTAAAGGGGGAAAAGATGACATTTTCCTTGATGTAGATATTCTTACGCACCAACCTGGAAAGTGCCCTACAGATAAAACTGAAGGATCCTAGTGCAGATGTGGAACTTCAGATGTAGATGTTAGTTCAGTCGTTGAAGGAATTAGGTAGAATACTTGGTAATGAAACGTATCGGAGAAAATGAATTTTTAGATACCATCTAAACAATGCCGTCTATTTCTCAAAAGTAAAAAATACTAAAATGAAAGCTATGTAATTAAATTACATTTTGAAATTCTAAAAAGCATAACTAAATGTTCACTGTTTAATAGGTAACTGAGAGGTAAACTTCCTTAGCATCCTTTTAAAAATCCGTGTGGTACCTAGAACCATTTAATCATAAAAAGAAATGAGAGAATGAACAAAACGTGAAAGATATGGACAAAACATATCCAATTGTATGAAAAAAAGATTTTACTTTAAAGTATGCTGTAGTCTTTGCTCCCCTGTAAAATTCTGGGTAGACTTAGTTTATATAGAAGTCAAGGTATGATGCTCTGAAATGTGAGATTTGAAGACTGTTATTTTATCAAGCATGATGATAGGTGTCATTATAGATCAACTTTGTTGGTCCAAATTATGCTCTGCGATCACTCTAATTTCTCTAAACTTCCCATGAAGTGAAGAATGTTTGTGAGAGGTTCCCTTGGGATGGTTTCTGTAGTGTATGAGGCTGAATGCTCTGCCTGGCGCTTTTCCTTTGGCTGGAATATTAATAGCCCCACATGTGCACTCTGGTTGCCTTCTTTACAAGTCGTATATATACAGTTTTCCTGAATTGATGGACACTTAATGTCTTTCAGAATTCTGTTTTCCCTTGTGAAGCACTGGAATTGTTCCATTGACTGAAAAGGATTAGGGGGGGACACTGGTGGCTGCCATATGTAGGCACATCGTTTCCTGCTGTTTGTTTTGGAACCTGTTCTTCACCTTCATGATTCCTTTGAATGAAAGAAAGCTTTTGCTTGACAGTGAAAGTCAGTCCTAATAGCAGCCTCCAAACCTTATTTTAAGTTGAAGCTCTCTGGTGTTTGTGCCAGGTACATCTCTTCTTTGTTACTTCCAGGCACTGTAATTATGATTTGATTTAATTGTGCCTGCCCTTAGCTGTTTTCTCTTTTTAGCAGTATATTCTGCCTTTAAATATACCTTAAGGCTGCCTTATGCTGAAAATGCTGGCCTTGACTTGCTTCTGAATTATTTTTTTTTTGAGAAAAATTGTGCAAGGTGGCTTTATTATCTGCAATACCAGCTAGGCTTAGTGTCTTTCTCTGAACTGTAGAGTTGCACAGCTGTTTCTAGGTAAGTACTAACAGCTGTTTTATTGGTAATGATGGTTTTAATTTGAGACCTAAAACACTTTTAGAACTTGTCCACTATGTCTTTTGTTCCCTCATCTTATGTCAGTTTCCTAAACTGCTGACCCTTGAGTTTTTAATGAGTTTTTGTTCTACAGTGCTTAAGTTGTGTGTATGCCCATAGATATAAATTATGTGAAAAATAGATAAGTCCTTCTTTCCTAGAGGGTAGAAAAAAAGGGTAGGTCTTCTGTCCTAGAGGGTGCATACTTCTCATGAGGTGGAGTTTTAGTTTCTAAAGTGTGCCTTGTCTGCATTTTTGCAGTGATGCAAATGGTGAGAATTTTGTGTTGTCTTACTGCTACAATTTTCTTATCCAGATGAATAATTTTAAATTAACGTGAAAGCTTACTGAAGAGAATCTTCTGAATTTTTTTTAAATGCTATTTTATCAATCAAGACTTTATTTCATGAAAAATGTTAAATCCTTGACAATCCACTGTGGGTTTCCCCTTTCTGTAAGATCGTCAACCCATGTTAACATTTAAATCTGAAATGTGAGTTTTATGTGGTTCTGTGTAAGTTGGAAATGTTTAGTGGAAGATCTTTATTAAATAAATGAGCTCTGGTCATTCTATCCCTAAATTCTCAAGGAAGAGCTTTGCTAATTATGTTTACCTCTGATCACCATAGCATGTTAATCATAGAAACATTGAGTCACTGAGGTTGGAAAAGACCTCAAGGATCCATCAAGTCCAACTGTCAACCCACACCACCTAACTCACTAAACCATGTCCCTAAGCACCACATCTACACGTTTCTTGAACCCCTCCAGGAATGGTGACTCCACCTCTTCCCTCTTAACTTTCAGGAAAGCAGTGCTCATTGCTTCCTGCTGCTGCTAGCTGAGGCAGGTGCAGTTGTAACATGAGTTTAAAAGATGTTTTGCTTTGCTTGCTTTCGTGTGTTAACTAAATATGTTGCAGTAAAATGACCAAAGTTGATTGATAATGCGTGTCTTGAATGACTTGATGTATGCAGATGAGCTGGAGGAAGACGAGGAAGAATCTGACACTGAACTAGAGCGACAAAATATTGAAGAGCTTTATGACTTTGTGAGGCACACTCATCAGCAGGATATCCACTTACTGAGAGAGGATGTGCAGCATCCCGCATTAATTCCTGTTCTGAGGCCGTATCAACGTGAGGCTGTGAACTGGATGCTTCACCGAGAGAAGCTTGCAAGCACTCCGAGCAGTGGCAAGTATATGGGTCTAGAAAACTTGCATAATTTATGGAAGTGGCACTGTAATGTCAGCAGTAATGTTTTCTTGCTGTTTGATTAGAAGCTTTGTTAATCATTTCATTATTATTTTCATAAAAGCTATTTAGGTAGTACACTAAATTATAAACTAAACTTTGCTGATGTATCTTTTTGGTCATGAAGCACTGTGGAGGTAGATGTCTGCTTTTTATCTCTAAAAGTCACAATAAGGCTGAGCAATTTTAAGCAGAGTGCTGTTTAGAGAGAAACCTTATAATAGTAACATGAACTTTTTCTCCATAGAAAATGCACTGCACTTCTTATGGCGAGAGGTCATCACTCTGTGTGGAATCAAAATCTACTATAATCCATTTACTGGCTGGTATGTTTTTATAGTGAACTCTTTCTGAGAACACCTCTGGGTTGTACTTTATGAAAACCTTATTGTCAGCTTTTACCTGGAGGATATAAGATACTCCATAGCTGTCAGCTTTCAGTTAGCAATTGAAGAATTGGAACAGTGGTATCTTTAATTTGAAAAAAAAAAAAAAAGGCAAACAAGTATGTAACGCACAGGTAAATATGTAAAGCTTGAGTTGAAGATATGATTCTGAAAGGTTTGGAGATTTTTTACATTTCAATGCAAATTTGTGGTTTTAAGATTAACTTTTTTTTTTTAAATTAGAGCCTTGGAGGCTTTGACCTTCTGGTCCAATGTTTTTAAAAGCTAAAGGAGGGAGGAAGTATAATGCTTTTTATGAATGCTGGCTATTGCATTCCCAAATCTGTTGCACTTTTCTTATCACTTTGGTTAGAATAGAACCTTTTGATTTCTAGTTTGCTTTTAATTTTTTTCACTGTGTAACTTTCAGATCTTTAACACGTGAATACCAATGTATTTCAGTTTTTTGGAGGCTAACATTGTGATATACTAAGGTTAGCAAGGCAAGGCCTGTTAGGAGGGGGGAAAAATAAAAAAAACCTCTGGAGTAAGTGTTCATTTTGGCCAGCTTACTAGCTTTTGTCAATTTCAGCTTATATAATAAAAGATACTACCTCACTTTACAAACTTTTCCTTGCTGAAGCTATGCTCTCTGTGTCCCTGAACACGTGCTTCTCTGTCATATCATTCTATAGTTACTGACTTTCATTTGGGAATGTACTTGAATTTTAGCATTATCCGTGAATATCCATTTGCTGGACCCCAGTGGCCTGGAGGTATTTTGGCAGATGAGATGGGTCTTGGAAAAACAGTAGAAGTGTTGGCTCTTATTCTGACTCATACCCGACCAGACATTAAACAAGATGATCTGACTTTACCTGAGGTAAGAAAACCAAGATAAGATTAAGTATGAAGAAAATACTTTTCGGAATGAATGGGAATGCACTTCTCTTGAGTGTATTGCTTTCTGTTTTATAGAGGTCCAGACTTAAAGCTGGATTAAAGTGCAGTGAAAATTTTTGCTTTGTAGGATGTGATACTTGGTGGCATAAATAGTGGAATGGTTTGCATGAGAAGCAATGGATAGTTTGCGATTGTTGAAGGGCGTTAGTAGGCAGCTGTGCTGTTAATAGGCTATTGGTAGTTTACATGCACTCAGGAGTGTATGATATGTAATTTAGTCTACTACACTGGAAATTGCTCTCTGCCTCACTTCACTGTATTGATGAATATCAAACATCCATTAGACATATGTTCTGTGCTCAAATAGGGACGATTTAAACTCAGTGAATAAAGATTTCTGCTCTCCCCTCTTTCTTATCATAAATGGGCTTATCTAGCAGCAGTTTTTCATCTTTTCACTTTTGTCATCATGCATCCTGTGAAAGCACATTCGCTTAAAACCAAACATTTTCTCTGAAGGGAGAGAACCTTTATCCTTAAGTAAACTGTTACCACTTGTGTGGGTTCCATCATTTTGAATTCATGGCAGCCAGTTCCATTGTACATCTATTCATAATGATCTCCTGCCTGCTTGTAATTTTATCAATTGAAAAAACCCAATTCTCAAAGAGATAATAAGATTCTTCCTAAATGTATCAGAGGGTCAGCACTGAGGAGTGTGAAGAGGGGAGTATTAACACTAAAGCCTCTGGACATCAGCTGGCAACAACAGTTAGTAGACCATAGTTTTGGAGAGCTGGAGTTATGAAGTTGTTTCATGATGAGTAGCTGGGACAGACATTGTAGTTAATATTTTGAGATCTCTGTGAACAGAATTATATTACATTGCCTGTGGTTAAAAGACACTGTTCCACTTGTCCGGAAGGCCCCTTGTCTATATTTTTCTTGTCTTCAAATGTAAAATGTCTTTTGTATGATGTGCTAAAAAAAACCCTGAAAGTGCTTTATTGCAAAAGAGACGCTCTGGATGACTCCTGACTTGTTTAAGCCGATGTTAGAGTTACTCCAACTATTTCAACTCACCGTAGAGCTCCAACTGTCTAGAGGTTCATTGCAGTTACTGTTAAGAACTCTGCAAAGCAACCAATTGGACATTGCAGAGTGGAGTGTCAGTTAACAGAGTTATAAGACGGTTGGTTAATCATAGAAATATTGGCACTGCGTTTGTTCCAGCTTTGGGATTCTTTTTTATATTGCAGTTCGTGAGTATACATCTCTTTGAATTAAATCACTATTCCTGAATTGCTAATTATAAATTTTTCGGAGGCAATCCCTAAAAAGAGAAACTTACTTGTAATACAGCTAATTAGGGCTTTTCAATCTATATTATTTACCTCCTTTTGTGTTTCTTGGTACATATTTAATATGTATTTTCCTCCCTCCATCAGTAACGTAGATCACTTACAGCTGTAGACTCCTGCTACTTAATTCTGAAATAGTGGAAGACCCAAGCAGCTTGCAGGGCTGCTCTTTCTGTTATCAGTGTAGGGTGCTGAACACAGTTTGCCAAGAAACTGAACTGAATGGGGGATCACTCTGTACACTAAAAACCAACTAAAAATGAGCTATCTGAATAAATTAGTGAGATCAGAGCAGATATCTATAGCAGCTTATGCTTATTTTCAAATGTGGAAAGATTAATGAAGTTCAAAATTACCGTGAAGAGACATGACCTAATTATTAAATATTGTCTGCATTAGGGTAAGCTTGTGAACTTCTTTGTTCCACCTCAACCTTTACAAAAAAATAAAAAGAAAAAAGCAAGGAAAATGGAGCTTAAATTGAAGGAGAAGATACAGTATCCCAGTAAGTATTTCTGATGACTTTTTAATACGTTTTGCTTTTGTCGTAAGTCTTACATTGGCTACACTTTGAATTCAAGGCTACTGTTCACTTTGGCAGAAGGAAATGTTTCCTTTGTTGAGCACTGTGTAGGATTGCATGTAACAGACAAGTGATCCACACTTTAAAGTTACCAACTCAGATCTGTGTACTACAGAGCTCCTTGAAACTGAATGCCATTGTAAGAGTTTATGCTTTTAACCCAAATCCAGTCTTTTTATAAGCTTCAGTAAGAAAACTGAGTGACTTATTTCTGTTGCTATTCAATACTGTTTTAGAATCACTAGAAACCAGTGATTTGTAGGGCTATCTCAAGTAAAGCATTGTCAAAACTGCTGCCTGTCTCTTTGCATTTTTTAGATGAACAGAGTGTTTAGAGTTGCCTTAATATGAATTCTCCAAGGTAACTTTCATTTTGTCTGAGCCGTAATGTTTTCTTTTTTGCTTTGATTCTACATATAGGCTTACGAGTGATGATCTTAGCAGCTGTAAAGGAAATGGATGTGGTGAAAGGAGCATCCATTGTTGCAATATTTAAGTACATCGGTGCTGTGTATGGATATGACGTAAAGAGAAATAGACGGCTTCTGAAAAGAACTCTAGAAAAACTAATTGCGGAAGAAGTAGTAGAGCAAGTCACAGGACATGGTCTGGCTGGGTCTTTCAAGCTGGGAAAGAATTACAAGGAACAGAAGAGGCGAGAGAGAACCAAAGAGCAGGTAAATATGCTGCTGTAGTTACTCCAAATAATGTTGTGAGGGCAGATCTTGTTTCTGCCAATTGCATGCTACTCTCAGCTGTGTTATCTGTGTGCACTGGTTCCGTGACACTGACTTACTGATAAAAATGAAGAAAGCTGCAGCATTTGCTTTGACATTCATGAACAAAGAAGCAAAAATCATAAGTGGATCTAATTTGGGGCTAAAATATTAACTACATCTGTCGTAAGCCCTGCTGCAGGGGCTGGCAGATGTATTGATCTTACTGTGAAGTTGTCTTTTAAACACTTGTAAACATTAACCAAATCCTCAAACTAGAAGTTGGTATAAAATCTTAGTATCTATGTCTTGATGTGTTTATATGTTCAAAGAAAAAGTTGAGAAAGTCTGAGATTCTTGGTTAATTTTATTTCGTAGAAAGCAAGGACTTCAGCAAGTGTTCAGAAGAAGCGGTTGATTGATGCTAAAACTCAAACCAAAGAATCAAGAAATAAGGAGGTCACTTCTGAAAATGTCCTTGGAACCCCTTTACCGGTGGATATCACAATGGAAGAACATGATTATTGTACAATGAACAAAAACAGGGAATCTGAAGCAGATAATGAGAACTCTGTAACAGAGGATAATATTCAGCAGGAAGCTGTGGTCCCAAAGTCTCCCGATTTGCACAGCAGCCTCCTCGTCTCCAGTGACGTGAGCAGT
Organism: Pterocles orientalis; assembly: GCA_011057875.1. Classification (NCBI taxonomy): domain Eukaryota; kingdom Metazoa; phylum Chordata; class Aves; order Pterocliformes; family Pteroclidae; genus Pterocles; species Pterocles orientalis. The sequence continues at coordinate 113,083 of WKFP01014301.1, forward strand.
CGTCCTGATTTTGATGTTTCTAAAACTACAGCTGACATCAAGTGTGAAGTCTCAAAGGACCAGTCCTCACATTCCCAAGAACATGCTGGTGGTAGCGTACAACATACCAGTTCTTTATTTCCATTTAATACCTCTGGATATCGTTTTGAGTGTATCTGTGGTGAGCTTGGATTGGCTGATTATAAAGCTTGTGTGCAGTGTCTGAAATGTAACTTATGGCAGCATGCAGAATGTGTCAACTACAAAGAGGAAAACCTGAATGTCAAGGCCTTCTACTGTCCCCATTGTCTTGTGGCAATGAACCCAGTTTCCACCGGAGCAACTCTCATAATTTCTCCGAGTTCTATTTGTCATCAGTGGGTAGATGAGATCAACAGGCACATACGATCGTCTTCTCTTCGAGTTCTGGTAAGATTTTGTAGCTACTTATTCTGGAGACTTATTTTATCAAGGCTCGGGGCTTCCTGTCTGACATGCTGTATCTTCTAAAGTTCAGAGGTTTCTTTGTCCTCTGTGTCAGAACTCTGTATTTCTTGCTATTAGACCACCCGGTGTATTTGTCTCGTAGAAAGACTGTCTGCATATAGTTCTTCATTTTTTCCTTTTTAGTTGGCCACTGGGAGATGATACAGTGGACTAGGTATCTTTATCAAACGAAAGCAAATTTTCAGCAGCTGCAACAACAGGTGATTTCTGAGAGGGGAGTGCTGTTTTGTTTTTTTGGGTTTTTTTCCCTGGAAAGATGACCGCAAAACTTAAAAAGGCCTGACTTCAGGTGCTTTGGCAGTGTCAAGTCTGGCTGTACATTTGCACCCAAGCAGCTTTTTGACAGTTGCCTCTCATTTCATACGAGATAAAACCAATGTTTCAGTAGGTAAAAAGTGTATTTTTGAATTTTGGATTCTCAGGCTTTACAAAAGAAGCCTTGGGCCTTGGTGTTTACTGAGAATAACACCATTACGACTTGGGCATTGTCTCTGTAACATCTGCCAGATTTATTAGGATGTTGCTTATATGGAGACTTGTATTGTCCTTTTACTTGATTTCTAATAGTTAGTTGTTAAACCTAATTATACATACAGTAACTATGGCTGTACAGGATTTTTTTAATATAATTATCACACTATCCAAGGCTAGGCATTGTCTTTTGTTAATGATGCAGTCAGGTTTTGCCCTTCAGGTTTTTGGTGGGCAAGAACCTTTGTAATGACCAAGTGCTCTGAGAACCCTTGCATTTGGAATACAGTAACAGTAGTGGTAGTGTGAGAGATCTGCTACCTTTGGCTATCCTGCAGAGATGCCCAATGTATAAATGAATTCCAGGCCTCCAGTAAACCATTTGTGTGAACAGTCTCATTAGCTTTAGTGCAGAAATTAACAAATGTGTAAAACTTGCACAGCTGTTGTAGGACCCAGTCCAAGTTTTATTCCGGTTTTGGTGAAAGCTGTCAGAAATAGATTTACATGGTAGCAGTAAAATAGCTTAAATACTTATTGTTAGGACTTTAAGCTGTGTGACACCTTCCATTCTAAGCCTGTTTTCATTTTCTTTTAACTGCCAGCTCTAAGTAATCCAGACTTACTTTCAGTGTTGCTTCAAAATGAAAATTTGTTGTTTTTTCTCATAAAGTTAAAATGAAAATAGTCTAAGTGTTTCAAAGAGCCAGTTTTCCACGTTAACAGGTTTTGCACTGCATGTGAAGGGTGTTCTTTGTTCTTCCAACTGCTTACAACCCATGGGAAATTCTAATGGGTTTATGTAATAGAACAAGAAATTAAAATTTATCAGTAGGTCTTGCTTTGTGGCAGGCTGTCTTTTCCTGCTTCTGTGAAAACAACAAGAACTTGGCCAATTTATAAACCTCCGTAAAATCTGTTCATAAATATTTGGAAGAGATCATTAGACTTGAACAGATACTTTTTTTTTTTCTTAACAGTTCCTTCAGTGAGCATGCTTTTTTTGTTGTTGCTGTTCTCCTCCTCTCCCCCTTCTTCCTCTTTAGTTTAGGTACATTGACCTAGTTGCACATGCTCTGCTGTCACACTCAGGCTGAACAGAAATTGTATGCAAGTATTTCCTTCAGTTGACAGAAACACCATTGCCATATGCACAAATGCAGAGGAAGGTTATTACTGAAAGAAAAGTACAGTAACAGTGAAATTAACAGTGAAATTGTCCTCATCTAGGCGTAAAGAGGGGTGGAAAATCAGTTGAGGTTTTATAAAGTCACCTGAATTTTCATATTTTTAACTATTTGTTGCATGAATTAAGAGAACGTTGAAGTTTGAGACACTATGAGGGACTGGAAAGACAGTCTGATTTTCTTGAATGGTAAAAATGTTTGTAGGTAGTTGCAGATGAGAATGGACCATCTTGGTTAGTGCTCATATAATAAATCATGAACTCGCAGAATGAGAGAGGATTAGAAAGATGCCAGCTATTTGAAGATGAGACTAGAATATAGATTATTTCTAAAAAAGATAAGGATGTTCCTGAATCTGTCAGAAGAAAGCCTTATCTATTTTATTATGGTGATTAATATTAGTAGATAAATGGCCAGAAGTAGCTGATAATAAAATTGTTCAAGTGAGCGATGGATGCCTCTAATTTTGAAGTAGGTTCCTGAGGTAAATTGGGAGCAAGAGAACGTGTTTGTATGAGAAGGAAAAAAAGTAATTGATACATAGCTCTGGTAATAATTACTCTTTGTAACCAAAAATCCTGGAGATGAGAAAACACTCCTATTTTAAAAATACTTTTTTTATTTTGTTCTATACCACACAGTATTTGAAATTGTAACATGTTTTGTTCTTTTAAGTCTATTGGGACTCATAGTACGTACTGTATTTTCTTTAGATACGGAATACTGCTGTGGGGAAGCATAGCACAATGTTTGGTTTAGCTTAATTTTTTATTTAAACTGCCCTATGTTTCCAAAAGGATTATGATTTTAATGACAAGGGGGTTAAGAAGAATACTTCTGATATTAGAACAAATATCAATATGAAAGTTTTATAATAATATTCTGTTGGTGTACAGGGATTGTTTCTTATTAGGGATTCTTTCTATTTCATGAATCCTTGTAGGAACCCTTTTTGTAGGTAAAACATTACCCAGAGTACAATTTCTGTTCTTTAAATATTTCACTGTGTCCTTCTGTCTTTACCTCGTCATCCCTGAAATTCTTGGGTGGTGAGGAGAAAGGGAATACATCTATGGTAAAGGAGAAGAGAGGACAGGACATGTAACACAGACTTACATAGTGTTGCTCTGTTCAGCGTTACAGAATACTTAATCTTGCGTGCAACTCTCGTAACAAGTGACTGTTGTAGCAAATGAAGTCCTCTTTTCTTCGAATGAAAAAAAAATGTTTTGCAATGTATGTGTAAGCATTTATCTCTTTACATCAGCATCTGTATTGCATTTATTATCTCTGTTGTGTGTATGGGTTTCCCACCATGCTGCTATATGAATAAAGTTTTAATGAATTATTTCGTCTTATAGGAGGAACACTTCTAAAAGTGTGCATGTATTAAGCTGTACTGGTATTTTGTGCATTTTTGTTCAAGTGTCTCTTACTTTCACTCTTTGCTGCTGTTCTGTTGAATCCATGCAGGTGTATCAAGGTGTGAAGAAGCATGGCTTTTTGCAGCCACACATGTTGGCAGAGCAGGACGTGGTTATCACCACATATGATGTCCTCCGTTCTGAACTGAACTACGTAGATATACCCCACAGTAACAGCGAAGATGGGCGCCGTTTCAGGAACCAGAAGCGGTACATGGCCATCCCAAGCCCCTTAGTAGCAGTGGAGTGGTGGAGGATCTGCCTTGATGAAGCACAAATGGTTGAATGCACAACTGCAAAGGTATGACATTCCCAGTCATGCATTTATTTAACTTGAAAAGGTTTTGACAAGCTGATTGTAAATAATACAATAGACTTCCCTCTCACCCTCTAATGTTCAGACTGCTCAGGTAATTTGTCCTTGTAGCTTGTTCTTTAGAAGTGAATTTTCTGTTGGAGATATTTCCTGTTAAATGATTCTCTTGTTGGAATTTTGGCAGACTGTGAAGTATATCCAGCTCAAAAAATATTTAACATGATCTATACTGACAGTTTAAAGAGCTAGGTCATCATGTTGTATGTGGTGTTCGACAGTTTCACACAAGGCGCTAGTCTGTTCAGTGACATGGTTTAGAGGCATAGGTATGTCCTTTGGGTCTAGAAGCTAAAATAGTCAGGAGTGTGTCTGCAGACTCTAGGGCTGCAGTCTGTAGAGGGAGATTATTTTCATTAGCATTCATCCAATCTTCTTGCCCAAGAGAGGAAGGCAAAAGTGCTACTTACATAACAGGTTGTAGGCTTAATTTTTTATTAAAAAAACAGTACAGTTTCTTTTGCTAAGTATGTGCCTTTTGTGAACCCTTAATTGCCCTTGATTACTTGAGAGTGGATATGGCTTTTGTCAGCTTTCAATTACCTTCAAAAAAGCTCGATAACTTTATACACATTTTTATAATATATTGTACCAATGCTGCTCATAGGTCTGCTAATCTTACATAATGAAAAGATGTTCAAACTTCTTCAAAATAAGGTCCGTGCATTTTCAGACTATGTTCCACACTATCTTTGTTTTTCTTTTCCTACCATTGGTTCTATCTCCTTTTGCTAGGCTGCTGAAATGGCACTCCGTTTAAGTGGAATCAATCGCTGGTGTGTCAGTGGCACTCCTGTGCAGCGAGAATTGGAAGGTGAGATTTTATGTAGCAGTGTCATCTGTGGGTTTTCCTTGTGCTCATAGCCTAGGAAGTGAAGCAGTTGAAATGTCTGCCAGTTTTGCTCTGAATTCACGAGGTACTCTGACTTGGTAAGCCATGAACTTTAAGCATGTAATAAGGCCATCAATAAATGTTATCAATACAAAAATTGCAAAGCTGAAATCTTTTTATCTCCCTGAGATAGACAAATACTTGGGGACTAGAGAAGCTGTATATCAAGCAGCTGACTCAAGTCTGTTCTTCAGTTTTCACTTAGGAGAGTGGGTAAATATTAAGCCCTCTCTATTGCAGCGAAAGATAGTCTGCTCTGGTTACAGAATCCTTCTATCTGTCAAATACAGCAGGCAAAGCTGTGTTTGCTTTCTGCATAGCCCTGTGTGAACTGCTGTAGGCATCAACTGCCATGAATATAAATTCTAAAAATTGTACTAAAGCTTAATGAAGCTCTATTAAGTCCTTATGTAAGGACTTAATGAATTGAGATATGTGGGGTAGGGAGGTGTATGTTAGCAGGTGTCATTTATCTTGTCTTTTATGAGAGGTACTTGGTTTCTGTAGAGAGGCTTCAGAGAGAGATAGAAAAAGAGGCAGGGAGCTGACTAACTTCATCTCCCTGTGTTCTTTGATTGATTTTGGAATATGTGCTACACATCGAGGCAATGAGTGTGAAGGTGGATAAATCAGTGTAAGCATTCATGTGCATTTGTGAACTGTTGTTCAGATAACCAAGCTATTATAAAAGTCAGTATTGTAGGTTAATTCGTTATGGAATTGTGGATTAAATTTATACGTAGACATGTATTTTCACAAATAGTATAGTTAATAAAAGAAACACTATAGAAGTGATTGATTTGATTGTCATGGTGAACTTGTTCAAGTTCTTACGTGTGATAGCGTTGATTTAATACATACTGGAAGTGTCATACTGTCCATAATGCCTGTTGGCCAGGTGCTCAGGCTCTACTAAGGCAGTCCCCATCACATAGGGGACAAAAAGTGCTGACTAAATTGAATCTGTGCTGCTGCTCTAATAAAGTGGGATAGGACCTCTGGGTAAACAATTGCTTCCTGTATAAAAATAATTCCCAGGATTTCTCTTCCTCTGCTCTCTGATATAGTTGGTTAATGTCTTATGGCTCTCAGCTGAATACCAAAATTACCATAAAGCTAATAGAATAAAGAATGTAGCCCCCAGATCTTTAAGAACTACCTGTAAGATACCATCATATATTTCTATTTCTGTGTTGTCCACATGCGGCATTCCAACATGTGCTTCTGTATTTTTCCAGTAAGATTTAGATAGAAGCTGAAAGTCAGTGTGTCTTTAAATTCCATCTCCAAAAGTGATGGGTTTCTGAATTGGGCAGAATTAGCAAGGTATCTTTCCTCAATTAGTAAGAAAACAAGGAAAGTACGTTTTGTAAATTTCTTCTGCCTTAGTGGAAAAGTGAAAGTCTGGTGAATTGCAGCTCCTTTTAGGATGGTGTGTAGCAGACAGTTGGTGCACAGCAGGCTGTGAAGTAATGATCCTGAGTATTTTAGAAAAACCTGGCAAACTCAGTTAACCATATGCAATCGTGTAATTTCTGCCTCTCACCCCTGCTCCGAATAGTTTTCAAGTCATCGCTTTGTTCTCCAAAACTTGAAATTAGGAAAGCGTCTCACAAATAGTTATATTCCAGCAATTTCAGTGAAAATCAACAACTAGCTAAAGGAGAGAACCCCCACCTTCCTCCACCCCATCCTCTGCCTCAAATTAGCTGTTTTGATGAGGGAATGACTAGAAAACAAGTGGAAAATGTAATGGCCAAAATGTAGTTGCTTTATGCCTGGTAACCTTGCTATGGAAATTAAAATTTTTGGAAGCTTATTGTGAAGTATTAAAACACAAACATTGCACTAAAACACTGTGTTTTGTTGCAGATCTATATGGATTAGTCCTTTTTCTTGGAATTGATCCTTACTGCGTAAAACATTGGTGGAACCAACTGTTGTATCGACCTTACTGTAGGAAAAATCCCCGACCTCTCTACAGTCTAATTGCCAAGATAATGTGGAGATCAGCAAAGAAGGATGTGATTGACCAAGTAAATAAGAGGTTTTGGGTTTTAAAGTTCCTGAACAACATTATTAATAGCTTTATCTGCAAATTACATATTTTGGGTTTTTTTTAATTGCAGATTCAAATCCCCCCTCAGACAGAAGACATACACTGGCTTCACTTTTCTCCTGTGGAGAGACATTTCTACCATCGCCAACATGAGGTCTGTTGCCAGGATGCATTGGTAAAACTCAGGAAGATTTCGGACTGGACTCTTAAGCTCAGTAGCCTAGATAGAAGGACTGTGGCTTCTATTCTGTGCCCTTTGCTGCGGCTGAGGCAGGCCTGCTGTCATCCACAAGCTGTTCGGGGAGAGTTCTTGCCGTTACAGAAAAGGTGAATTTCTGTTATATCCTAAATGTCTTGCTTTATCAGAAGCAAAGCCCTAACTCTCCCTAATAGTGCGAGACCTTGTACAGTTCTCAAACAAGCCTAATTTTAAGCTTCTTTAGTTAATTTTGCGACTGTACCACACCAAGTTACCTGACTTCAGAAGCTGAATAGGATGCAATAGGGTATTTAGTGTAATTCTTGTGTTAAAGAACATGGTACTGAGAGACAGTTGTGTGTGCAGTAGCATTGTAACCTTACAATACTGGTGGATACTAGGGTGTTGCAGGTGACAGAATGAGTGTGAAACAAACCAGATTCTTTTTCAGTTTTGTGAGACCACTGATTTTCTTTTGTCTCTTACAAAACCTGTGTTCATAAATGAGAACAACAAACAAAACTAATAAACAGAATGGGATAATTCTTTAATTTAAAGAGAAAGTTGTTACTGTGCGGTTGCAGATTTGTAAATGTAGATACCAACTTGAAAGCTGTTCGTATGCTTTTTTTTTTTTGCACGCTTTCAAGATCATCTTCCTCACAAGTGCCCTGCAAATACCAGTTTGATCTCAGCCTTTTTTAGACCAAAAACATGTTGCTAGCACTCTTGAAATTTACCTGCTACTTTTTCAGTCAGTTAGAGGGTGGCTGTAAAAGAACAGGCTGTTTCCTCTCAGAGCACTGTCTATGTTGTTTCTTTTTTAAGCTACAGGTTGGGAAGAACTTAAACTTTTAACTCTGCCAGTGTTATTTCTACCTTTTACTTGTCTTGCTCATCCATTCTGTTCAGTCTCTTTCTATCCTTCTTTGAAGTTTTGTCTCCTACTCCTTCCCCTTTCTCCTACAGGGCACCTATGGTGCCTGAGCAGCTGTAACTGACTCTGCAGCTACTTCAGCAGAGACCAAGGGTAGGTACTGTGCTGCAGCGCTTTCTGTCTAACAGTCTGATAGTGTTGAAGCAAGGACTCAAACACGGGAGAGATCAGTGTTCCTGCCAGCCCATATTTGCATTAAACTGAGCCAGTGGAGTACAAATGGAACATGTAAACTGAGCTGGATACGCTGGGGACAGCTTTGTACCGTGGTTTTGGTGGAATAGTGGAGTACTGTGTTGATTTTGGTGGAGAGAGAGCTGCATAGTAACTGTGATGAAAAAACTAGCAATGAAAATTAAATGTTTCTTAAAATCATATGTACAAAGCAAAGTTGTCTCCCAGCACTCTTTATGTATCTTTTTTTTGTGAACCAAGCTTGACTGCAGCAATGGGTGTTTCCAGAAGAGAGAGACTTGGCTCCTGGCTTTGGTTATATGTAGGATAATGATGAAGAAATTCAGTGCTAGGAACTTTGAATAAAAGAAATTTACTGAAACAAGAAAGTTGATGCTCGAGCATATGGATAAGAGAAACTGGCCTGAAACAAGAAAGCTGAGTTTGGAGTGTGTTCTATGCTAGATGAATTTTTTCCCACCTACATTGTGAAGGCAGTAAATGAGAACATCTACTCAGCAAAAATAAAGCCCTCAAAATGGAGTTTTCTATGCTCCCCTAGTGAAACTGAGTAACAAACCTGTCTTTTTGTCATAGCCTCAGGCTATGTATCAGATTGCATACTTTATACGGACAGCCTTTTGCTTTTATATTTTTTTTCTTGAAACTGCTGATGGTTTGGAAAAGTAAGTAGCAATGGTAGAAGTAGTAAGTAAGTAGTAATGGTAGAAGTATCGGAGTATGAGCAGCAGGTGCTGTGTGTATTTGCAATACTTCTGCAGTATTCAGCTGATTATAAATAGTGATTATGCTGATTTAAAGCCTGTTCTAGTGTAACACTATTGTGTAAACTCAAGGAACAGTTTCTGCAAATGGAACAGTGTTGAAAGGAGGGTAAAATAAAGGTCTAGCCAAGGATATCCTTCCAGCATACCTTGAGCCTAGACTGCATGGGAGTTATGTTACCTCTTACTCCCCAGCATAAACACCAAATAGTAAATGCTTCTCCTGAAGGTGAATGAGGCTGAGGAGCAGCGTTTCAATGAGGCAGGTAGTGTCTGGTCGTCAGAGAAGCGGTCTCAGGTCAGCTGTTGTAGACTGTTGCAGTTTAGTCTCCTGTCTCTTCGCATCAGTCTTCTTCCTGCCTGGGTTCTTTGTCCCTTGGCCTTGCTCCAAGCTATCCTTCATGCTTCTTTCTTCTGTCTCATTTCTGTTCTTGCTTCTCCCTCTTACCTCTCCATCTCCTGTATTTTTGTATTAGGTTAATTCTCTTCTCACAAAATTACTTTCATGAATTACAAATATTAGAAAAGGAAGTGTAAAATTATACTTGCTCATCTTCACTATTCTCATTTCACACATTTTCCTCTTTACCTTGGCACCTCATCTGTTTTGCATGTTTAGGTTAGTAGTGGAGGGGAGAAATGTAGTCTGTCATAGCTGTTTTCGTTTGAACAGCTTCTAGAAAAATGAGGTCTATTTTTGCTTGTTTCCAGTTCACCCCTGTAATAGAAGGAGCAAAATATTTTGCCCCGTGAAGGATTATTTTTACCTAGTTGTAATTTTCCTCTTGTTTCTTATTTCTTACTATTTTTAGGACATGTCGACCTCTTGAGGTCCTTCGAGCTAGGGTAAAGCTCTAGCTGGAAGAAAAACTCACGATTAGTTTATTTAATAAATAAATCTCAAACATTTGTACAGTATGTTGGATGCATCTAACAATCTTTCATGCTGCACAGCATGACAGTTTTACTTCTCTAATATTGTGATTTTGTTTCAAATGTGAAACAATTGGTCTCCGTTTCAGCACCATGACCATGGAGGAACTGCTAATATCTTTGCAGAAGAAATGCCGAACAGAGTGTGAGGAAGCTCACCGACAGTTGGTGTGTGCTCTTAATGGCTTAGCTGGTATCCATATTATTAAAGGTAAGACTGGATGGCTGTACTGTATTCTTTTTCCCTTTTAGGTAAGCTAATTATGCTTTAGATGACACCATGTAAAAGCTGAATAGAGGGAAAAAGCCATAGTGGCATCCTGGGAAACAGTGCTTGTAACAAAAACCAACAATCATCATAGATAAAGGAGGAAGGAATAAGTGTAGTTTGGTATCTTTGAGATGTCTCAGAGTATTTCTGGCTTTCTTGTTTTATATTCTTCCTTCATTGTACCATCTAGGTGTACTGGGAGGATAAAAGAAGTCATACTTGTATAATTGTATTTAACCTGTTTTTATTTGATCAGTGCTGCTGTGCTGACTGTGGAATCGGTTGCTGCTGCCTGCTGTACAGCTCTGTCAGATTTTGTCTGATTTGGGAGGAAAAAAAGCTTTGAATGGGAAACAGAAGTTACTATAGTAACCTTGAATGTCCCACTAAACAAAATGACAATAAATTAAAATAACTTATTAACTTAGTCCTTAATGTGAACAAAATGCTTTTTGTCGAGTAACAAGCCTTCTAAAGTTTTCCAGCTCATGTTAAAGTCTTCCTTCAAAGAAGAGACCAAGCCAACTACTTGTTCTCTTACTTGCCTTACAGAAAGACTATGTTCAGATTCTCTAGTCTGTAGTTAGTAGGTTTGAAATACTTTGTTGTGATTGCGAGATGGATGTCAAATTTTTCAGATAGAATTAACTGCTTAAAAAGTTTTTTTGTACAGATCAAATACTTCTAAAATACACTCATAGCAAAAATTAAGTCTGGCCCTTTTCAAAAGCAGATTTGATGAAAATTGCATCTGGTGAGAAACAAAAGGAGGACTGAGGCAGAATTCTGGACTATGACTTCCCACCCCCCCCCAGCATCCCTGTTACGTTCAGCCTTTATTAGCAAGGAAGGAATGCACCTTAAAAGTCATGAATTTATTGTTAATATAATGGAATGTTATTGGTCTAATTGTTATTAGTCCAGGTCTAATTGTTACAGGCAGAAAACCAATAACGATCACCCTTACTGCTTGTTCTGCTTTTATGCTCACCTTTCTACTGCCTTTCTGGGTCCTGAGCCCGGTAGTTTCATTGTGGTGGTGGCAGTGCTATGGCTAGTTGTCACCACCTGGAAGAATAAGATGTTTGTGTTGATGGTTTCTTCCTTCTCACTCAAGGATCCAGTTAGGGTCATTTTTATGTTTGCTAGCACACTTTTACACCTTTCTCTTTCTTCATTGGTCTGCAGCGCCATGTTAATGCCACATTTAGTGTACATGATGCCTTTTCTGAGTGTTGCCTAGTATTTCTTTGCTCTCTTTGTTACCCCTGAAAGCAGTTTTGTCCAGCTCTAAGTCTGCATTTCTTTGACTGTGGGTGAGTTGTTTATAGCCATGGCTTCCTTATTCACTGCCAAGCCTATGTACCATCTCCTAGCATCCCACGGCTGTACTCCTCTACACTGCATCCTATAGCTTTACTTTTCAAGGCCTCTGCTATTGTTACTGGGCCTGTATTTCTCTACACTACATCACTGTGTTAGTTGTAAATATCTCATTCTACATAGACAGCACTAACAAGCAGTTATTCTGTATGGAGCTGTGATTGTCCCCACAAACAAAGAAAAGTGAAAAAAAAATTAGTCATAGACACCTAGTGAATTAGAGAACTTGCTGTCACAGCTAAGCCAAGTAAAAGGCACAGACAAGTCAAGAAACAGTCAAAGGAGGCCTGACAAGCTTCAGCCTTGAGGCCTTCAGCACATAGCTTTTGGCCCGTTACTAGTAACGGCAATAGCATATTGCAGGACTACACCTTGACAACTGGCAACTCTTTGAAATGTAAGAAACTTCCAGATATGTAGGAAGATTATTTTTGTTTTACTCTGTTATCTGTCTTTATGCATTTCATGTTGCTGTACTTCTTCAAGTTTTAAGTCTTCTAACACTTACCGACGAAGTAAATTTGTCGGTTGAGAAAAAAAAAAAAATTTGACTCTTTTCTTTTTTTTTTGCTGCTTTTCAATATGCAACTTCAATTTTGTGGTTCTTTTAAACTTATATAATCTATTTTTTTGAGAAGTGATTGTGATGTTAGCAGCTTACATCAGTAGTTATGCACCCTGCATGTATTTAATAATTTCTGTATTTCTGAAGTATGGCACAACCTTCATTGTTTTCCCTGGAAGAGTGAATAACATTTGCAGTACGAATTTAGTAATGCATCACTGCAGTGAATTGTAGATGATGATTTTTTTTTAGTGCACTGAGATCTTTCGGACTTGCGCAATTGTGAATACATATTTTAAGACTAAGAAGTCTACAGATCTTGTAGTCACAAAAGATATTTAATTTGGAAACTGTTTTAGTATTTCTAAAATATAATGCTCTTTTTTACTAGGTTTTTGTGGGAGGAGGGGGTGGGAAATGAGCAAATGAATGGGGAAAATTTGATTGAAGACAAGCAGATACTGTACAGCCTCTCTGAAAACATCTTAGCGTGTAAGAAGTGATGGCCAGTCGTGAGTGTGTATTTTAAAAAAAAAACACAATATGTGCATGTTTTTGTTCCTCTCTTAATTCAGGAGAATATGCATTGGCTGCAGAGATGTACAGAGAAGTGTTACGATCATCTGAAGAGCACAAAGAAAAGCTCAAAACAGACTCCTTGCAAGTGAGTGAGCATTCAAATGTAGAGAGACATAGTTAAGAACTGGAATACTTTATATTTAACAGATGGGTCTTTTCTTCTTCTTGGTGTGCTGAATTATTCTTTCAGCCTGCTGTCATTATCACAATCTTTAGGTAGGAATCTGTGCAGTGACCTTCATGTTTCCTTTTTTTTTTAAAAGCTACTGTACTACAAAAAACTTTTGCTTGTGAGTCTTCGTTGTATCCCAGAAGCAGTGTATGATCTCCACCTGCTGTTCTGCAGTAAAACTAACATGCTGAATTCCTCGTGTGTGCGACTGACTGCTTGCATGAATGGTACTAGATCACATCCTGCAAATACAGGATGCTGGATTTGCATTGAGAATTATATTAACTTGACAAATGATAGAGAATATGAAACTTGCAGTGCAGAAGATGTTCTCTGAAAGGCCATCAAAACATGAAAAAGAATCAAAAGTGAATTTTCTCTTCAGGAAATATATTATTTGAATGCTCTATAAAAAAAATGTCTGTTTCCCTGATGAAAAAAAGCAATGGTTCTCTAAGTAACATCTTTATATTTCTTCAAGAGGTATCAGTTCTGAGCTGACCAAAATTCTTTTAAGCATAACAAGATATTTAAGATGTTATAGACAACTGGTCACTTCTTATTTATCTGTCATTTCTTTACTTTTCTTGCTTCACTAAATAGTTCTTTGATTAACTTGCCTGTGGTCATCTGATCCTTCCTTCTCCTTTGTGACTTCCCAGAGGCGTTTTTCACTTAGCATAGCCATATCTGCATAAATTTGTGAAGCTACTCATAACAAGATTGTTAATTAAGCTGTTTTACTGGATTATGCAATCCAATAAAGCTTTTTTTTTTTCCTCCTCAAAATGTACAGTGCCTAATATTGCCTTTGTATAATACAACTCAACTTCTGTTAAGAACTTGCCGGTTGTGTAGGTTTAGCTTTTCGAGATCTTGGCAAACCACTGCTGGCCAGTGCTCTTCAGTGGCTGAGAACAGTAATTGGGCAAAGGTGAAGTGGATCCAGGAGGTGAGAAGGGCTCAAGTTGATGCCAGTGAAAGTTATTAGGATGAGTTGGTGGGAGATACACATGCAGCATAATATTAGGGGTCTGCTTTGGGATATGTGTGGTGAACCAAGGGAAGAGGAATAGAGTTGCCTTACGTTGACAAGCAAGTTTATTTTCCTTAAACATAAACAAAAAGATCATGTTTTATTCAGTCATTTTCTATTTTGGGAAAGTGAAAAATATGAAAAATTATTGAAGCTCTTGGGAGCTGGATTTTTCCTTATATTTCATTTCACTTTAGATAGGCTAAGAGAATTGTCTTCTTATAGTATTCTGAAAAGTATTTACAAAAGAATGTGCTCTGAGATAACTTGTTTTCCATGATAGTCAAGGACTGTTTTAATTAGGAGGGTGAGTACGAGGCAGAATCTGATGGCTTGGTATCAGACTTTCCTGCTGATTTGCTTTTGAGGTGTTTTTCATGTTTCATTTCCTACCTCAGTAAAATGAGAAGAGTGTTAATTTCCTTTATAAGATGCTTCCAGATTAACAGAAAAAATAATAAAACTAATTATAAATTAATATTAATTTCTTGCTATAAGCTTTCATTGCTGTTTAAGCTTTTCCTGTCACAGATTTTGCAACATATTTTTTTCATGATTGCTGTTGACTCTCTGTATATTTAGAGACTTCATTCTACACACAATTTGATGGAATTGTTGGCAAAGTACCCAGGAATTTCCCCAACTTTGCGTGACAGCCGACTTGCAGAAGAGGTAAGCCTTGTTCGTTTTTATATAAGTACATTTTGAAGAGCACCTTTTGTTTTTTATCCTTCAGTATTTTCTCCCAACTAGAGAAATAGCGTTGAATAGCTTTTAAGTTAACTATGTACATTTCCTTTCAGGTTAGTAAAATCCAGACTTGTTCAGTGTGTGAGATGAGAGCAGAAATGTCCAGTAAAGTGCTGCTGTTCTGAATGCTTGGTGATCTCTTTTATGTTGTGAGTGTGTTTTATGGACATTTTAGTAATTTTTATCTCTAAAATGTGATTTCCCCACCCCCAAGGGGAAAGAACTTATAAATGTTATTGATAAAGAGTGCATCATCCTGAATCCTTTTGAGTCCTTTATTTCTTCACATTTTTTTTAGCTTTTCTCATTTTAACTGCAGATAGTCTTCTCTAGGTGAACTTTATTTTTCTTGCATAGATGCCCTCTATTCCAAAGCGCTTCCCCATCTCCTAGAAAAGATAAACTACTACTGTCTAATGCATCTTCTCAGTCATGCCTTGAAGCTGGTTTTCTACCTCTCTTTTTGGCCCTGTGCGTGGTACTGATCTAGTTTGAAATATTCTTGAGAAGGTCCTGATTTGCACTGTTCTTTGTAGCCTAAAGTTTGCCCGTGGCATCCGTCCGGGCTCTCCCTGTATTATTTATATTGTACTCACATGCCCTATGGTATGTGGTTCATCCCTGTCACTCTTGTGCTGCCTGAACATCTAGAAAGGTTGATCGTTCTTGGCCAGATAAGCAAGTCACTGTATGTTACTTCCTGTGTGCATAATCTTAACTGGGGAAATATCTGATAATATATAGGTGGGATCACCGGTTCCTTGTAGTGGGCCCATGGAATGCATTTGCAAAAGGACATCGTTACTGTGGCATCAATTGAGTTGAAAAGGACCTTGGGAGGTCTCTAGCTGAACCTCCCCTGCAGAGCAGGGTCAACACTGATTTCTGACCAGGTAGCTCAGAGCTTTATCCAGTTGGGCTGTTTAAAACCTCGGTTCATGGCTCCCTCTTCTGGGTGACTTCCTTCTGGCTGCTAGAAGGATGCTATGTGATATTTTATCATTTTAATGCAAATTCTATGCATAGGTAGCATTTTTTAAACTTGTTCCCTTAACTATTTAAAGGAGTTTCTATAAACCTTTCTAGAAGTACTGCCTGTATTTTTATTGACCTGTAACTCCAGCAATTTTTTAATATCGCCTTCTCCTGACATTACTGTAAAGAGGAAGATTGGAAAATACATATTTTGCTTATACATGTGAAGCAGAGGTTGGCTTTTATAGCTGTTTTTTGACAGTGGCTCACTGAAATACCTGAGAGTCCTGTCCACTCCTGATAAACTGAACTCCATGTGTAACAATAATATAATTATCTTGATAGCAGCAGACAAAAAGAAGAAAGACTTAAACATACCCTAAAAAGCACAAAATAACTATATCTAGTGAAATCAGAATGTAGTGGTGAAAGATGTGTATGTGTGTGTGTACATGGTACTTGTAAGAAATATGAGCTACTTGTTCATCTGGTTTTAAATTAGCAAGTAAACTGGTACTGATCATATTATGGAGACATCCGCCTACCAAGAGGGATTTTCACAAGTAATTTTTATGGAAAAGTTATCTGATGCACCTAAAATAACAAGACAGGTTTAAAATTCATTTTTATGTGTAATTTTCATATGTAAGTAACTTAAATTGTACTGTTCTCTGATTGCCTAAGGATCTTTTCATTATTTACTTACTAACACAATATATTTTAATGTACAGAGAAGTAAGAATTATGAGTTAAATTCCAGTTCCTTTTTGTAATGCAGTGTATACCTATTGTGTTGTTTGAGCTTGACTGGAAGCAAAATTGCATAGTTAACATCTTTGTAGTCGTTTGTCTTCTCAAAAGTTTTTTTGGCTTTCTAATAAATACTACATTTGAGACAAAAAATTAATGCTAAATATTTCTTACACGTGAAACTGGGCAGCACATAGGTAGCTAACCATTTTTAAACACTATGGTAGCTGGGGAGCTTTTACATTTTCAATTGTTACTCCTGAATATGAGTTGCACATAACAAGCTCTCCTTTCCATACAGGCAGAACAACTTCGGCAGCATTATATGAGTAAATCCAATGCAGAAGTTGCAGAAGCCCATCAGGCCCTACAGCCAGTTTTTCAGACCATTCGGGAGCTCCAGAAAAAGGCAAGTACCTCTTACGTGCCTAGGCTCTGAATTTTGAGTTTTTTTTCAAATATTATTTGTATGTGTTTATACAGAACTCCAGCTGTTTATCTCTAATAGTTCTTTGAAGGCCTGTTTGGAGTGGAACTTGGGCAGTCTGCATGCACAGAGCCCCAGAACATATCCTGTGTTCCTTTTTGAGAAAGAGAGAGAAAGAGGAAGCTTTGAGATCACAATATCCCGATTTGGCTATTCTGTGTAGATGGCTTCAGTGAATCTAACTTTACTGAAGCAATTTGAAGGTGTGGAAGTAGATGGGAATGTACAAAATGTTTTAATCATGTATGCACTTAAACAGAAAAGTTGAAGGGTCTTTTTTGAGGATACTGCATCTTCCGTTTTCCATGGAGTTTACCAATCTGTGTTTGAGTGTGGACTACAGGGCGGTGTAAGCCTCTGCTGCAATGAGTAAATTGACTTGTTGCATGTTCATGGATAAATCTGTTCTTCTGCATACAGATATGTGCAGGATCTCCTTGGTGGTTGGATGTCATCCAAACAGCAATACAGTATGCCATCGATGAGGAGCTTGTTCAACGTGTGAAAAATGAAATAACCTGCAACTACAAACAGCAGATTAATAAATTCTCCATGGCAGAGAAGTAAGAGAATAGCTAAAATAGGCTAATGGGTACAGTTAACTCTGCTCAAGTCCTCTTATTCAGAGCATCTGGGCTGCAATTAAGTTTCAAGAACAGTCCCCCAAAAAAGCGTAACTAGATAGAAGACTTAAAAAGAAAAGCAAGAGAATTACAGTTTTCTCCTTGACAAGCATTCTTTTAAATGTTTCTTTGTATTATCTCCTGTTGTTTTACCATTTTCTGTACTCATGCAACTGCTGAGCAGGAAAGATTCGAAGTTTATTGCACTGAAATTGAGTAACCTCTAAAATAAACTGACTTGTTTAAATGGAAAGTAGATAGATATTATCAGTGTAAAATAGTGTCATTGTGTTCTGAGCAAAGAATTTTGTTTTAGTTTCATGTTCGAGACAACATGACCAAGCCCCAGCTTACAGATCCAGGCCCATGCTCAGAGATTCAGCCTGGTCAGGTTGCACAGAGATTTGTCCTGCTGAGTTTATGTTGTCCTATATTGCTATTTATCGGTTTCTCTTCTACTTCAAAATACTGAATTAAGTTTGGATTTTGTGCCTCAGTGTGCAATTAGTTCCCTTTTTCTTTCAATCAGATTCCGTGACTGCAGAGGCCTTCGATACCTGCTCACAACCCAACTGGAGGAAGTGAAGAAGTTCCAGAAGATTGTAAGAGAAGCAGTGAAAAACTTAGAAGGCCCTCCCTCTAAGCAGGTTATTGAGGCTGCCACTATCTGCCATTTGCGACCTGTTAGACTTCCACTTAACAAGTATGTCCTGAAAACAGAAAATGTACTTTAAAAGGTGTATTATTAAATTTTCCTTCATTTGAAATAGGAAGAGATTAAAGTCCTTATTCTGTACTTAGGGTTTGTATGCACACATATATCACAGATCCCCTTGTTAGAATCATGACCTTACTTGGGTTTTATTGGTATGAAATCTTTTCCTATCAGTTATTCTATCAAGTGTACATAAGACTGTTAAATTGTTGTTTTTTAAGGCCTTTGTGTGATTTTATATGTTGGAATAGGGAACTACAGGAATGACTTTGGTTTCTGATGAAATTCTGAGTGCTTCTGTTTTCAATCTTCTGTGTTGCAGCTGTGTCTTTTGTAAGGCTGATGAGCTGTTCACAGAATACGAGTCGAAGCTCTTTTCTCATACGTAAGTTCCTAGTTTTATAAACTCGCTATAAAAAGAAAAGTGAAAGTTGGATTGCCTTATATTCTCTATTTTAAGTTTTCTGAAATAACTTCATTAACAAATTACAGCAACTTCTAGCTAGTGGCTGTGATAGCAATAAGCCACAGCAAGAGAGATTTCAGACATGAATGCATCTGTGAGCTGAAAGAAGGGCTGCACCAGCACCGGGTGTGAGAGAAGTGTGCGTAGTGGACAGTACTGAGAGGCATGGATTGCAGCCCTCTGTGTGTTTTCTTTTGGACTTGTATCTCTCATATCCCTCACAATGTCAAAATTGGATTCAAAAGTCTTTACCAGTGGGAGCTCTGTTACCTGATGATTGTCGGAATCATTAGAAAATGTTAATGTGTTTCTGAATTAACATTGCCAAGGAGGGAACTGGGAAGCTGTAGTGTTCTTAAAATAGTGATGTACACATCAAATTTTGCAGCAGAGTTGAACTGCAACTCATGCTGATTTAAGAATTCAGAATTGGAAAATTTTTAAATGAATATGACATTAATCATTAATAACTACTGAAAGTTAATTATAATGTGTAAGCCTTTGCAAAAGCTGTTGATGTTTTTAAGCTGACAAAATGGCCTGTACAGTGATTTCATTGCTGGTACTGAGGTTGCTGTGTTCAAAACAAGCTTTTGGGATAGCAAGTAATAGAACAGTTGTTTATATTTGTTTAATTTGCTTTATCCTTTAATCAAATATTAGAAGGCTGAAATAGATGGTGAATAAGTAGAAATGGATGTGGTAGTACAAAATCAGTGATAAGTATCATGTTGGGTTTGTTTTCAAGTGTTAAAGGCCAAACGGCAATATTTGAGGAGATGATAGAAGATGAAGAAGGGCTTGTTGATGACCGTTTGCCCACCACGAGCAGAGGACTGTGGGCAACCAGTGAAACTGAACGTGCCTTGAAAGCTATTCTCTCCTTTGCCAAAGCTCACCGAATGGACATTAAGCTAACCGAAGAAGGCAGCGCATTTCTGGAACTTTTTGAAGCATGGAAAAAGGAATATAAGGTACAGTAAATGAGAAGGTGACAAAACAGTTGTGTAGTCCACTTAATATAATATAAACAAATTTAAGCTGAATATGAACAAATCTAAGTTGTATTCCTGAAATTAGGGTTTGCCTACACAGAGCTTTTTCACAGTGTTTGTTACAAGATTTGATTTAACATGGTTTATATATGATTTAAGCATTTCTAAAAGTTATACTGGCTACTTAGCAAATTAATAAGCAATATAATTGCATCTATTAAGACAGTGTACAGATACAATGAAATGTGTTCATCTCTTTAGTTAAATCAGAATGTAGCAAGACTCAGGGAATTGAATGTTGGTCCAGTCTGTAATTCACTTTACCTTCAGTCTCATGCTAGCTAGCTACAGATGTCCTTTCACTGTTGCTTTGTTTCCTGGATCTTGTTTACTACACAGTGTAACCTGAAATAATTATCTTCCTGTTGTTTGGATCAGAGGGAACTACAGGAGTGTACTGTGGCTTTCTTCATGCATCCTTGTGCATCTGTGTTTCCCTGCAGTGATGGAGAAGGGGGAAGAGCTCTTGCACACAAGAGTCTCATCCTGTCTTATAGCTTAGCTGTAATCAAAAGCGTTTTCTCTTGAATGCTTCTTCTCATTTTTAATTAATACAGGCTTCAGCAGCCCACACTTGGTCCACTAGTATCAGGTTTATTGATTCTTTCATACTGTTTGGTTTTGGGGGTTTTTTTTGGTTTGTTTGGTTTTGGGGTTTGTTTTTGGTTTTGGGGTTTGTTTTGTTTTTCCCTGGGGTCTGACATGAGAGGAAATTCCTGCTCCTAGAAAGGTTCTTGCCCCTGTGATCTTTCTCCCAGGCCTTCTGTTTCTTGGTTCTAGGAAATTGTCACTTGCTTTTTTCTACAACGTTTTGAAAAAGCAAAGGTACTTCTTGCAGAAGCATGCTGTCCAAGAATTTAAACATTTATTATTAGCTTTAGTCCATAGAAGAAGAGGAGAAACTCTAGACAGTGATTTACTTTATGTATCTTAAATTAACTAATGGAATTCAGTCTGTCCTTGTTTTTCAGCAAACCTGGCTACTGATCACCTGCTTTCCTTAAAAGGGTGGCACTACTTTAGGACTGAGACTTAATCTGGAGCTGCCTTAATAAAAATTACTAGCTTGCAGTGTAGCACAGAGAAAAACTTTTTAAACAAAATGGCATCTCAGTCAACATTTAGGTATTTGATAATTAAACACCTAATAAAGTTGTGCTGCTCTCACAAAGTCATGTCACCTGCTTATGTTACCAAAATGCTTAGTGGAGAATAGTGACCCTAGCTGTTCTCATGCTTATTTTATATCCTCGGGTTGTAGCGGCTCACAAAAGGAGGAGGACATAAGGTAATCAGTTACCAAGGCATTGCTATCTGTTGGGGATTTCCTACTGCAAGAAGGTAACACAGTCTCTTCATGTCCTTTTACTTTGGGACGTAAAATGTGGGACTAATTTTTGCTAGTGAGAATGAAAATAGTTCCATTATGATTCCATCTGTTGTGTCTCGGAAATACTGATTCAATTGCCCATACTACTCTTAATTAACATTGAGCTGTGGGGATTTTCGTTTCTTTTCTTTAGTTTTGGGGGAGTAAGCTCCTTTCAGCTTATTCTGACAGGTTTAATACACAGTAATGTTGTTTGTAATGTAGGCATAGCTCAAAACAAGTCTTTCTTGAGCTAAAAGAAAAACCCCAAACAAACAACGGTCACAGCCTCCCAGCAACTGAGTGTTTAGAAATATCTTTACCATTGAAAAAATCAGAAATCAACAAATAGTCATCTTTGGCATTACAAAAGGCTGTAGAATTTCCGTCACTGAAGACTCTTTTGTAAAATTTGTAAACAGTGGAAAGCTTGGGAAGAAGTATTTTACAATATTATCATTAATTTTAAAATATCAGTTTATATTTATAGTGTACTTCCAGTTCTAGCCATTGGTTTTGTGGAAAGCCAGAACTTTTTCTTGGGAGAATTGAATCTGATGTTATCTTCACCTTGTGCTCATCTGTGCTTTTATCAAGACCACTCAAACTGTTTTAATATTTCTTTAAGAAGCATTCTTAGTACTATAACAGGTAGTTGTTTAAAATGGCTTAATCATTTTTTCTTTTCAGCATTTGCTTAGTCCTGCAAGACACTTTGTTTCTGAACTTTCAGTTGCATTACTTATTGCAATAGTAATAGCTGTAGAAGAAATGAGAGATAGCACTTTATAAGTTGTTCATAAAGAGAGGCTGGAAAAGAAAGTAGGCAAGATGATCTCTATACTCTTTGTTTTCCTTCATAATTTGTTGTGGTGGCTGAATCACTGTAAAGAAATACTGTCCCTTACTACAAAAAGATTTTCCCATTATACATTGCATAAAGAGAACTCAGATCTGCTACTAAGTTGTTTAGGCTTTTCTTACAGTTACTTCATGAATATTGGATGGTACTGAGGGATCACGTGTCTGCTATTGATGAACTGGCAATGGCTACAGAACGACTGAGACTGCGTCATCCTGATGAGCCAAAACCAAATCCACCAGTTCTCCACATCATAGAACCACATGAGGTAAAGTACTTGGCAGGAGACAAATTGTTTTTTCCTGAAAGAACCTACCTCCTACAAAAATAAAATCTGTATCTAGATCTATATGTAAGGTCTGCAATATACCTCTTTCCATTTGTTGTGGTTTAACCCCAGCCAGCAATAAGCACCACACAGCCACTGGCTCACTCCCCCTGGTTGGAATGGGGGAGAGAATTGGAAGAGTAAAAGTGAGAAAATTCGTGAGTTGAGATAAAGGTAGTTTAATGAGTAAAACAAAAGCTTTGTGTGCAACAAGGAATTAATTCATTACTTCCCATCAGCAGGCAGGTGTTCAGCCATCCCCAGGAAAGCAGGGCTCCATCATTCGTAATAGTTACTTGGAAAGACAGACGCCATTGCTCCCAACGTCTCCTCCTTCCTTCTTCTTCCCCCAGCTTTATATGTTGAGCAGGACACCATATGGTATGGAAGGTCCCTTTGGTCAGCTGGGGTCAGCTGTCCCAGCTGTCTCCTTGTGAAAGAAGCTGGGAGGGCAGGGGCAGTGTGAGAAGCTGAAAATGTCCTTGGCTTAATGTGAGCATTGCTTGGCAACAACTAAGACATCAATACATTATCAGCATTATTCTCAGCACAAATCCAAACCATAGCTTCATACCAGCTACTGTGAAAAAAGGTAATTCTGTCCCAGCCAAAACCAGCACACCATTTCAGAAAGCTTTGGTGGAATAAAGAGTTCCTATCTATTTCTACCTTCACTATATGGGCCTTTTTGAGCTTGTAACTCTTAATTTGATATATTTTTGTGAGCCTTCCGACTGTGAGTGGCATGTTTCCAAAGGACTGGTGTCCTTCCAGCAGCAGGTGAATGTCTCTGGGACCCTTCTCTACAATTGCCCAGATTTCCAAGCTGGTGGAAAATAAGGTTGACCTGATTTCTCATCCATATTGCTACTTTCCACAAGGACCTAAAAAAAAAAAAAAAAAAAAAAA
>WKFP01014301.1:142633-297626 GCA_011057875.1 Pterocles orientalis
TGGGGGGGGGGGTGTTTTGTTTTGTTTTTTTTCAAAAATGAAGTTATAGCACACAGTTTTTAGAACTGATCAGTTTTTAAATCACAGTTCTGCCCTCACCCCTGTCTAGATCTTTTTGAAGACCTTAATGAGTTTGCATATCTTCTGTTTGTTTCGGAGTTGTAGATTTTCCGTGGGTGGGGTGGTACTGAACACTTAACAAAGGTTTTGGAAAGTACAGAGATATATATATATATATCTCAGATATAAACAGTACACGAATATGTTTTTCCTTAAGTTTCACGTCACTTGAAAAAAATAATTTAACCTCTGTACGTGAAGAAGAAAAACAGCTGGAATAATAATATTCTAGAGTAGTAGTGGGGTTTGTGTTCTGGAAGTGGAGGCAAGGCAAGAGGGCATGAATAAGCATGTATGTGAAAAGATGTTTCTGAACAGGTGGATATTTGACTGTGTTGGTAAAGATTTTGAATTAACTGTGAGGGCACAGGAAAGATTGATTGTAGCAGCCCGCATTATAATTTTACTTCATGCTGGCACAAAAGGTCTGGCAAAAACCTTGCAATAAAACTAGCAAGAACGTGTGCTGTACTTCTTAAGAATAAGCAAGGCTTATTTGAAACAGGGCAAGTACAGTGAACATAAACTGAACAACAAACTAAACTTGGTTTAGTTTCATTAGTGCAACTATAACAGTTCAGTTGTTCTTATTTACATCTTTTTTGGGGGTAGACCTTTTCCTATGAATCACGAAGTATTCCGCAAGAATTCCTCTGTGCAATGTTACTTGCCAAAGTTTCAACTTAAGATCTGAAAACCGTTAAAACACTTTCAATGGCTCTTATCTTGGAAGATGTTTATACTGGGGAGCCTGGAGTGATTTTTCATTTTTATCTTTGGAGCTGACTCTTTTCCATTTCACTTTTCTTGTGCCTGACATTTCTTTTTTTTATTACAGATTTCTTTTTGAAATCTTCTTTTGTAAAGGGAATTCTCATTTTATGTTTGTTTGACATTTTGGATTTTATGTTTTACTAGTGTTTACCATTTCATGCTTACTGACCACAATTGCTGACTTTAAAAAAAAAATTGTAGTATTTTGCCATCTTCAAGACAGTATTGTTAAAACTCTGGGAATGAGCTTTAATTATCCATCACACTGGGCTCTGTCTCATGGACTGACTTGTGACAATGCAATATAAACATTGTATATAACCAGTGGGCCAAAGTAATTTTATTTCAGTGACAGGCCAGGCTCTTGAGGACTGTTGGTTTATAGGAGGGACACAGAAAGCAGAACTTTGCCCAGCATCTGCTTTAGGATTTTAGTTAATATAGCTTATATTAATTGAGTATGTGATCCAGCTAAGTGGAAGTGTGTGCTCTGGGAGGCACTAAGCATCCTTAAATGTCAGTGGAAGCTATTAATCACCTTGTAATACTTTTTTTTTTTTTTCTTAAAATACAGAGGTGTTTTTTCAGCACTCTTAATTTGACAGTAACAGCATAACTTCTGCTCACTTCTGGTCTTTTTTTCTTTTTTTAAAACATTCAGAGCTACCATTGTTCATAGGTTCCTAATAAAAGCAACAATAGAAGAGAGAATGCAGGTTATGCTGAAAACTGTAGATAGAAGGTAAGTGCTGAATTTTTTAAGAACGTTATTATTGCACTGAAAATGAAAAGGTAGTTTTCAACCATACTTTTATTACAGTTAGGTATGTATATCTTACATATAAACTTCAACTGTTCTCCTTCAAACTGTTTTGACTGACAAAAAAGTTTTAAGACTTGGTTCCAGTAACTTGAAGATTAAGGTATTTTAATTCTCTGGAGAATATTTTGTTTACAATTTGTATATTTTATTTCATAAAAGCCTAATTAATAAATTATATGCTACAATTTAGCTTTTCAGTTTAGCTCTTTCCGTTAGTATAAAAGCATTGCAATTAATAGAATCATACTAAACCTGCGACTGGAGTAACAGCATATGTTACAGGCTCTAATACAGGATATTAATACTTTCTTTCATTATTTTTAAATTCTACAAACCTAGTCTGTCAGTTCTGTGTCCCACTGGTTGGTTTTGCAGTCAGTGCAAGAGTTGTTCGGATGCTAGCTTCTAAGTCAGTCTGGTGTGCAGACACAGAAAGCAGTTTTCACTGCGTTTGTTTCTTCAAAATCTGTAAGCATCTCTAAGACTGGGAGTGATACCAAAGTGGTATCTACATTTTTTTATGCTGATAACAAATCTAGGAAGAGGCCTTAGTTTAAGAAAATTAGTTATTTTTCTGGTTTTTTTCTCTGTTACAAATTATGAGACTAAAAATTTACATTTATATCTTTGGCTGTAGTTATGAAAGGTTTCAGCTTTAGCTTTGAAAGAATGATTTAATCAGTTTCCATATCTGTAAAGTAGCATTACTTTTGCATATAAAGTTCAGATAAGTATACAGTAGTTGAATGATCCAGTCAGGGCTAATGTTCTGAAAGTAATATCAAACCTTATGCTTGGAAGCTGAAGCCAGTCCCTTAAATGTTACGAGGGCATAGCAGGTTATCCCATGTTCTGCTGCCTCTGCAGTGTTTGGTGTTGACCATTATTAGGAACAGTAGATGGATTTTGTATCCTACTCAAAGCATGCAGGAGAAGTAGCGGATGGGTTGTGTGTATTTTTATTGAGCTTCAAAGCTGGACAGTTATTGGACTCTGAAGGGTGCAGCCTGTCTTCAGTGCGTACAGCTTGTTACTGGTGTTGATGCCTTCTCTGATGTCTGCATGCAATTTTTTCCCACAGCCACACGAGCTCTTCCATGAAACAGTCAGAAGCCTCAGTTCTGACGGTGGCAGATTTGGCTGACCTTTTCACAAAGGAAACTGAAGAACTGGAATGAAAACATTTGTTTGACCTAAAGAAATCAGAAAGTACCTGACCTAATGAGCACCGGTATATAACCCACTGGATCTGTCATTCCTGTAAACATCATCTAACAGTTGTCTGTAACAGAGCTATGAGAAATTTAAAAGTCTTAATTGTTACTGGTTTATTCTGTGGTGAATTTCTTCGCGTGCGAGCACTTCTGATAGCACATGAGAAAACTTGCACTTTGCACGTTCTACAAAAACATGGATTTTATTCCCAAAGAGCATTTGAGCTGGATGCTAAAACTGAGGTCTTGGACCCTTGTTATTGAGATGATTTTTACCATCAGGTTTGTTTGGCTAGTAGCTCGGTCTGAGAGCAAAACTATGTGGGTGGTTGGGTGGGAAAGGGATGCAGAAAAACACAAATCTAATTTTTTTTACTGTACAAAGAATTGTTAGAATATTCTTCTAGAAATAACTTATTACTTGCAGAGTTACTGAAGTTCTTATTGGTAACACTTTAAATGACTCATCTTTACTAATAATTTGGATATTTGTATTAGGCTTTGAGATAGTAATGAAGACTTGTGACAGTTAAAAATTTAATTGTTAATGCTTACTGCAAAATTATTATAATTAAATTATGGTTTTTTGTATATGTTGGTCTGGTAATTAGTTCAATACTTGAATTTGCTGTACATGCTTTCACTTTGAAGCCACAACTAATTTTGTGCTTTGTTTAAAAAAAAAAAAATGTATTTGTTACAGAATTTTTTTAAAAAATTACTTGGTTAAACTCCTGATCACTTCATAAGCTTTTGGTGCTTGTGTATATTTTTCTCATCCTGATCTCTTTGTTTAGTTCTCCCCCTTAAAGGTGCAGCAATCTTAAATATTCAAAATAGATGAGATTAAGGTAACAGTCTAATTATTACATACCTAGTCTAAGTCAATCAGTGGAGAGAGGTGAAACTTCATCTTTAGATATGCAAGATCACTCCACCCCATTTCTATTGACAGTTTAGAAAACAAATCTAGGCTAACTTTTAGACTGCTGAAAGTAGGCAAGATAAATTTTAAGCCTTTTGGCATAGGTTATGGATACACGTTTGCTTAACACCATTTCTGAAGGTATTAAAGAAGCAAGCTCAGTTAGGCAGTTGGTGTTAGACACAATTTTGTGTTTAGAGACTGAGCAAATGTATATGTGTAAGCAACAGGCTATTTCCCTTAAATTGCAATATTACTTATTTCAGTAGACACTTTTTTTAATATTTCAGGAGTCTTACTTGAGGTTGAAATTAAAATAAGTCCTTTAAGAAATATAATCTTGGAGTTTTTACTCTAATCATGTCTGCTTAATAGATTTGCCATGTAGTTATTGAGCTTCTTGAGTTCTGTTTTCAGTGACACCCAAACAGTGCAACTCAAATTAGTATTAAGCCTATCCCCATGGCAGACAAATTTTCCGCTGCTGGCAACAAATGTGAATAGAATTTATATGAATCGTATTGTATCAAGAAGTGTTTTTTTGGCATTTATAGTCTTGTTGTCCTTCTGGACCAACCAGATCGTTTGTTCCAAAGACTATTTGAGTAAATTTACAGACACTATCTCTTTATTTCCCATATTTGTAATATGTATAAGTCTTATTTATCCATTTTGGTTTGGAGATTACTGATTTTTTGCAGATGAAAATTTGCAGAAAGGGGAATAGAATAGATAGACTTTTTTTTTTTTTAAATGAGATTGATCAAACAGTTTGCACAGAGACTGTGACATCTCCATCCTTGAATGTATTGGGAACTCAAATGACCCTGAGCAACCTGATCCAGCTTCAAAGTTGGCCCTACTGTGAGTGGTGTGTTGGACCAGATGACCTCCATGGATCTCTTCCAGCCTAAATTATTCTGCAGTGTACTGGAGATCATGCGTACAGACACTCCAGGCACTCTGAGGGCAGCAACATTCCAGCTTCCTCATTGTCCTCAGAGAATTTTAATATCGTACAATGTAATGTGACAGAACAAGGAGCTGCCGTTCACTCTGAGAAATTATATATCTATGTTAAAAACTGTGGAAGCACACAGTGTTTACATTCATGGCTTCCATTTTAAATAACTAGATGTGGGAATAGTAGTTGTTAGTGAATGTGAAGACAGAGAAGCAAATTGAAAACTATCTGCTATGGTGCTGTTATGACTTTGCTCTTTATCAGGAGAACACTCTTTTGAAAGACAGTATCTTAGCCGAGGACAAACTTTGCCCTATTGTCATAGTTCCAATGTACTCATGGAGATGGCATTTTCCACCGAAGTCAGAAATCTATAAATACTGACTGAAGTGTTTACATAATATTGGTGTGGGCATACCCATAGTCGTGTACCAGATTCTTATGTGTTCTCCTGCTAAAACATGTAAACATGATCTGACTTGACAGTATTGTTTATCCAGTGAAGTCAGTCCCTTTAAAAATGAGGCTCCAAGCGACTCCAAAGAACTCGGTGCTGACCTTTCATCTCTTTCAGTTCCACAACAAATCACATTGGGAGTTTTTTGACTGTAGTTGGTGAGGATTTCAGGACAGGTTTTTCTCCCTGTATATAGAAGTTTGATGCCTTGTAGAACAGAGCTGTCATCTTATGAAGGTATCTGTACAGCTTGGTGCCAATGTAGACTTCCTTGAACCACGCACTATGATAGTGTTGGAAATGGAGTGGATTCCCTTACCGTGTGAAATTGGGTGCTGTGGTTTTCACTGCGGATCTTTACATGAGTTTGTAAGTTCAGGTTCTCTTTGCTCTCTAAGTCTGTGTCAGGAAAAGGCTTTCCTCTTAACCTGTTAGGTGACTTTCTAGCATACTGATAAAAGTCCAGGATACACTGTAGTTTTCACACAGATCAGATACTACAGAAGCATATTTCCCTCCGTCTTCTCGTGCGTATTAAAGTTACTTATTAAGGAATGGACTTAAGAGTTGATGATGGTTTTTGTGAGATACATCTTCCAAAAACCACTTTTCTGATAATATCTGGAGGTCTAAAGTTGTCTGCCAGCAGAGTGCCCTCTACTTCAGAAGTAACTGTGCCTCAATACAAATGTGAGTGGGATCCTACAGAAGAAAAAATGCATGGTTGTTTCTCATTAAAACCAGAGTTAGACATACTTCTTCCTGTAAGATTCTGTCTAGATTAGTGGCTGAGAACCAGTTACCAACTCTCTACCACTGTTTTTCCTGACACAAAGAGTGCTGTGCTCTTTCCATCCCTTTTTGCAGTCTTTATGTTCTATTTCCAGGAGTCCCAGAATTATTTGTTTAATTAGCAACTGTGCTTCAGTTAAATTGCAGGGGGAAGAGTCTGTATTGAGCAGTCTTGCATTGACCAATGTAAGAAAAATTAACCTTGAAATTTCTTGCTCCCCCAAAGTAAGGAAATAGGTGAGTTTCTAAAGGAAATGTGAGGGTTTTTTCTAGCTATAAATGGAGCCTGTTTCTGAAGCTTAATCTAAAGACTTAGTGCTTAAAATCCATATGATAAGCTTTTCTGTAGACTGAGAGTCTAGTTGTGAAGCCAACGTGCCTGTGTTTCTCTTCCTTTTTGGGTTGCCTGAAACAAGTAACGTCTTCACAAGATTATGTACTATAAACGTAGGTTAAAGAATTTTCTTAAGGGAGAAAAAAGGGTTTCCTCCCACCCTGCTCTGCTTGCCTGAGTTTGCTCGATCCCCAGCTCTGGCCACGCTGCTGCCAGCCCTCAGCACCAAGCCGGCAGATTTTGCGGCGACCATCAAGAGCCGGGAGGGAGACGGTGACAAGGGGTGGCTGTGGCCTGAGCAGAGCCTGCGGGGCCCAGGGGCTGGCAGGCACCACACTGATGCCCGACAAGTGGGAACAGAGGGATGTGATGAGCATCTGCCTTAACTCACTGAGGCAGGATGGCTCACAGCCCGTGGGGGAACTCTTCGGCTGTGTTTGGGCTGCAGGAAGCCCCAGAAGGCAGATGCTCCGGAGGAGCGAGTTGCCCGGTGTGTTTTCAGCCTGAGTGGGCTGGGGGTGGTGGCACCAGGCGTTGGAAGGGAAGGGGGGAACAGGGGCTGCTTGTCGGGGGCTTTGCCCCTCGCTGGCTTTGTTTATTCAGAAAAGCAGGAGTCACCAAGAGGGCGCCCAGCTGTGCAGCTCCGGCCAAAGAGGGGCTGAGGGCTGTGCTGGGCCCTCGTGTAGCGCAGGCCAGCCTAGTCCCAGGCTGTGCTGGCGGGAGGTGTGTCGAGCCTGAGCCTGGCCAGGGCGGTGCAGAGGGCTGTGGGACCGCTCTCGCACTGCGCAGTGCTCTGCTGATGGCATTTTGAGGGTGCTGGCCCGTCCCAAAGGCCTGACGTTTAAACGCTGTGTGCACAGGCAAGGCCATGGACCCGGTAACTGCAGGATCCTCTGCTGTTTCTAGCAAAGAGAAATGCTTCTACATTTTGGGAGGAACAACATCCGAGTCCATCCCGGTCAGTATTCCCGCTGCCGTTTCCTTGGCTGCTCTCACCTGCTCCTGCATGGTGCTGGTCAACGTTGAGAGGTAAGGGTGCCACAGGTTTCACCAGGGGAGTTTCAAGCCCTGTTCTGCCCACTGGACGTGGTAAAAACTAACCTACAATGCAGTCTGTGTCTACGCCTAAGCTCCTGCAAATCCCCACCTCCCTCTGAGTGCTGGGTGACAGCCGCTGACACCCGTTCTGTCCCTTGTTCCCGCAGAACCTGTGGGATGCGTGAGATCGTCAGTGCTGCCCGTTGGTCCATCACCTGTGCTGAGAATTTTTTAAGTGTCTAGGTATGCTCAGTGTGAACTAGAGGCTGCTGGAGATGTACATCTTGAGTACAGTGCTCTGAGATTGAAGTCAAATACTGTGTGTTGTAGCAACAGATCTTGCAGCTGTTGGCAAAGCCGTAGCGTTCTTGTTCTTACCTTCAATGTGGGAAGTGAAGTGATTTCTCATGGTCACCCAGAAGAAAAGGTGGTGAATAGGATGCTTTTCTCCTGATCTTGAAACTAGTACTTGTAATTTAAAAACATGCTGCCTCTGAGTGCTATGGTTTTTTATTTTCCACAAATACCTGTACACTCAAGGGCAGAACCTCACTTGTATTTTAAGCACATTCACTACTCTGTAGTGGGCAGTTTGTGTAGAGCTGGTTGGGATTTTTTATAAAGTAAGTTTCAGGAAGAACAAATATTTCGTAGCCAAAAAACCTTTTCTCAAAATCCATTTTGACACATCTTTCACTGCTGGTGCTAATGTCCAGATGGAATTTGACAGATCTAAACGCAGGTCTCCTATATGCTAAAGGACATCCTGGAACTCACGGTCAATCACAAAACCTGCTGATTTTTGCTTTTTCTGGCTAGATGAAACCACAACAAAACATGTTTGTTTCATTTATACACCAAAGTTAAAAGAAATTCTGATGTCACCTTAGCAGTCAGAACATAATAGCTTTAATACTGCATTAATTTGGAAAATATTCATTTGCATATTGCTCACTGTTACTGTGATGGAATTACTTGATTTCATTAAGGACTTGGGACAGTGAGCAGAGCTACTGTGGGTGGTGCTGCTTCTGTGGAAGTGCGGTGTTAGCTTGTGGGGTGTCAGGAAAGCCCCCAGTTGGTAATATATATAACTATTATAGAGAATTGTGTCCGG
The DNA here is from genome assembly GCA_011057875.1 of Pterocles orientalis. Lineage (NCBI taxonomy): Eukaryota > Metazoa > Chordata > Aves > Pterocliformes > Pteroclidae > Pterocles > Pterocles orientalis. Next base: position 151,192 of record WKFP01014301.1, read on the forward strand.
AGTCAACACCACAGCGGTGTTTGTTATTTTACGAATGTTCTGATGTTCTTGCCATTCCAGGAAGGTAGTTTTGAGATGCCTTGGGATGCGGTGTGGAAGAGGCTCCCCTTTTTTGGGTTGAATTTGATGTGGGGAAGGAGCATTCAGCTCTGTGGACACCTTCTTCTTTTGGGTATCTAAGAATATTCATACCCGGGGTGAAACCCCTGCTCTTTTGACATCAGTGGCAAAACCTCATTGATGGGATGGGAGCGGTGCTGTGTTCCCACTGTTCTTGGCCTGTGCTGACTTTGGCCTGGCTTGCCCCCCACAGGAAGCCTGACCCTCTTTGGAGACCAGCTTTGAGGAAAGAGTGGTGCCACGAGCACGGTGCCAGGGCACGGCGAGGGCTGGCAGCTGCTGGGGGGCGGGCCAGCCGAGGTGACCCCAGCACAGGCCACCGTCCCCTGGCCACTGGGCATGGGGGGCAGACCAGAGGGAGACCCCTGAGGAAGATGGGCAGGGCCCATGGGGGCTGGTAGTGCCCTCAGGGCCCTGACAAGCAGAATGAAATCAATTTATGGATAGGAAAAGCCAGAAAAAATAATTTAACTCATGCATCCTGATGACCTCTCACATGGTAGTAGGCAGGATTATGCCTCTCTCTAAAATGTTTTACATCCCGTCTAGTTCATCTTTTGCATATGAAATGACGTAGCCTCCAGCTGTAGCTCCTTCTTCTGCCTTCTTCACCTGGGAATAATTATTTTTCTGTCTATGCAAGCCTGGAGGAGATGCCAGGCTGTGATGAAGTTCCCTCCTGAGTGGTTTATATAGTTACACAAATCTACCTCCTTTCCTCTTTCCTCCCATGCTTTTGCCTGGTGTGAAGTTATATCTTGGCCTTTCAATTCTGTACAATTTTTTATATTTTTCTTAATTAAAGAACTTCTCTGGGCTTAAAATTGCCCACAGAAGTCATCAGTCTAAGCCACGGTGGTGCAATTGTTGCTCAGGATAATGAACCTCCTACTGCTCCAGATGGTTTTCAAATTTCTGTATTATCTATGCCAATCTGGTGGCCTTCTATGATGGAGTGACAGCATCGGTGGACAAAGGAAGGGTGATGGATGTCATCTACCTGGATTTGTGCAAAGCCTTTGACATGGTCCCTCACCACATCCTTCTCTCTAAATTGGAGTGGTCTGAATTTGAACAGCGGACTGTTAAATGGAAAACGAAATGGTTGGGTGGTTTCAGCCAAAGGGTTGTGGTCAATGACTCTATGTCTGGGTGGAGGCCAGTCACCAGTGGTGTCCCTCAAGGGTCTGTCTTGGGACCGGTGGTCTTCAACATCTTTATCAATGACATAGATGAGGGAATCGAGTGCACCCTCAGCAAGTTTGCAGACAACACCAAGCTGAGTGGTGCAGTTGATACAAGAGAGGGAAGGGATGCCATCCAGAGGGACCTGGACAGGCTGGAGAAGTGGGCCCGTGAGAAGCTGATGAGGTTCAACAAGGCCAAGTGCAAGGTGCTGCACTTGGGCCAGGGCAATCCCAGGTACCTGTATAGACTGGGAGAAGAACTCCTTGAGAGCAGCCCTGCGGAGAAGGACTTGGGCGTCCTGGTGGATGAGAAGCTGGACTGAGCCAGCAGTGTGTGCTTGCAGCCTGGAGGGACAACTGTGTCCTGGGCTGCATTAAAAAAGGGGTGGCCAGCAGGGAGAGGGGCGTGATTGTCCCCCTCTACTCGGCTCTTGTGAGGCCCCATCTGGAGCACTGTGCCCAGGCCTGGGGCCCCCAGCACAGGAAGGACGTGGAGCTCTTGGAACGGGTCCAGAGCAGGGCCACAGAGATGATCAGAGGGCTGGAGCACCTCTCCTGTGAAGGAAGGTTGAGAGAACTGGGCTTGTTTAGCTTGGAGAAGAGAAGGCTCCGGGGATGCCTCATTGCAGCCTCCCAGTGCTTGAAAGGAGCCTAAAAACAGGAGGGGGAGCGACTGTTTACAGGGGTTGATAGTGACAGGACGAGGGGAATGGTTTTAAACTAAGAGAGGGGAGATTTAGGTTGGATATTAGGTGGAAATTTTTCACTGTGTGGATGGTGAGGCAGTGGCCCAGGTTGCCCAGAGAAGCTGTGGTGCCCCATCCCTGGAGGGGTTCAAGGCCAGGCTGGATGGGCCCTGGGCAGCTGCTCTAGTGGTTGGCAACCTGCCCACAGCAGGGGGTTGGAACTAGATGATCTTTAAGGTCCTTTTCAACCCAGGCCATTCTGTGATTCTATGAAAAATAGCCAGTGCCTCTTCTGAGAGACAGTGCTTAGTAATTTGTGTTCCTAATACTTTTTTTTTTTAATATGTCACTGAATTGGCTGATAGATGTCACCTTTTAAATAGTGCCAATGAATAGGAATGCTCTGGATGTGTACATAGTTGTTATTCAAAACTACAATAACAGCGTGTGTAGAAGCCCAAGGGTCCATCCTTATTCTTTTCCGTGTTGTTGGTTGAACCCAGCTCCAAAATTGCTGCCTTATGGGAACAGCTAACCCTTCTCTACGGCACTTCTTCACTGCAGTCTCCTGCTCCACAGAGGCTGGGCCTGTGACGTCTCCTCGATAAAGCCATCTGTTGAATCAGCTGTATCAGATTTTCCTTCCCAGAACTGTATATCAGTCCTTGTCAATCCCAATATATACAGAACGATTTTTAAGAGTGGTATAATTAGGAGACCTCTGGCCCACATTGTATCGCAGTTCATGTGTTACTGTTTCTAATTCCTTTTAACATTTTCAAAAATAAATAATAATAAAAAATTGTTAAGTTAGTTATACCTAAATAGAACATAGAGAATGAAGAAAATAGCTGATATGTATCAAAAAAACAAATTTCTTTACAAAGTATGAGAAATTATATTGAAAATAGGATACCTTAACTTAGTTTAAAATCAGCAGTCCAGCAGGTCCTTATTTTTTCAGGCACTGTACAAATGCTTGGGATATAATCCAACACCAAAATCCAGAAAGGGGGATTTTCTATTGAATTAAATGGTCTGTGGACCAGTTAGACAGGGAGGGAAAACCTGCAATCAAAGCGCATAGAAGCTGCAGGGGACATGAGGGCAGTGAAGGGATGTGCCCAAAGCTGGATGCTGGTAGAGTGGAGATGGAAGCCCTGCAGTGGGGACCACCTGCACCCGCAGGCAGCCAGCATCCACACGCTTGGGTTTGGGTGGCCGTATCGCACCAAGGTGTTGGCATGGTAAGTGCTGGAGCCATCCCGTACAACCTGTTGCATGCAGTGCCCACTGGCACACAGGGGATCCTGTTCCTGCTGTTACTGTGGTACTGTGTATCCATGCAGCTCCTGAAAGGCTCTTGTGACTTGCTGGATTGTTCCTTGCCACACTCCCTGTTCCCCAGTGCCATGCAGAGGCACAGCAAGATTGTCTTCCCTGTCCCCGCACCTCGGCTGGCAGTTTTCAACAGCTGTCCTGCGCTGAGGAGCCAGCCCGTCTTCCTCAAGAGATGCCAGTTCTAGCAATAACGTGGAAGAAAGTGTGACCTGGGAAAAAACATCGCATCTCTTAACAGACCAGAGCATTTTATGATCTGATATGCTGAAATACTTATGCTGTAAATAAGTGGGAGATGAAGTTTTTCCATCAAAAAGCAGAACAACAATCAAAAATGCTGCATGCGTCAATCAAGGATTTTACAGAATTGTAATACTCTGGAATAAACAAATAACAAAGTGTTGAGTATGTTAGAGGAAGGCACCAAGTCTCTTTGGGGTCCAGTTACTAAAAGATGATCTCGCAGAAAGTCCATAGTGGTGTTTCGTTGAATCAAAAGGAAAATAGCTGGTGTGAATGACATACAGCCTTTCAATAAGGTGTGTTATGGTGACACTGTCTTATGGCATCACCTGCCCCAGCACTTGCACTAAGCAAGAAAGATTCTGGGAGGTTGTTTTGTTAGTCTGGGTTTTTTTTGGTTGATTGGTTGGATCTTCCACCTTGCCAGAGAAAAATCTCTTCAGTTTTAAGTACTGTAATACAATGTACATGGTGAGAAATGAAAGCTACAATTTCAATGGCATCACCCTGAAACCACGTGTTTCATACTAAAGTTTCACTGTGAAGGTGTCAGAGGACCCCTCTGGCTTTGGGAGCCTTGCTGGCCAGATTTGGGGCAGGGGGGCAGGCGTTACCCATAAGTGTATGGCTTAAGGCTGAGAAGGAACCTGGGCAGTGGATCCCTCCTGGCTACTTGTGCGACGTTCCCCATGACAATCCCACAACTCGCTGCAGAGAGCCCCTGGCATGAGGAAGTGCAGGTGCACGCTGGTGATGGGTGGGAGCTGTAACCCTCACCTGGGGAGGTGGAGAGCAGGGGTGTGTGACGTACAACCACAATGACAGAAGTGGAAATGCATGGATAATGCTTTGGGGGGCAATTTTTACCTCTTAACAGACACACACACACACACACAGAGAAATTACTGCTATATCTAGTTTGCCTTTGCTTAGGTATCCATGATATCCTGAATAAGGAAGATGGTGTGTTAACAGAACAAAAGTTGTTAGGTGTTTATATAGCGAAGGAAAATGGAAAATCTTCTTCTGACAGAGCTAGAAGCTGAACAGAAGTCACAGCTGGAGGGAAAGGTCAAAAGTTAAAGTGTGCTGCTGGCCATTTCCAATGAGATGTTTAAACAAGTTGGTTCCTTTGGGTAAGTTCCAGTATCTGGGGACATGTTTTGCTGTCAGTCAGTCCACTGTAAATCTGGAGCTTTATGGAGTTTTTCTGTGCTCCTGCCAGTACAACTGAGAGTAAACTTTGGCTCTGGTTACATCCATCTAGAGCAAGCCGCAGCTTGCCTTATCCACAGAAGAATTCCTGTTGACTTCATAAAGTTTTGCATGAGTTGGGACATCTGGATTTGGTACAGTAATACTTAACATTGGGATGTTGCTGTAAACACTAGGGTGTTTACAGAAATGAGAGATGAATCAGGCCCCTGCTAACTATTTCACAGGAGCATAGGGTTTCTTCCAAGAAAAATATCTGAGCACTCTCTGGCACCATCTGCTCCCAGTATTCTGTTCTGCAGGAAAACCTGCATTCAGGAAGATTAAAATTAGCTTCCCTGGATTCCTCTATAAAACTGTCAGCTTGAGAATCTCCTCTGTCTTGCAATTACTATTTGCTCTGATTCCCTTAAGTGTCAGTGAAACTCTAATGGGCACTGAGCCGCTGTCTCCCACCCTTTGGTTGTTCCAGCCTCAGTCTACCCCAAGCCAGAGAGTGCATCACTTGATAATTAACTGCTCAGCCTCTGTTCCAAGAGAACAGTAAGTGAGCTGCTATGAAAACTGGGGATAAAGATGATGAATATTTTAGAAAAGGATAGCTGTCTTTTAAGATTCCCTTCCCTCGTCCTAGAGTTTAAATTTTGGAGAGTCTCTGAGTTAGATACACTGTATGGTTCTATTTCTGTTCCTCAGTTAGAACTTTCTTAAATACAAATCACCCATTCAAAGCCTATTTTTCTACCTCCTTCAGTTCATGATCCACTCCAGAATGTAAATTTAAAACAAATAGCCACCATGACAATTTGGAAGACAATTAGTACATAAAAGCCTTCAGGACCTGCTTCAGTTACAGTAAGAGCTGGTCACAAACCAGCAGGAACTTACTGTCTGCAATGTGGCAAAAGCATTTGCAGCTCTCCGTGCCAGCGGTTAGCTGGCAGTGAGAGGGAACTCCTGCTGCTGCTGAGGTGGAACTAACTGGCTGCAGCTTACGTGGATCGGTCAAGTTGATGCTAAACCAGTGACTCAGCGGTAAACAGAGAGCTGGGGCTCTCCCTGTGCAAACCCTGCAAGCACAAGAAATAGTCTGCCCTTCATTTTGCAAAAGGTTTTAATAAACAATTGCAAAGGTTGTACAGAAAACACAAGGTTTTCCTCGCCCTGGCCAGTATAATTAAAATGTTCCCTGACATGACTGCCTTCTTGGGATGCTAGCACCAGCCTTGAGCCTGAGATGTTGCTGGAGCTCTGTCCCTCATTTGCCGGAGGTGGAAGTACGCTAAGAACTTGTTAACGGTGTTTTCAGCAACCCTACCAGCATGGTTTCACTTGATAGTGAGCCAAGCCCCAGCAGATGAGTCACATTCAAGTAAAAATCTCCTGCGGCTGGAGATCATCCCTTCCACATCACCAACGGGATTTGCCATAACAGAAATGTGAAGCTGAATATACTCTGTCTGTTACTGTCTATTACTGTATTCTCTGTATTGCCTTGTTACTTTTCCTAGAGCGAGACGCAGCAGGACCTTCCTCCATCAGACTGTTTTTCAGCGTGGGGGCTGCTCTTCCTGCATTGCCAATAGGAGGGGAGCACTCCGGTCTTCTCTGAACCATCCGTACACCACGGCTCCAGTGCTTCAGGAGCTGGTTTTCAGATCAGGCCTCTGGTACGTGGCTGGGAGCTGCCTTGCTGCCGCTTCACCTGTGAAACAGGGGGAGCTGCGCACGGGAAGAGGGTATTTCAGGGCTGTTTTGTACTCACGTAGTGGTGCCAAGCCATCATTTGGTGTCAGAGTAGGCACCTTGGGTACCTATTGGTTCCAGTTTATTGGAATCAGTATTTCATACTGGGGAGTCAGAACCACAGTCTGTGATCAACATTGCACCTTTCCCTATCCCATCTGAAGCTGCAAGTGCTTACAAGCTTTCCGGGTCTCTTGGTATCCATGCATATACCCAAGTCAGATTTTGCAGTGAAAACAGCTCTGTAAGCTGCCACATGCTATCTGGAGCACCAAGAGGGTCATTTCAAGGAAGAACCTCAAAAACGAACTAGGTTTTCCCTACTACAAACTCCCCATGAGCATTTGTTCCTTGCACCATTGGCTAAGACCTGAGCAGAAGGGTCCTGCATCTGACAGGGAAAAACAAACAATGTTCCTTTCCATTCCTGTCTCCTTTCTGGGGACATTGTGTCCCTGTGCTAGGCATAGATATGAGGGAAGAGATGCTCCAACTCTTGCACACAAGACATAAACACTCTGGATCTCCATGAGCCATTTTCTTGTTCCCCAGAATCTATATTTAGCAGCACTAATGCAACTGAAAATAAACACCTTGGGTTACATTTAGCAGATGATGGATTTTTTTCTTTATTCTTTAATTATTTCTTAGGTTGCTGCTCATGTTCTCTCATTTGAATTCCAGGGCCACACAACAACTGAGCTGTTCCTTGGTTGGCAGCTGGCATCAACCTTAACTCTGCGCTGCAGCTGTGAGGCCCCTTGATAAGCTCAGAGAGACAAACTTGTGGCATTACTAATACTGGAGCAAACGGTAGGCTTGGTTTCTTGCTCAGTCTTCACTCAGACTTGTTCTTCTCAAGAAGAGATTGGCATCGGAGAGCTTTGTATTGCTGCTGTTTAATGTGGTATCATTTATTAAGGAACCTGCCAGTGGGGGGCTTGGGTAAGGAAAAAGGAGGCACCAGGCCCTAGAAGTTGCTTAAATTATTTCTCAAATAAAGTTTTTCAAGCTTGCACCGTAATTCACAACTTAAAAATTGGCCTATGTCAAAGAAAAAAGATTAAGTAACAGATCTGTTTTAACGATGGCAGCTATCATGTATAAAAGGTTTATTGTATCTGCTGCTACCAGTGGCAAAGGCACTGGGCTGGTTCCTAATTTTGGTGATCATTAACCACCCTGGTGTGATAAGGCGTGAGGCAGTTAATCAGTTAATTACTGTTTATCTGGCATATTGTTTCACTGATCTTGGAAACTGGATTGATTTCAGTGAGTTTGGGAACTGCTAAATGAGGTTAGAGCGTGACGAGGTTTCAAGAAGCCAGGCTGAGTCACCCACTCAAGCAATCAGGGATGATGTCTCCCAAACTAAGCTTTGTCCCCCGAGATGTCCATCCCCACTGCATTAGTTTCCTTGAACGGCAAGGTCTGCGACGAGGCTGGCAAAACAGACCCAAGGAACCACCCCATGACCGGCTGACTGCTTTCCTTGAGGGGTGCAGGTCACAGGAGCGCCGAGGGCCAGGCGCGTACAGAATTGAAATACATATTACGTACGAGGAACAATACAGGATGCTTCACGCAAGTCCACACTTTCAAGAGATTGATCAAAACATGATCCCAGAGATTATTTTTTCCTAAAACCTGTATATGAGCTGGAGTTTTACTACAGTATGTAGAGTACCACACATAATTAGGGGCTTATAAGGCATAACAGGCAATTTGAGGACAGGGTTGTTCCTCTGCTCCTGCTCCTATAGCTGAGCTAGGATTTCTAGGCAAAACACACTTCACATACAATATCTAGTTTCTGTAAAAGCTTTTTCGAGTCATTTTTCCTTTGGGAGTGCTAGTCTAAATGCCTCACATATCCCACGGGCCAAGTTCTTTACTTCACGGTGCATGGTGGGATTTATGGGAAAGCTGCAGTGAGCGGCACGAGGTACATCACAGGGAAGAAAACACAGCTTACAGAACAGAGTGGAAGCGGGATGGGTCTGAAGGAAAATGTTCCCGAGGCACTCTGGACACTTACTAAAGCACAATTCTACGTATAACAGACTTGAAATAACATATTCATTGTTAAACATCAAAATATTTTTTTACATTTTTGAATCATAATTTTCAGGAACCTTCAGTTTTACACATAAGTTACTATTTTCTATGCAAGAATGAAAATAAAGAACAAAGTATTAGGAAATTATGAGAAATTGACATTCTGACTTTTTTTTCCTTAGCTGTACTTATTTCATTGTATTTCTTGTAACTGAGCCTCAGAATGGTTGTATTTCCACATAATTTTCAATCCAGCAATTTTATGTTGATCTTTCAGTAGAAGGGTTTTTGTTCAATCTGAATTAGGATTTAGTATGATGAAGAATAAAACCAAATTAGGCCGCATAAACTCCTTGGTTAATTTTAATGTTTATGTGGAAATCAATGAAACACTTGTCTGTACCAAGGACCTAACTGAGGTGGAGATTCCAAGTACTTTTTTTCTGAAAAAGAATCCTCCAATTCTACTAAATACTTGTCCACAGTAAATAAATTGGGTATTTTTACTCCTTCAGCTGTGTTTTGTTTTGGGTTTTTTTCTAAAGGGGGAAAGGTTTGCTTTGCAATTTCTGCACTTGAATATTTCACGTCTTTTTTCTCTTACTTTCACATAAACAGATATAATCTTTACAGACTATATCATAAGGGATACAAAACCATGTATAAGGCTCAGTTTGTCATGTCAAAATCCTTTTTTGTCATATCAACTTTAATTTTTTAGTAAAAGCCAAATGAAAATGAGGTGGGTAAAAGACTTCTATTTTCCCACTTGACTATGTCTATTGCCAAGTTGAGAGAGCCTTGCATTCCTATTTGTTGACTACCTACAGTCAACAGTGTACAGTGACTTACATTTAGGATGCAAGAAGTATAAAGTGGAAAAGAACAAGAATACGGTAAAATCTGACTGCTATTTGCATGCATTTTGCTGGAGCTGCATAGTAAACACCTACATGGTGTTTACTGTCATGCTTTGAGCTCTTACCTAGTGCTGGGCAATTTATTATTCTCTCAGCCCATTAACCAAACATAGTTGAAAAATTAAATTTTGTGGGGTAAGAAGTGGGGCAGAAACTACCCAGAACTTTAGGCTGAATTTTGCAATTTTCTCCCATAAGAAACAGGAGACCAGAATTATGAAAATACCGACCTTTTTTATTTCACATTTTAAAGACATGTTTCATGTTGGAAAAGTGAAAAAAAAAGTATTCCAATGCCTTCAGGAAGAAATATGTTAGTTGGCTTTAAAATTGTATTTCTCATTTTGCAATTAACCTAAAGGAAAAAGTGAACATTTGAATTGATTAAAAATGTTCTATGTTGTCTGTTGGTTTTGTAAAAGATAAAACTCCACTTCATTTCTATCCCAACATTTTTTTCTTAAATTTGGCAAATTATTCCAAAACTTTATTTGTCCAAACACACTGGCAACATTTAAGTTATCGGAAATGTCATCTGTTATGCAAGAAAATTGTGTTTTGCAGCATAAATCAAACAGTAAAAAAAGGAGCAAGGTGCACTTTGGACCTCCCTAAATCAAGCTCAGAGGATTTTATCATGGCTGTCTTCCAGCACAGATGATTCATGCAGACTATTAGACACGAGAGATTCACCCCTCATGATTCAACAGTAAAACTCTGCAAGAAAAAGTCTCAGTGCTTCTGCGTGCGTTACTCCAGAGCTGTGTACAGAGTCTGAACAGGAGCTCCACTCAGCTGCCATAGAAATTCCGGGTCAATGGGGGACAAAGCTCCTGCTACTTAGTGTTCTCCATTAGTGCAGCTCTTAGCCACCAACTGTGCATCCTCTGGTCTGCAAGCCTGAGCTCTCCACACTGTGGTTTAGAGTTTGATTCTAAAAGACACAGGACCCCACTTTGAGATTCTGAACCTATATTCTTCCTGCAGTAGTGCACAGCGAAAATCAACAGCTCCCTGTTTGGTTTGTTCTTCCGAAATGAAACGTTCAGGTTCAGCGCCTGGACTACGTATGAATAAGGTAATGACCATCTAGATGTAAAAGAGCTGATGCTAACATGTAACAAGCTGCTAAAAATGATTATTTAATTCCAGATCTCTGATTGACACCTGAATGACTGCAAATGCCACGGTACTGAAAAGGGAGATGTTCACCTGTCCAGCATTAAACCCGATTTGCCAGACTGCAGAAGTAAAGTTGTAATATGTGCAACGGCCTGCTGTTGGAAAGGAACTTTTTTCCCCTAAATGTCATGTTTATTTTTTTTGGTGCTGCAGCTCTGGTGGTTTAAACTACAGAACAGCACATGTGTTTGATGATGAAGCACACGGTTCTGTATTTTCTCTGCCTTTATTGCTGCTGCTGCCCTGTACTAGTTTCTTATTATTCACTCAAACATCTATGAGGACTGCTGATGTTTCCAGATGTTACAACCATGAAGAATTTGCGTAACTTGATGCATGATTTTAATAACTAATAGAATTAGTAAGATATTAGAAGCATTAGGCATTGAAAGCAAGTATACCTATTGTGCAAAAGTGTAAATTTTCTTACAAGACTGACAGATGCTAATAAAAAAACTGTCTGCTCAAAGTCCATGGGAACTTTGTACAGATCAGAACAAAAACTTGCTATATGTGCAGTTTCAGAATATACATTAAAGAATCTCACAGCTATAAAAAAGCCAAATTCAGATTTACCATAGGTGTAACTTAAGAGAAAAAAAATCGAACAAGGCACAGTAGCTTTCTCAACTTACATTCCTTGCATTAATAGCTGTAATTAAAATTTGGAATGTGAATTAATGAAACATGCAAAAAACCAGGATAAACAGATGAGTGTGTTGGGGAGAAGAAGAGAAAACCACTTTCTCAGAAGTCTGTGGAAGGAAGAGGCAAGTGAGACTGCCTGAATTTTAGGATTTAAACACGTCACCAAAAAAGTGATCAGTACTCTTGGCTCCACTACCTTGCTCAGTGTCACGTCTGGCACCAGCAGTTAGTCTGAAATTACTCTAATGACTGTTCATTTTCTCCTCTTAAGCTGCTCCGCTTTGAGAGCTGACACAGCCCAGCTGCTGATGGATTTGCACATCACCTCCTGCCTCCACTCCGCGGCCATAGCACCAGCCTCTCTCAATGCCTCCACCATAAATGCCTCCACCTCTGCCAGTGCCTCCTCCAGTGCCTTTCAGGTTTTCTACAGCCTCTACCTCTGCCAAGCATTTGGAGCATGGGCCCCAGAGCCCCTGGGCTGGAAAGGACCCTGGAGACCATCTGGTCCCAGCTTCTGCTGAAAGCTGGTGCTTACCCAGGACCTCATCAGGCCAAACCTGGAGTGTTCCCTCCCCGAAATGCTTGCACAGTGATACACCTAGCTCTCCCTCACAGCCCTTTTGGTCCTTCACCAGCCCCTCCAGGCATTCACCACCCACCCACCATGGTCTGCAGCAGGCGGGAGGCAGGCCAGGGCTGGTGAGCCACGTGTTTGTTGGGCCAGTGTGCCAACGGGGCAGCCCACATTCAGCGTGCAGAAGGGAAGGCAGAGACGTGGCCGTTCTCCCTCTTAGCACCAACAAGGGTTTCCTTCTCCATCTAGGTGTTGTTTTACAAGAGAGCAAGAGCGAGCCTGGAGCACATGCCTCGGGCCCCCCTCAAACTATCCCATTCCAAGACCCAGTCTGCTTGCAGAGCCACGGCCAGGCCACGTATTAACGCTGGGAACCCTCCAGAGCAGAGCCAACCATCCACAGTCGGTGTAGTGCCTGGCTCCGGGGAGGACAGGGCTCTCTTCGTGTCTCACTGCTAACAAAATAAACATGATTGTTATTAATGATGATCGCTTTTAAGGGAGCTGTGCCGTGCACACTGATAGAAATGTTCTCATTACGATAGTTTTGTACAAACAGCAACTGCTGACAAATCCCCTTGTCTCCTGATATTTATTAATTATCAGACTTCTGACGGTGCAATATAGCTGGAAGAGCCCTTACCAGTATTATGTTTGCTTGCCAATACCCTATTAGTTACATGGCACAAGAGCCTGACGGGGAGAAGACCATTGTTGACATCAGGGGATTTTTTTTTTCTCCTAACTGGAGCTAATACACTGTTCTGCTTAAAGATCCACTAAGAGAACCAGCAAAAATAAGTCTAGGGATGCTCCTTGCCTAAAGAATGCCTTTTCACACGGCCCCTGTAATAAAGAACGATGCCAGCAGAATTTGCTTTGGTCCACTTCAGGTTGCAAGATCTCATGATCGCTCCGTGTATGTACAATGGTTAATGCAGTGAGGTTTTAGCTTCAATGGTGGCCTCTCTCCAGGCTGTGCAGCCCTGCAAATTTCCAGTACGTTTACTGGGATCCTGCAGATCAAAGTCGCACAGTCAGAAGTCTCTTGAACTAATGCCTTTGTTTGCTGCAGGGATTGTGCAGAACACTTGCAAGCAGCTGGACAGACGAGTACCCCTGGGGAAGGACAGACTGGCCCCACAGCCAAAGCCTCCCTCACACCCTCGGTGGGGCTCATCTTGAGATTCGCGCGCATGCTGCCTGCTGCTGGGCCCGGGTTACGCATTTCAGCCAGGAACACTGACTCAAGGGCTCACGGGACCGGCCGCTTCTCCTTTTCGTGGTAAATTAGTGCCCTGTGGTTTTGAGCGGGGAACTTTGGGGTCACGCACTAGACAAACAACCCCCGGACATGCAGGGAGCTGCTGTACAGCCCAGGCACAGAGCCCCGGGCACCCGGCTCTGCCAGACCCACATGAAACTCAGCTTCGTGTATCATCCAGCAAATGATGGCATCAGAATGACAGTGTGTCTGGCACCACCATAGTTCAGAAAATATACTGGTTCATGTGATTTTAAAAGCAGTAATTTTATTTCTTAAAATAAGAGACTCTTCAAAGACATGAGAAAGAAATCAAAAATTAAAAATTAACACACCCAAATATGGATACTGTGAGGTAAGCAAAGAGAGGTTCTGCAGTTCAGGCACGCTTCTTATGATCTGTTCATGGACTGTCTTGCTGTAACTGTGTGATATCACGATTACACTGAACACAGAAGACAGGAATTTCTGTCTCAATGCTGCTATGCAAAGAACTGAAGTCTGAGGATATCTGGATTACTATAACCCTTTTAAACTCTGGAAGACAACATTTTTGTTAAAATCAATTTCATATGTTATGTGATTAATTCTTTTTTCAAATACTTCTGAGGTGAAGGTTGGAAGATACAAACAGCTACCCCCAGTATTGCACTACGTTAGATCATGCTGTAAATGAGCATAACGAGTGATGGAGTGACTTGGCTTGCACCACATGTGGACCCTCTGACTTTCCTAGCCTGATGGACCACATCACACCAAGGGCAGGCTGATGGAAGGCACCCTTTGTTGTGTCCCCATAAGGATGGAAGTAGTCAGGTGGAGATCGAGATGGACAGTAAACTACTCACAAGATAAATACATTTTAGAGGTATTACACATAAAGGATACTGCCAGAGAGGTTGTATCCTCACCTAGCTGGTAAATAATGCATGGCTTTCTGAAAGGGAGGAGATCACAGGCAGTGGGAGGCTTGAGAAACACAAAAGCCTCATCTGACAAACCTGCCATGGCTGACCAACAGAGCAGGCATCCTCGCTGTGATGAGTCAGTAATACAATCAGGGCAAAAGGCGTCTTCATCACTTTTGTGGTCCATTCCCTCCCGGGTTGTCTTTTCTCCTGTCTTTGGAGCTGTCTCTTTGTCTCCCTGGGGTGCTGCTCCTGCCACTCACTGGGTAAGAGCTCCTGCTGGCTGAGCAAGAGACATTCCCGCACAGAATACCTCAGTTTTGCTCTCCTGTGTCCATATCTGCTACTTTCTCACTGTGTATTTTCTTTGGCCCACTCCTGGACCCTCCCTGGAGATGCATTGCCAACATTGCCCCTGCATTCCCGGTGCTTCTCTGTCCCCAGCAGCCTGTTTCCAGCCACAGCCCCTGTGGCATCCCACTTTCAAAGGCTGATCCATTTCAGTGGTGGATTTCTTATTGTCCCTTCTCCCTTTTAGTCAGAACTAGTTGCTAAACTGCAATGAGTTAGGTTCAGCCTCTCTCCAAACTGAATTTGAAGGGAATTCATTATAAAGAACTGTCATATTTAAAAATATATCAACACAAGTTAAAGTCTGAATCACTTAATACCACAAGAATTTTCATCTAACAATAGCTATCCTCTCTTCTTTGAAGTTTCTCACAAGCACCAATGAGGTAAAGGCACAAACAACATGCCTTTAGCTTTGGAGCAAAAGATTTATATTCATCACAAAATTCTACCCGTCCCCTTGCAGGTTCCAAGACATTTAATAATTCAAATTGAAAACGGCTGGTCCACAGCAGCAAAAGAGCCTTCCCATGCTGTCCAGTACTCCTTTACAGAAGAAAGGTTAGTATTCCTTTATCATACATTAAACATTATTCTGAAACTAGGGTCGACTGGAATTTTTCTGAACAGCATTTTTTTTTTTTTTGTTAGAGAAGTCATGCCATGAAGTTGAGTATTTTCCACAGGAAAGTACTGACTTTAGAAAAAAGTAATGGAAATAATTATTGCTTTCATATAATTCAATGTGCTTCATTTTGACCTAATAGGTTATGAATAAGGTTAAAACTATTCCAAACAAAGGTCCTTACTTTATGGGATTAAATACTTCAAAAAGAGCTGTTAGACACTTTCAAATAGTATTTTCTTCAACTCTTACTTCATAGGCAACTTTGAAAATCTAACCTTTTCTTTCAATTTATGACAAAATGAAAAGTCAAACCAGAAATTTTCCATAGAGGTGAAACGGACCAACTCTATTATAAGATCATTAGATGAACTACATGTGCAGTCTGACCATGCAGACACACAGATTTTCATATTACTGTAAATTCTCATGTAATTTTATTCCAGGAATTAAGAATATATTAAAATACTCACTAGCTAATGCAGGTAGGAAAGAAAACTTTAAAGATATTAAGTAAAAGCAGACTTGCACTGTGACACCTCCATAAACCTGCACAAAACACGTACTTCTGCGAGGAGCTTGCAGTTCATCCCTATGAATTAGTAAAATGAAGATTGATAATAATTTTAATATATTGCCTTTTCACTGATGATAATTTGAGCAGAAGCACAAAGCTAATGTGTTTATCTGCCAGTAATGAATGGAATGACAAGCCCGCGACGAGCAATAGCTGGTGCTGCAGACAGCAGCGATGGGGACGTGGGCTGCCATCGGACAAACTATCAGCTGCTCTTGATCCAGGTTAAGATATTGCTGTATCGCCATAAGCCAGCTGCTCATCACTTCTTCCTCTCCAAATCCTCATCTCTGCCCGTTTACCAACTCAGCTGAGAACTCTGGGTTACAAAGGGAAACAAGAATATTACATAGCAGGATGCAGGTAATCCTTCATAGAACTTTTTGGCGGGAGCGCTCAAATACTTTCTGAATTCATTCCAGAAAGTACCTAATTCCAGTAATTTTAGGATGGCCTGTATTGCAATTTCATTATTAAATCTTTCAACACAATGAACATCACAGCTTTCACTTTAAGGGACAATTTTAAATTTTACAGAGTGCAGAAAAGCTAACACAGGTACAGGCTTGAAATAAACAAATAAAAAGAAATGAGAGAAATGGAACATTTCAGCTAGTGAAAAACTTGCTCTTCAAGGCAAATTTATTTACAATAGACACAGTCACTCTTCTCTGCCCTTCTCCAAGTATACCACCTGTTTCCATATTTTGTTAAAAATCTAAAACATGAAACCTTGAATCCAAAACATTCTGATTCAGGATGGCACCGTGCTACCTGGAGCTACACTTTGCTTACTTTGTGATTCAATTCTCCCCTACAGACTAGATCTACATCTTCCACTAAGAATCAGTATTCTCAGTATTCCACCTTCTGATAGCATGCCAAATAACAAAATGTAAATTTTTTTTGCCAACATTTTTTCCATGAAAAAATTATTCTCTTTTATGACCATCAAATTGCCCCAACAATAAAAATAAACAAACCTTTTTCTTGATACTGAGAGCTTACAATATGGGTTTCTTCTCTAAAATGCAATAAATGAATGCAATGATATCAAATATGCCTTCATGTAAAATCAAATATTTGCAACAAGTCACACACAAAGATTGATCGAAGCTGAAATGAACTCACCGTTTCACTTGAACACTTTTGTTAGCATGCATTAAAACACTCCCAAGGTCTTTGCTCACTTCTAGCACTCAATCAGATCAATCTCAGCAGAGCACGAATGACACTTGAGGGATGACCTGCTGCAGCCCAGCCCCCACATGAGAGCCAGGTGCCCGGGAGGGAACTCCGAGCACTGGGCAAACAAGAGGCAAGGAGAGGTGGGGCAAGAAATGTTTTACTAACACACTCAAGACAAGTTCATTGTATGATACCCAATGGCCAACAGTGCTAGAAGAGTGTTGTGTGACAGAAGCCGCCCGCCCCCGTCTTTTATCTAGCTACCCCAACCTCAAACTCTGACACCCCGCTGCTCAACTGACCTTAGGGTGTCCTTTCCACAGCCAGGCACTAAAGCTTGATTCCTTTACAAATCTAACCTTTAGATCTGACTTCCAAAGGTACATCTGCCTCCACCTGAGGCCTGAGCTGGTGTACACTTAGATGCCTCCCTGTTCTTAAAATAAGATTTTGTGACCCTGCCTCAGGAATTCTTTGTTTTCCCATCTTATTCTAACACTCACAGAAGAAACTGCAGACAAAAGAATAAGTGAAATGTATTTCCTTGCAGTCCTTCACTATCCTCTGTCAAGTGTGAAAAAATTAAAAATGTTTAACAAATGAAGTCAAAATTGAAAATTAATATTTAAAAATTAAGTGGAAATTGGGACTTTTTACAGTGAAATGGTCCTAGTATCTTTTTCTAAATAGTTTTCTGAATAATAAACCATTTTATTATTAAACTTAGCAAACTTTCACTCACCTCTGTTTTTCTCAGTTTGATTTTGATTCCTTCAGTTCCAATTATTTTGTTGGATGCACAAATCTCAAGTCTATCCCCTGGATCCTGCTGCTTAGTTAAATCTCTTCAATGTCTGATACAATCAGTTCCACAGAATAAAAGATTGATGACCTTTGGATCTAACTGCATCATACTTTTTATTTTATATAGTTGCCCCCAAGTTGCCAAGCATGAAATCCTGTCTGTACTGATGAATGGACAAGGAGCAGAAGCAATGTTTACAATCCGCATGTTCAGATTTGTTGGTGTCTCTCACATTTTTCTGCACTGCAAAACTCAGATTTGTCATGACATTGCAGCTGCTTGCAAGCCCATAATTTCTGTGTGCGTATGTGTAATGTGAGGACAAAGGTGAAGTTGTGTTACTGCTGGGCCCACCTAAAAAGCTGAGAGCAGGTTCCTTACATAGGAGTTTCTGAATCCCAACTGCCATCATTTAGCTGGTGCATAGACCCGAGCAAAGCATTCAACCGGGGGGCTTTAGCATCCCCATTTACATGAATAATAACTCTTAGTGCAAGCCTATGCAGTGACACGGCAGAAATTACGCTGAGGAGCAATCAGCAAAAGTTTTTATTTCAGCCTTACCTTTACAGCGAGGTAGCAAACTATTTAACCACGACTGAAGAGGCAAAAGTCCCATCAAAATCACTTTATGCTTGCCTACATTATTTGAACTGATACTTTATATTATTTCTGGAGCAACCTGTAGAAAAAAGTAGAAAAAAAGACCCGTACTGATGGTAGTTTACAGCTTAAATTACACACTTGTAGTCCCAAAGGAAAACAAACAACAAGGAATTTGTCTGTCTCTGATCAGATGATGTAATGTACCAGAAAGCATGTGATATCACTTGTTCCTAGAGGAGTTATAACGAGGTGACATTTACAAGCATTCAGCTCATGAATTATGGGCTCTTGAAATAGGAGTTTTCTAATGGGAGCACTATTCCATCCAGAAGAAAAGATTCTTTTATGCTGTGGAATCCTATAGCATTATGATAATAGCATGAAGATTTATTACTCAAAGCCCAGAGGGGAAATACTTTGTAGATCAGAAGAGAAAATATTAAATCATGTTCTCAGTGCTTATGAGATACTATGACACAAAATACAGTATCTACTTGATAGGTTTCAGGTGGTAGAGGTTTAGACATTAATGGCAGCCGCTTCATGACAACAAGGTTTTATGAACCAGTTTATTTCTTTAAAGATATATCTGAAATGCCACTATGCTGACATTAAACAAGGGAAGAAATCAAAGCAGAAGGCAGTATGACATTTTGGAAATGGACTCAAAACCAGATGCTAGGTCTGAAAGTCATAAGACTGCAAACGCACCCAACAAGCAAAATCTGACAAAAACAATGCTAGGATTTGCTTCTGGTTCCAGATAAAAATGTCATTTATTACTTCAGACCTTGTTACGAAAGTTGTCCACACAACAGCATGGACTTCCTTTACAGCATGGACTCCCTTTAAAAAGACAAAAAACAAAACCTTTAGCAACATGTGATCCTATTAAATCACTGCTTAGTTTATCTTGTGAGTCAAAACCTTGCTAATCCAATGTCAGCAGGTTAATAAAAAACTTTTGAAGGGCATAAATAAATCACTTTCCATTGTACCTGATTTATTTAATTTTCCTAACAGGACCTAACCTAGCCTCATCTAGTGCTGGGGACAAGATTATGGCACCATGAGAAGCAGGGCATATTCCATACTGACCACTGCTCATGTGGGAAACAGACACCTCGAGATGTATCTGCAGAGTTAGTCGTGATTTAATCATAGAGGGTTATCCAGCAGTGGTTGTCTTATAGGGACTTGAATCTCCTTTTGTGTGTATTAGTATACATGGCAGCTGTGTTGCATTTACTCATCCACATGAATAAAACCGATCGGGGTGGGTAAGAAAGACTTAAAAATGGATGGCCAACCTTGGACCTTATTCAAAACGTGCAGCCTAATAACGTCAGCCTCTATATGCTGTAGTTGACTTAATTTTCTCTTTGTGGAGTAAGGTAGATTTTTGCCTCAGAGATTTTTTAGGTTTTGGAAGAAAGTGACATTGAGTCCTCAGTCTACCATATAGGCAGAGACCTTCTTCAGTCTTACACAGTTGTTACCACTGATGATGTCTAAGGCCCATAGACTTGATTCAGGACTCCATTTCCAGGCAAGCAATCCTCCAGCACGTGTTTATGAAGAAGAGATAGCTACAGCCCTAGTAACTTCCCTGGACAGCTGTGACTGGAGGAAATTATGGGCTGACAGCCCAATCAGTGAAGCAAGGTTTTATTTTCGTCTCCGCAGCTGACCTGGATGTTCAGTTCTGGGTATGTTGCAAGGGTGTGAAAGGGGTAGAATTTCTGAATCCTGATCTGTTTTATTATGGATGGTGAAAGTTCTTCCTTAATACTCAGTCTTGTTTTTGAAATTCACTCTTTTTGGAGAACTGGACCAGGACAATGGCATGCATATCAAGATCCTTCCCAACATGACTGAGCACTTTGGGAATTCCCTTCCCCATTCCAACCCAGATGCTGAGAGATTCACTAGCATTGCTCAGTGGAGTTCCCCAGCATCATTCGCAAGAACTTGGTCACTATATATAGGGCTTGGAGAGAGGGAAGGCTTTGTCCTTGGAAAAAGGGAGTGTGCAGGATGCCAGACTTGACCTGTAATTGCAGGCAGAAGCATTTAATATGACAGGTGGCCTATCTTCTTTTTGCAGAGAGTCTTGGTTGAATCAGCCTGCTTGGAAAGAAAGAGAGGAAACAGGGAAATGACTATAAAAGACCAATTTTACACATAAGTTAAAAATACACTGTTACTGTTCATGATTTTGCCCATATACTTCTAAATCTGAGGATTTATTGCAATATTGCTCTTGTGGTTGTAATATTGCTCCTCATACCGGAACCGTTCTCTTCAGGATCACACTGACAGCCTTGTGTCTTTTGTTGCCATGAGAAAACTGCCTCACATTTATCTTGCCAAGTCCTCTGAATCAATCACCTGAGTCAATGCTAACATTTTACTTTTAAAATACAATAGTTCTGAAATAGAATCTTTATTTCTAAAATAAAGGATGTAGCTTGGAACCACTGAAAACAGAAAGGTTGCACAGTATGGCAAGGCTGTCTAATATCTCCAAACATACAGAATAAATAAAAATATGAACAGATAAATTCACTTAAGTGTAGCTATGCAAAGAACTTCTTAGTGCCAAAGAGAATCAAATCCAATAAAGGTGTTATATAATTGTTATTTGGTTATGGTTACGCTGATCAAGATCAAATGTTACTACTATCAAAAAGTTTTACAAAAGATAATCTGATTACTGTGCTACTTCAAGTCTCCAGGCTATTGACAGGTTCTTTTAATGACAGAACAGGTATTCTGTTAGAGCCGAGAGGCTCTGCTCAGAAAGATATAAAGGCATTAAAGTAACTATCAGATCTCTTGATGGGCCTAGGTTGAAAACACAAACCCAGAAGGTGCAAAACACTTCTTCTGAGGTCTCTGTTGTTTGGAAACATCCTGCTCTCAAAGCTGTGCAGTGCAAATTGCAAATGTGGCTTTGTGGGCAGATCTCAGCAGTTTATTTTTACACACTGCTAAATACGAACACTCACGCATTAGTAAATCTACTTGCAAATGCATTTTGAAAACATTTGTAATTTTTTCCCTCATATCTCCATGTAGAAAGAATTTCCAGGCACAAATACCTGTCTGTGAAAAACAGCTGTGATTGTCAGAACTGGAAACTAGAAAGTGCCTAAATAATTCACATTTACTAGACAGTGACAGCAAGCAAACTGTGCCTTCTACAACCCTAGCAACAAATGTGTTTTATTTCACATACCAGCCTACAGGAGACTGTCCACACACCTCAGCAACTGTGTTGGCATTTGATACAGGCTTTACTTCAGATGAGGGGAAAAACCCCAATTACACTGCCTCAAGAATCAATGTACACTTCGCTCTTCCGTTGACTTCAGTGACAGTGTTATGTACAGAACAATACTGGACCAGACACAAATATTAATTTTCCATTTATGAGCAACCAGAATGAAGTTTCATTCATTTTGGATTTAAGCCAGTAGAAGATAGCCTCTCCAGTTGTTCACCCACTGAATCCTCAAAGACCTTCTGGCTTGTAGGTCATGGTACTAAGCCAAAACGTATGATTACAACTTGCCTGATTCCCTTAAATAGCAGTTCATGAGAATGACGATGATTGTCAGGTGGGGTAGAAGGGGATAGTGCTGGGACTGTGCGCAAGTATATGCACTAAAACATTAGAGAAGCAGCAGATTCTTCCCTGAATGACCAGATGATCAGAGGAGTCTCAGCTGAGGTATAAGAAAAAAAAGTCCAAGCCACAGAAATTCATTCTCTTCCCTCAAAAGAAGCAATTATAAAAAGCCCCACTTCTGTCATAGAAGCCCAGCTCCAACACACAGTCAGAGACAAAAGCACTGCAACACCCTGGGTAATTAATACTTTTGCAGCAGGCTGATCTGAGTCAGCCACAAAGTACACTCCACTGCGGTGAGAGTAAGAAGCACAGCAAACTTCACCTGTCCCACAGAAGACATTTCCAATAAGAGGAAGTTGCGAAAACCAGTGACTGTCAACACTGATTCTGCCCAGCAATTTGTATAATTGCCTGCTGAGCAGATGAAATTATTTTGCTTGGCTTCTGTGAGTCATGGAGCCAATCCCTATCATCTTCTGGAGCTCACTTGGCTAGATGATGATGTCTTGATCCTATAATCAAACCTGTGAAGGGAAAAAAGGGCCTGTCCTCAGGATGAAGGAAGATCAAGGCTGTAGTATAAGGGTGGGGCAAACCTAAGAGTGCTTATTATAGGAAGAGCTGGCAAGGATGCCTCATATTAAGGTCATTTTATGTTTTGTCTTACATACCCAACATTAAAATGATGCCTTACATCTTTCCATCACGTTCTTTTATTTTTAGAGTATGAAAAGGTAGGAACCTTCTAAGATGCTAAGTGTCCAAAGTTGCAGCAGTCACACCTTTTACTGACTCCCCACCAACCCTGGGTTAAATCCAACGAGATTTAGAAAGCCTGCTTGGCTTGCTCTTAAGCACCTACAGCCTCTCTCAAACAGAAATCCACACCGATGGCAGGGAAATGAGGTCTTTGGAAACGGGGCACACACAAACATGGCTTTCAACTGGAAGTTTAAAGAAAGGACACTATTTCTTGGGAACTAACAAACTACCCTTCCCAGCCTGCATCTTCTGTGGCCACAAAACGTTCACATTAGTATGTTCCTTCTGAAAAAGGAATACGATCTACTGCTTTTCTCCGCAGAGGCACAGTCTGCTCCCCAAACCCCTTTACCAGGAACAAGGACCCTTACAGCTCTAACACCCACAACAATCCCTAGCCAGCCAGGGCCCCCTGAACAGCGGGTTCCACCGCCTGAAGAGCAGACCCAGCACGGGTCCAGGGAAACACCCGGCGCTCTGGAGCCAAGCACGCTGCCATCGCGGACATTATGTCGGACTGCCGGCAGCCCCTCTCGCCCCACACACCCACACAGGCCTGCCCAACGGCCGCCACGCCACGCGCACGCCTCCCGAGGACAAACCCCGCCCACGCGCGCAAACCCCGCCCCACTCCCCAGCTGCTGCGCTCTCCCCCAACCCCAACCGCGCATGCGAAAAACCGGGAGGAACCGGCTCACACGCAACATCCGGGCATTCCGCCCCTGCCCCGTGGCCCCGCCCCTCCCGCCGGGGCGGCTGCGCGGCCGCGGGGGTAGAAAGGCGGTGCCGGCGCCTCACGGCCGTGCGCGTTCCTGTCGCCCCGCTCCGCCCCTCGGCAGCGCCGTTGAGGCCAGGCCGGGAGAGGCGAGGCGAGCGCCGCGACGGCGAGAGCCCGGCGGGAGAAGGGGTGAGGCGCGGCGCAGCGCTGTCTCCCGCGCCCTCCTGCCTGCTGAACGACAGGGACGGGTGAGCCGCAGCTGACTGCAGCCGGCGGGGCGAGCCGCGGCCTGTGCCCCCGCGGGGCTGCGTCCCGCTCCGGGCCGGCGGTGGCTGCCTGGCAGCCGGGTGGTAAACAAATGGCGGCGCGGCAGGGGCGAGGGCCTGGGGTCGCGGCGGGGCGGGAGTAGCCGGGGCCAAGCGCCGGCTCGGTGGCGGCTCCCCGCCGCCCTGACAGGTCCCGGCCAGGAGGCGGGGGCGGCGCTGCCCGTAGCCCCTTGGAGGGGGCCGCGGGGGGGTTTGGTGTCCGTGCTCCGCCGGTGTCTCCTCCTCTCTGCCCGCCCCTCCGGCTCCCCCAGGGCCCATAGTGCTGAGTGTGTGTCGGTGGTAATGTGCCATGTAGGGTGGCCGCCGGCCGCCCCGCCCCTGCGCCTGGCCCCTCCGCGGGTGGCGGAGCGGGTCCTGGTGCTGCCGCTTCCTCTCAACCCGCCGCGGGCCGGAGTGGGAAGGGGTGGGGCCGGGGTCTGCCTGCTGCTGTCGGGAGAGTCTCCTTTCTGCGTGGAAGGTGAGGGGAAGAGAGCAACTAATCCAGAGGTATTGCTGGAATCCTCCCATGCCCCGTGTTCGTGCATGTCGAGGAGCTGTGCTCCGATCGCGCAAGGGTGGTGGTGTCTCGCTTTTCTCAGTTTCTTTGTTGGTGGCTGTTACTGGTCTGCATTGGGACCTTGTTTTTCCTCCTTTACGAAGATGAAGCAGGCTGTGTAGCTGTGAACCTGTCGCCCCACAGGTTGGCAGTCAGAGGTGCATAGGGAGGTGGCAGCAGCCCGTTGAACGGCGGGCACGTTGGGACAGTTGTGTGACCGTGCTTCCACAAGTTCCAGCGCCGCTGTTGGGTGCAGCAGGTCTTCTGAATACTCCAGGGAAAAGAATCCGTGGGCTGGAGCGACTGCTTTCTTTTGTTTGGTAAAGTTCTGCTTGGATTTGGCTGAAGAGCTTTTCATAATCCTTGTTTCCCTTTTCCTGATTATGTTGTTAGTGTGCCAAAATAAGTGTGTGTTAGCATACTAATCCAAAACGGGCCTGTGCTGCTGTAGCAACAGCATCACCTTGCTTGTGCTGGCACTTAGGGCAAGAGATCTAGCTCTGCTTTCTCTAGAATCGGTGTGTGCCACTGGATAGGTAAGTCCTTTCCCTGGACAGCTGCTGCCTTCTGCTGTGTGTTAATGCCATACACCTGAATTTGTGCTGTGATCTGGAGGGTTAAGGTTTGTGCACCTCTGCTGATGAGGATGTTAGTTATGCTTACTTATGATCTTATCTTCTCCACCCCTCTCCCAAGAGTAAAAAAAATAAAATATTATTAAAAGAACTCTGGTTGGTAAGCAAGTTAAAGAACTGGAAGACTGAAAAATATGTGGGCAACTTTAATCCATCTTCCCCTCCATATGGATGTGAGGGTCTGTGTGTAATTTCTCTGTAGTGGTTGAGTTTCATCTGGAGAAGAAATAGATTCAAAAGGTAGATTGGGGTTTTATTGCAAGCTAAGACTTTTTGTGGGGTCTATGTCTCTTTTCCAAAGTTAGAAGGTGTTAGAGAAGAGGAGAATCCCAGTAAAATGGGCCAAGGCTATGCAAAAGCGGTGCTTTTACTTTGGTTCTTGAGCGTTCTTTCTTCTGCACTAACTTCTTACTCAATTAACTTCTTAAATTTGGATTATATTTTCCTTGCCTCCTGCTTTGATAGCTTAATGGGCAAAATAAGTGCTGAGTTTATCTGGCAATATCTGTGTGGAAACTTTCTGGGCAAGATCTTTGCATGTGTTGGGACAACCAGGTTTTTGACCTAGGTCTTAAGGAGTGTCTTGTACCTTTGTGAAGAAGAGAGCATACGACTATTAGGCTTCAAGTGAGCTCCTGTAGCGGGTGCAGATGTCACCTTTGTATTCAGTCCAATTGAACTAAAAATAACAATTTCCTTCATATTGATAGACCTCTTTCTGTGGTGAATGCTGCCACATTTGAGGCAAATGCTGTTTGCCTCTGGCAGTGAGATCCAATGGTACAGACACAGGAGCAGGGAATCGTGTATGTAGTGATCATTGTACTGGTGACAATTCTGTTTCGGTTTCCTTATCTGCACAATAAGAATAAAGATAACTGGTGTATTTGTTGGTGAGATGGTTAGATTGTATAAAGAGTAATTCCTGAACAGACTGCAGATAAACAGATAGTGACATTATTGAGGGTTGCAGAGAAATCCTGTGTAAGCTGTGGTAAGTGTCTAGGCACTGTTCAGTCTCATTACTGAATGAAGGAAAAAGACTGAAAAAAATCTTGTAATATAAACTCGCTTAAAACAGGCCAATAGTTCAAGTCAAAGCGGAGCTCTAGATTCTGACTTACTTTGCAAGCTACTGTTTCTAATAGTTTTTTGGGTGACACTGGATGTCTTGTTTTAATTTTATTGTCATCTCTTAATGCTACTGGAATATAAAATACCCTGCGAACCCTTGCAGTCTGTAGAGCATCTTGAGTGAGTGTGCTGCTGTTCGCCAAATGCCAAACACTGATCTAAGCTCTGAATGTGAAATCATGATTAAAACCTGATAGATTGAAACTTAAGGAGAAGGTGCAGTGAGGTAAAATTCAAATTGACAAAGTTACGGCTTTTCATATAAGACTTAAGGTAGTGGTACAGGTTGATGGTTGAGCAGCGGTACCTGGTTCAGACTTGGTTGAAAAGTTCTGTGGGAAAGAGTAATTTGTTGGAGTGACAGATCCGTTGCAAATAGGATCTTTTTAGGAGTGTGCTTTATTGACATAGCTGTTACTCTCTTACAAAACTGTGTTTTAGCTGAGTCACTATTGTCATCAGCTATGGAATGTGTTTGGATGGGAATGTTCAGCTGCAGTCGTTGAGGAAAAAGTAATAGCATGAGGCCTGTTGACATTTGGAAGAGGCAGTCTGAATGATAGAGATCAGAAATTGACTCATATGTCCTAAAATCCTGCGTGGAAGTGTAGTGCAGATCTTTTGTGTTTTCCAGTTCTTCATTCAAGTTAAAAACATATTGAAAGAGCTGGTATAATATGTTCATTATGAGATGTATTCCCAGCTTCCTCTCATCAGGTATTTGAGATAGGTGAGTTTTTGTTTAGAAAATGGGTTTTTTAAAACTCAGTATTTTTTACTCTTGGTTTCAAAAACCAAGCAGCTTGGAAGAGGAAAAAGCCTAATAGGTGCTGCAGAAAATGTCTTTAATTTGATAAGTGAAATACCTGAAAATAGAATAGGTTAAAGTTGTTAATACTGTCTCTGTTTTTGTTCCCTGTTCTTTTTGTTCTACTTTTAATTTTTGAAAACATTTTAGGATACACTCCAGCTTTTCTACTTTAGTATTATGTGGGGGGAGTCTGTTCAATTTTTTTGGTGTACTGTCTCCTTTTGTTGTACAGTGGTCAGGCCATTTTATACTAACAAGGGTGTATTTTTAATAGAAAAAATAACCTAATATGTATAGCATACATTGCATCTGCATTACAGTCTGGGGTTTTGGAGAGCAGTTGTGTTTGTGTTCCATTTACTTTAATATTGTTTTCTTATTTTGCTATGGGAATGGGCTAAGCGTGTGTAGTAAGATATGAAACTGTGTTAACAAGATTTTTGTCCTGATATCTGTAAATATACAGAGGTCAGGAGTTCTGTGGCAACATGTATAAATTAAAATATTATGTAAGAGAGGGGATTTATTTTTGGTGGCTAAAACTACCTACTGTAATACAGAATGCATTATTTTTTCCAGAAGGTCTGTTTCTATTTCTGAGAAATGGCTTACTTTTTCTTTCTTTTTTTTTTCTGGAGGATTTGTGAGGTGATATCTGAGGTTAAGGCTAATGTTGTTCTTTGCATGTATCACCTCGCTTCCACCTCAGTTAAGTTTTAGTGATAATCAATGGGTATGAACACATGGAAGAAGCAGCTTATTATTGTAAAGAGCTTTTTAATATTAAGCAACTGCTTAATAAGTTCTCATGTCTGAAGCTGGACAAATTTTAACTAGACTAAAATGCAGTTTATAAAAGAATCAAACTTTAAATATTTTTTTAGTTCTCCAGCTGTTGCAATCTTTAAAGTTTGGCTTTTTTCTTAAGTGGCTCATGGTGGGACAAACCAAGTGAAGTAGGTCAGAATAATAAGTTTTAATAATCTCTTCTAGCCTTCAGTCTAAATAGATAGTCATCTAGTGTGACTAACAGCTAGCAATAAGCTAAAACTTAGATTGTCAAGTCTGTTAAAAGCTTGTTTATTTTTCCATAAAACCTGCAAAATATGTCAATGTTTTTAGCTCTAGATAGTGTAAGCACGTGACTTTTTCAGGGGATTGTACATCTGGAAGGCAGTCTGTACACCTGAAATGAAACCTTACTTCTGATCTCATTTCTTGCAGAGTCTGCAGGAATCGAGGAGTTGCACTGAGTTCCAAGTTCAGAAGTGCTCTACACATGAAATCTACTGGCTCTCTAGCTGATTCTGTCCTGTCACCATCTCAACAGGTAGAGTGACTTGTGCCTGAGCCATGCAGCAAGTGTAGCTGTTCCTGGTGTGGTTGTCCTGTGCCTGTGTGTGGCCAAAGGCACATTGAGGCCTTTGGGTTTCTTCTTTCGGGAATGTGTCGGAGACAAGAATGCATGGCAGATCTGTCACAAGTACTCTAAGGAGAAGCCTAGTGGTGTTGGTTTTAATTTATCATAGTGATAAAAGGAAGCGTTCTGTCCTTCTATCAGGGATTCTTTTCTAAAGTGGAACAAAGCCAGACACTTGGGGCATGAGTGGAGGGTCCACTTCAGTAAAAGTGGTGTTTTGCTTTGGGTCATTTTCCCCTTGAATTCTACTTCTCTTCAGCTGCAGTGATTTGGGAGAAAATATCTTGCTGAATTCTCTGAATGGGAGGAAGATGGTTTGCCACTAGGGAGAAAGGAACTAAACACTCTAGTGTTACTGAAAAGAATACAAAATACCAATCGCCTCCTGTGTTAGGATGTTTGGGTCATGAGCAGACATGGAAAACCTTTTCTTTATAAGGTTGACATAAAAAAGTTGCACTTCCTTAGAATTCTAATACTAGCTATTTTTGCTGTAGTTAGAAGTTTCTTTTTGTTTTCGAGGAAAATGGATAACTTTATGCTTCAAAAAGCAGTTAGTACATACTCCTTCGATGCTAGATCCCTGATAACACTAGAATCTTTCCAGGAGTACGTATTCTCGGAGACTTCTTTTCTTGCAATAAAAACCCATGTTTTGAGCCTGACCCTTTTCTCCTTCTTTTGTGTAATACATATAAATTGCTGTAGACTATGATGATAATGGTAGAAGTAGTATAGTAGTTTAGGCTCCTAGTAATTAAAACTCCTTCTCATGTGTTTCAGCAATTAACAAAAAAATAATGTAGACTCATTCTAATATGTCCAGTATGTGCAGTCACTATCTGACAAGGAAGATGCTCTCTTTGTTGTGAGAGAATTTGTTTGAGAATGCAGTGCAAAGTTGTCTATCCAAATGTTTTGAATATAGTTTTAACTTCTCTGATCTGCCTAGTTGTAATAGAAGCCAGGATTGTCCTGATGAATTCAGGGGTTAGGGGTGGTAATTTGTGTCCCATAAGGTTGAGATTTTAAGTGTGTCATTTGAAAGGATTCTACTTATAAAAGTATGTCTGATGTAAACTAGTTTGAAATATAAGGCTCCGTAAAGTTTCTGTCAAACTTCTCTTTGAAATCAGAGAAATTGTATAAAAATAACATTTGCCTAGTATACAAGATGCTAAAATTTGGCCACATGTGCTACTCTGTTACCTGTGCAACTGGAGCACATACCTTTAAATTTGTCACCTCTTAGTCATGTTATTTCACATTAATAGTTAGCAGCTTGTAGTGTTGTTTGTTCTTTTGAATTTACCATTTTAAAGAGTAAGTGCAGATTAGTGCAGCGTTAACTTTGCTGGATGTCCCTGTTTCCTGCCTTCCTAATGCAATCGAGAAACATTTAAGTAGGATTTGAGGTACCCAGCTCCCTAATATGAGGACAATGGCTGCACTGGCTTTGGAGAAGCCTTAGGATGGGGCTGTTTAACCTTAGACTTTGTGGAGTCTTGAGGAATAGAGTTAGAACTGCCTTTCTTGCTCACCATAAGTAGGGATGGCAACTATTGGTGGCATTTGCCATTCTTCAATTGAAATGTTGTCAGACCTTTTGCTGAACCTTCAGGTCATGTTTTTCATTGGTTATTTGAAAAATTAAATCAAAACAGACCTTAAATCAACCAACCCAGACACCTCCACCCTCAAACCAAAAAAAGGGAGCATAACAGAACATTAATGCAGTCATGCTGTTGTAGTAATAGACAGAGGTGTTGGTTTTTGAATACAAAAATAGTTATACTTTTTGTGCAGGATAGGGATGACAAGACAAGAAAAGCTTACCTCCTAGAAGACTGCAGAGCTTGTTTAAAGTATTTGATAGACCTGTGAGTCAAGGTGAGTGATAGTTATTCTCCTATGCATGGTAGGATACAGAAAAATAAAATATCTTGTTCAATAATTATCTGTAGTACTGCCAATTCTATTTGGCAGAATATTCTAAAGCACTTTTTAAAGTAATACTGCTCTCTACCTCTTGCCTTATTTTTTCTTACCCCTTTTTTTAACCACCTGTCACTTGAATCTCTCACACTTGGCCATTTCCTGTCTGAAGATTTCTTACTGGTCTTGTTAGCCACAGACCTATGTAAAAGCTGGAAGATTCATAAATATGACAGTCTCTTCTACAATCTCTGAAACAAAAGGGAATTTTTTAGAATAGTTTAAATAGTTTGCATATATTTGGCTGCTTGTGGGTGGACTTGGATGCTCCTGGGAGTTTAAACCTGTAGTACTGCTTGTGTCTCTATTCTTCTGTTTCCTTGAACCAGTTATTTAAGAACCTGTTGGCCTATTTAGTTGAATTTGGTAGAGGGAAGAGTCTCAAAGATAGTTGAGCTTTACAGGTTTGGTGAATAAAAGGTAGCTGAGTAATGGAGGGTTCCAACAGCAGTAATGGTTGCTGTGATTTCCTATGTTACTGGCTCCAAAGAATTCATGTAGGAGAGAGTAAGTAAGCAAGACTTTGGGTTTGATAATACTGAGTACAGTTCCCTATACTTTGTGGTGTAGAAGAAAGTGAGAGCTCTTGCTTGCAGCTGAAGTATTGTGTGTTGACTGTTTGAAACCCGTATTATGCTATTTTCATGTTTGTGTTACAACAGCAACTGAAAATCATGTGCCTGTAGCAGCTGGAATTTTAATCTGTTTAATTATGACAGATTTTCAAAGCATGTTGTGGCTGATTTGGTCAGCTGACTGTATAGTATGCACAATAACATCAAGTGATTGCACAAATTCTGAGAGCAGTGGTCACCTCACTGGAACGGGATGTATTTTTAGGTTTCTCTGCTAGTAACAGTCAAGTGTGTGTGCTTAAGCATCTCATATGAACTGAAGCTAGTTGCTGACACTACACTACCAGGAAAGGACAGCTGTTTGTTCTTTCTATAGACATTGATCTGACACTGTCTTCTCACCGAACTGTGGTAAGGAACACAATGGGATATAAGCACTGCAGAGATTATTGGTACATGTTTTAATGACAGGCATTTTTCTTCAGGTCAGCAATGACACTCTTTGCTAGCCCTTTCGATTTTTTTTCAGAATAACTGAAAGCACTTTGTTACCTCCAGCAAGAATTTTATTTCCCTTTCACCCAACAGTTTTTTCCTTTACAAGGCAATGTTTGGGAAGAGGGTGGTTCTTGTTCTCTGTGTAGTACTACTGGTATATTGTTTCTGGTTCTTGAAAGGAAAAATATTCATATGTGGATGGTGTTATCAGTTAATCAAAGAGGTGCGAAGTTCTGTGGTTCACAAGGTTAGCTTACAAAATGGGGTGAGTCCTGACCATTTGTTGATTAAGGAATGTGCTAATTCTTGAGGTCTTATCCTTTATTTCACCAGTTTGATATGGTCACTTGCTTTTTTACCTTTGGACTTACTTTCCAATTTGATAATTGAATTATATCAAAAGTCTTAAGCAGTTTAAGCAGTCCAGGAACTCATGAATGCCTAAAATGGTTGTTGAGTTGGAAGCCCAGATATTAAAATTAAAAATGCAGGAAAAGGATATTTATTATATATAAAAGGACTTTGTGATAAACTATAAATAAAATGTGACATTCTAACTAAA
Organism: Pterocles orientalis; assembly: GCA_011057875.1. Taxonomy (NCBI): domain Eukaryota; kingdom Metazoa; phylum Chordata; class Aves; order Pterocliformes; family Pteroclidae; genus Pterocles; species Pterocles orientalis. The sequence continues at coordinate 183,047 of WKFP01014301.1, forward strand.
TTGAAGTTCTGCAGCAGGTGCTGTGAAGTTAAGGCTTGTAAACAGGACACAGAATTTTAGTGAAGGTCCTGCTGATGGACTACTGTCTAAAGAGATTTTAATTTATATACTTAGTTAAGGAGCCAAAGGATTTAAATTTTAAGAGAAATTAAAACTAATATCAAACTTTTTAGTGACCAATAAAATTCTCGTTTATGGAAACTGAGAGAATAAGTTAATTCAGCTATTGAATTGATCCCATGCATAAGTGCTGCTTTATAAAAACAATTGCAAGGATTTGTTACAGAATTAAATTACCATCTACGTGTTGGTAAAACATGGTATTTTAGTGTCTGCTCTGGTTTTCATGTACAGTCTGTTAGTGATATTTGATGTTTTCACCAGGTTTTGTTTCCTTCTTACACACTTCAAAATTTCTCTTGCTTGTATGAAATCATGAAGTTTTGATTCATGTTAGCCTGTGTGTGAGAGCAGTCCAGGAGCCTGAGAAAAGCCAGTATCATCGTGCAACTCAGGTTTCATGATCTAACTTGTAAAGACCAAGATAGTGTGCTAGGGAGGAGGATGTTTTACTGTCTTAATAGAATGTTCTTCTGTGTAAGCTCACATAGGCTATTTAAACGTAGTATTTAATGGTGGTTGACTAATTTAGGGTATGTCTACACAAATGCTGCAGCTCCATTTGATTGTGTTCTGAGCTGTCTGCATGTGGGCCAGCTTTGTCCTAGCAGCTGTAGAACAGTGCTGGCACAGCAGTGTGTGCTAGCTGACACACGGGCCCTCTGCTCCAGAAGTGGATCACTTCTGGCCCCCTTAAAGGAGGAAGGGTGCATAGCTTTTTGCAAAATAGGTACACTATATATATATATTTTTTAAAAAACATAATTTTGGGTAACTGATTAAGCCTTACTGCTACCAGACTGCTTGCTTTATGGGAACAGGACTGTGTTTAGACATATGAAGCAAGGGCTGGGCTCTGTGAGGGCTCTTGCATTATAAAATAGCAATTGTCTTTTTCAGGGCTGTTTCCATTTTGTGTTAAATGCTTTAAAATACACACATGACATGAGAGCTTCCTTTTGAGGATTGCTCACCTGTTGACTTTAGGAAAACGAGAGTTTGGTTGAAGTATTGATGCAAAAGTCTGAAATTTTCTTTGGTCTAGTAATAGGTAGGCTGCTGTATTTTTCAGGAATTACTTAGGGCTTTGCCGGAAGAACTGAAAATACCTCTCAGAAGTTAAATCGGTTTCTCTTTTTCATTCTTTACTGAACATGTTTCAGCTCTTTGCAGTAGATGCTATCTGACTTAATAGCAAGTTGAAAGCAGGTTGTGTGCCAGAAAGGTTTGCTAAGATGTTTAGCAGGTCAGTCAGTCACCGAGTTCAGTGAATGATGTGCTTGACAATTGATTTTAAACTTGTTAGCTGGTATATTAATACTGAGGTATGGTGGGGAAGACTCAGCTGTGTTTTGCCTGGTAAGTGTAGCACATATGCTGCTTCTTTGTTAGAAGTGTTCAGGAGAGTGGGTGGCTAAAATATTTGAGTTATCCAGATTACCATGGAGGGGGTGATGAGGGCTGATTGCTACTTAAAATTGGCATGAATTTCAAAGCGTTAAAAGAATACAAGCGAGTGAAGTGTCACATAGATTTCTATTCAAATGCTTTAAATAATTTAAAAGTGAAGCGCCTAAATTTTTTTTTCCTCTTGGTTTCAGTTTGAACAAAAGGAATAATATGAATGAGTTTTATAGTTTGATTTTTAATTTAAGTTTTAATGCATTAAAACTAGAGTGTTTAGTCTGAAGACAGTGCATGAGAGCACTTGTTAGCTAGGAGAAGAAAACAAGGCACCATTTCAATTAATCTTAAATTCTATAGGCATTTTCTTTTTCAATAAAGTTGCTGGAGGGTGGGGAGTGAGGAAAAGATGGAACTGAGCAATGTATTTATGACATAATATTTTGAGATTTGGCTCTGTGCAAGTCATTCTCGGATGTCTCTGAACTGTAATTCCTAGGGGTATTACTTCTGAGAGGGAGTTTGTTAGAGCATAGGGGAGAGCCTGGTCACTTGCAAGGGCCTGCACTCCAGCTAGTGAGCAGTTCCAGGGCATCTTGAAGTATGGTACAAAGACGCCAAGTTTATTCTTTTTTTTTTTCCTCCCTACAACCACAAAGCATTGAATTTTGTGTTTGTGTCAATTTCTTATAATAAATTATACAATGAATTTTATTTGGATTTCTGTTGCTATTTGGCCTTGTTATGTAAAGTTGTGTTACCCTTACACTTTGAACTGCTGGTATTGTAAATGTGGCAGCCATAGGATGCATTAAAAAATACCTTTTGTGGGTTGAATGGAAGGTATGAATAGGACCGTGTTGGGTAGTAAAGTTTTATGTAAAAGTTTTCAATAAAATACAAGGACCTATTTGATGTGTAGTGTAATTGCTGCCATTATGCAACAACTAATATTAAAATAAGGAAGGAGGTATAGACTATAGATAAAGAAAAAGAAGAGTTGAAGAACTGTTGTAAGGGATTGAGACACATGCTGAGGGCTTCAGATTGCTTTAGACAGAACTGCATGAAGAGGGTCTTGGAAGCTTGGGTGGTGGCAAGCAGCCCAGGGAATAGATTGCCTCTTTAATTTAGAGAACTGGCGGTGAGGATGGTATTAACAATATTGAGCTAATATTCTATGCTTTTGTCTCCTTTCTCTTCACTCAGAATTGGATTTACAGTCATGGAGGAACATCAACAACATTTACACTGTGTGAACTGTGTCAGCCGTCGTTGTATGACCAGACCAGAGCCTGGCATTTCCTGTGATTTGGTCGGCTGCCCATTGGTTTGTGGAGCAGTTTTTCACTCATGTAAAGCTGAGGAACATCGCATGTTATGTCCACTTGAAAGAGTGCCTTGTTTGAATAGTGGCTTTGGATGTCCCTTCATAGTAGCCCGAAATAAAATTGCTGATCATCTAGAAGTTTGTCCTGCAAGCGTGGTATGTTGTACCATGGAGTGGAATAGATGGCCAGTCAGTTATGCAGACCGAAAATCTTACGAAAATCTGAGTAAAGATGTTGATGAAGTGGAACAGCTAGATATGGCTTTAGCCCTTCAAGACCAGCGCATGTTACTAGAATCACTTAAAGTAGCAACTATGATGTCAAAAGCAGGTGATCAAATAACAGAATCCAGAGAGCAAACCTCTGTCAAATCAAGTGCCCCAGATACGGTGCATTCAAATAGTTTGGTGCCTGTAGATGAAGAGTCTTATGGTGCACTTTATCAAGCTACTGTAGAAACAACAAGGAGTTTAGCTGCTGCTCTGGATATCCTGAACACTGCTACAAGGGACATTAATATGTTAAGTTCAAGGCTCAGCATGTCATCACATGAAATAAAAGAAGATGCCGAGATTAAAGAACAGGCTTCTAATGGCATTATTCAGGATAAAACGTCTGACCATGAATATCCAGAGGAAGATAACATAGGAGCAGTTGGGGGAATTAATTTTGATAGCCTGAGTCAAAATGCACAAATGGAGCAGAATGGTTCTAGTGATATTTGTTATGATATAGTGCAAAAATGTGACTTAAATCTAAACCTCAATAACTCCTCACTTTTGTGTAATGGCTTTCATGTAGAAAATGAATGTTCAAAAGTGTTGGACCAGAATGAAGATCTTGGTGTATCTAATTCAAAGCCATCCAGTGTAGCAAATGGTGAATGTACCGCATCTCATGATGAAGAAGCATTACAGTCTTGCAGCTCCTTCCCTGTAACAGCACAACTTAAAGAAGTAATATCAGCTGATCACTTAGTTAATGGTAATGTTAATAATGTACTACTTGCCCATAATGCTAATGAAGAGGAAATGTTAGAGAGAAAAGTGGAGCAAGAAAGATTGAGAAATGTAGATGCATTTTCACTCTTACGGCGTCAATCGTATAAATTCTTTGTTAACCACTATTGGTCTACACCAAAAGAAGACAAAGCTGTTGATACATCAGATTTGGAGATAACTGAAGATCCTATGGGTCTTCAGGGGATTGATCTAATCACTGCAGCTCTGTTATTTTGCCTAGGAGACTCTCCTGGAGGTAGGGGAATATCAGAAAGTCGCACTGTTGATGTGTATCACGTTGACTTTGGGACCCAAACATTTTCTCTCCCATCTGCTATACTGGCCACAAATACAATGGTGGGGGAAATAGCTTCAGCTTCTGCATGTGATCATGCCAATCCACAGCTTTCAAATCCAAGTCCATTCCAGACCCTTGGACTGGATTTGGTATTGGAATATGTGGCTAGATACCAAACAAAACAGCGTTCAATGTTTACATTTGTTTGTGGACAGTTATTTAGGAGGAATGAATTTTCATCGCATTTTAAGAACGTGCATGGTGACATTCATGCTGGCCTTAATGGCTGGATGGAGCAGAGGTGTCCTTTGGCATATTATGGATGTACATATTCTCAACGAAGGTTTTGTCCTTCAACTCAAGGTGCAAAAATTATTCATGACCGCCACTTACGGTCATTTGGAGTTCAGCCTTGTATATCCACAGTACTAGTAGAACCGGCAAAAAGCTGCTTAATTGGACTACGTAATGACCATCTGAGTAGCCTACCTTTTGAAGTTCTGCAGCACATTGCTAGTTTTCTTGATGGCTTTAGTTTATGTCAGCTTTCAAGAGTGTCACGTTTAATGAGAGATGTGTGTGGAAGCTTGCTTCAAACGCGTGGAATGGTGATACTGCTCTGGGAGAAGAGAAAGCACCCAGATGGAAGTTCTTGGCAGATAAAAGAAAAGGTAAGTTACTTTTTATTTTGAAAGTGAGAGGGAATGTATTAAATTGGTTGTGTCTCTGCTTTTCCCCTTATTGTTTTCCTTGATCACTATTGTTATTACTGGTTTTTGATACAATATCCCTTCAGATGGCCATATAGAACTACTATTAGTGAAAAATGCTAGTGGGTTGGTTCAGTCTTCTCCACGCTTGAAGTAGAAGTTAAAGTAGTGTCTGTCTGGTTTTTGCTTGATGTAAATAAATTAGCCTCTGATTTTCAGAAGATTTTAAAATACTAAATGATTGCTTCATTATTTTCTTTAATGTCAATATTCCATGATAGTGGTAAAGTTACCTACAGAGTTTGCTTTTCTTGTCTTTATACCTTTTACAGCGATTTTAATTTTTGCTCATCTGTTGAGATCCTGTCCATTGCTATGATAGTGAGTGCCTTAAGTGTCCAAATAATTCTTAAAACCTTTGGATGACCTTTATAGAGTACGGTTTTCACCATTTCCTCCAACCTCCCCCACCCTGTCCCTGAACTGCAGAGGATCTGCAGCAATCATTTGTAATTGCAGAAGCTGATCATTTCAGAAATAGATCATTGTGACTGGTCATGCAATACTTTATCATTTAACTTCTGATTGCATCTACTTTGTAGATACAAAAAGTATTGCCTGCCTTTCTTCCCAGTTTTCAGTGTTGACTTGCAATCAGAATCCACCTGGGACTAGCTATATAAAATTAGCATTGTATGTTTTTGTCATGTTGTTTTGTGGCTACTATAAATCATTAAAAATCATGGCCTGAAAGCATTATAGCACAAACATTTAATTTCCTACTCTGAGTTCAGGTTTCTTAAAACATTTTGAGCCTAAGTGCAATTTATTTTCTAGGTTTGGCGCTTCAGTACAGCCTTCTGTACTGTGAATGAGTGGAAGTTTGCTGACATCATAAGCATGGCTGACCACTTGAAGAAATGTAGCTATAACGCTGTAGAGAGACGAGAGGAGGCTGTTCCGCTGCCATGTATGTGTGTAACACGAGAACTCACTAAAGAAGGACGTTCACTGCGCTCTGTTTTGAAACCAGTACTTTAAATATTGCAACCACTCCAATTGCACATACACTCAAGCACCTGATATAACCTCGGTAATATTACGTGACACTTTATTAATGTACTAAAGATACTTTCTAGCTAAATCTACTCTGTCACTGTGTATATAGGGTTTGAAGTGACATTTATTTTTTATAATACTGTTTAGCTGGAAAGTAATGAAAGTGATGCCTTAATGTTTGAAAAACTTGCTGGACAGGGTAGTTTTATCTAACTTATATAATTTAAGGACAAAATCCTAAGGTGTGTTTTCTGTTTCACTGGTGCCCATGTTGCTGTTGAATAATAACATTTTAAAAATGGCCTCTAAATCATGGTGCATATTTAGATAAAAACACTGAGTTGTAGTGAGACAAAATTCTGACCACTACTTTCTGTATTTGGTCTTTTTTAACAAATTCTAATCCAAATATTTGAAAGATAAGGAAGAATTCAAAACCTTATAGTAAATGTCTCAAACACAGCTCTTAAGCCCATCTTTTTTCATGGAATCGGTGTTCTAGTGCTCTTCCTAGTTAACATGTGATCTAGGATCTGATTTTTTTAAATTCTTTTTTTAGGAATGATCTTAGTGAAGTCAGATTTACAGCCCCTTAATTTTTAGTACAACTTTTTGACATGTCAACAATGATTATTTTTCTTCTGAACTATTAACAATTATTTCACTTCTGGGAGCAAAACTTTTGGAGCTAAAAACATGGAATACTAGTTTTTACTCTCACACCTACAATGACATTGATATAAAATATCTCAAATATTTTTCCTTGTCCTGCAGTTGGCTGAGGGTTAAATTGCTTGAGCAGTCAGAAAATCAAAGTATGTGACAAAGTTATGAATTTATAATGCAGCTAATGAAAGGGCTTTACTTTGTTTTATGGTATTGTGAGATGTATCGTTTCCTTTTCTGTTAATTTGTCTATAAAATGCTGCTTTTCTGAGGAGCATTTTAAATTACTGGTATGTAAAGCAAATGTATCATCTTCATAAGATGAGACATGACTTGTTAATTGCATAAGGCATATCAGAAATGTATGTTCAACCACATCTGTTAAATGAAAAACTCCAATTTGCTTCCAGTCTTCCATAATAAAACGTCTTAAAAAGCATTTGTGAACAGAGAATGCATGCTATGAAAAATGGCATGGTATAGCAAAACTGTAATAACTTGATTTGACTTTCCAACTTGTTTGTATTAATGTTGGTGTCCCTAGCCTGTCGCACTTAGCAACTGTGCCACAAAGCTAAAACAGAAACAGACCAGAGCTTGGAACAAAGAAATACAGTACGTATTTCCATTATAGGAAAAAATAAGAGATTAGTAAGGAGGAGATGTTTACAAAAATGGCTAAATTTGTTACTCGTGATTTCTGTACTGGACACTTGTTTATGGCTAGTCTGGCTGTAGTTCATAACTTTGGTATCCGTGCGTTTCCCATTCTGGGTCCAGTCCAGCTGAACGTTCACTGCCTTTTTCTATCCAGAGTGCTACAGGTGCCCAGAAAAAAAATTAAATCTAGTTCTTCAGTGCCATGAGTTGAATACAAGAGCTCAAACAGTTGTTCTGCCTGGATCTTCAAAGTACATGTTCTCTTTCCACGCTTTCTCTTTTCTCTTTGGAGAGAGTAAACCCTCTACAGAAGTTAGCAATATTTGCAGTAATTCTTAGCTGTTAGTTACGTGGAAAGCAGAATCTAGATTAATGTACAAATCTGACTGTACCAACTCTGTTTTAGGTAGGGGTTTTAACACCTGCCCTGCCCCATCCCCCCCAAATCTGAGTGCATTGAAATACTTGTTACCCACAAATTCTTCAGTACAAGGCAGGAGACAGACTTGTGTCACTTCTTGTCTTTTAGCTCTAAAGGCTCCTTGCTGCTGCTTTCCAGTGTTTAAAAGTAGTTGTGTGACAGGAAGGATCCTGAATGTTGAGAAGTTTGTTTGTATTTATGGCTAAATCTACTTTAAAACATCTGTCTTGGGTTACTGTATTTTTTTCAGTCAGCAATGTGGTAGTTTTGGTACTTGACATTCTAACTACCCAGAGCCCTGATAAGTATGGTAGGTGGGCATGTGTCTGGGTTGGTCACTTAGGAAAAGACGGTGTTTGGATAGAGGAGCTGGTGTTGCTAGGATCTACCTTGTAGCACAGTGCAGATCTGCATCTAAAGTATCATCTGTCGTTGATCTGTTAAAATGAACTTTGTAAGTACTTGGTGTTCTTCTTAAGAAATAACACTATTTCTCAATACGTGCACTTTTGTTTTCAAATGTAGATACAGGCTTTTTTGTTAAATTAGTTTATTTTTTATGAGAATCCAGAGCTATTAATAAAATACCAATGTTGTAAACAAAATCTCTGCCTTGTAAACTGCTTCAAATGCAGAAATACAATATAGTTAGGATGAAAAACTTTTTTTTACACTGCTATGCAGTTTGTAAAACATCTGTGGTGTATAGTCAGTCTATCAAAATGTGACTTGTTCGCATTTGCCCTTGAATTTTAAAAATGTTGTATCCCTTTCCTGGTACATCTTCCCTACTGCATATATAGATAGCTGTTCCAGTCTTTCTTTTACTTGATACCACATTGCTACTTTGTTTAAAATATTATGTTTTCAATCATTATGCAATATTTTTTTGCAATGTCTGTTGAAATCCTAATAAAACTTTTGCAGTTTCTCGTTTAGTATGATTGTACTTTTTTAAAAGCTTATCACCAGCTTCCCAGTGTTCAGACATGGTGCTCAGTGTCTGCCTGTAGGATTCCAGGAAGTACTCAAAAAATCAATACATAAAGGGATCTATTTATAAACAGTTAAACATTGCGTACTTGGGAAGTGATTAATATGGATGCACATTCACTTCGTTATGAAGATCAGTCATTCCTTTTTAGACTACCCACCCATTTCTATTGCTTCTATTGGTCTGTTATGTAGCATAGACTTCCTTCCACAATTGAAGATTTAAATACATAACATTGAAGACTCATTGTAGCTTGAAGGTTTGATTATTTTTTTCTGAATAATAAATTAGAAAGGTTATCTGATCAACATGATATACACTTATGCTACCAGCTTGCAAAGAACATTTTCAGTGTATTGTCTCATGAGTAAAGTGTTTTTTGTAGAAAGTTGTTGCTTTAAAGTGGTACAGAAGAAAAAATTTAGGGTGGTTTTTAGATAACAGTTATAGTTCAGATTGTTTGTGGAATGGCAAAACATGAAACAAAACCTCATTAAAATAGACAGCTCTGCCCAGAATTTGACCCTTTGCCCTGCTGTTTGCTATTCTGAGTATGCTAATAGTCTTACGAATAAAAATGTACCTATACTACATAAATCTGATAATAAATTAATCTAAATTGTGTTGAGTAACATGGTGTGACTCAGGGTTTAATTTCAGCCATTAGAGACTTGGGGCTATTTTACTTTTTAGACAGGCCACATTAGCCTTTTGTTTTTCTCTCTGTTAGTGGATTAGATATTCTGCTGTGTAAGGAAATATTTTTAGTCTCACTTTAACTGTCTTGATGCTTGAAGTATTCTAGAGGATTTGCCTGTATGTTTTAGCACTAGTATTCCCACAAAAACAAGCTAAAACTATCTTCATGGCCTCTTAGTACTTTCCTAAAGTGAGGTGTAAGTTCAGTGGAGAATTTGATGTTGCTGTAATATCAGAAAGCTGATCTGAATTCTTTCAGTCAGGATGTCCGTTCAGGCATCTTTGATCGTCTTGAGGTGAGCAAAATCTTGTGGTTGTTTACAGCGTTGAGGAAAAAATAGCATTTGGATAGTGTTTATAAGAAGTTAGGGCATGTAAACCAGAGACAGTTTAAAGAATGGGGTTCGCACAGTGTGACTGGCGTGTGGTGAATATTGTAGCAGTAATCCAAACTGGAGAGGAAAACTGAATGGAGATGGAGGCTTAAAATAACAAAGGCATCCAGTCCCAGTATAGCGGCTCTTCTGAGGGACTGTGTTTGTGAGGGTGCTGGAAGTTTGATTTGTGCATGCTGCAACTGCATTTTACTAATGATTTATTAGTTTTTTCCATGGTAGCAGGAGTTGCCCTGCTGCTGTTGGAGCTCTCTAATGTGCTTTAGTTGTAAACTGTCTCCAAGTGCTGCCGGTATCCTGAATCAAGTGCTAGTTAAGTTGAATGTAATCCTCTCTACTGAATGCAAGGTATGTATTCAGTGCAGGTTCTACATGTTGGTGGTGTCAGGCAATATATTTGGTAACAATAATAGAAAAATACGGTCCTTTGGATATGGAGAATTAATCTGCTTGGTTTCCATCAGTATTTGCCAGAAGAAGGGAACAAAAATGTGTTGGGGAATGCAAACTAAGACGACTGATAGCATTCACTATAGCTTGCTAATGGCCTGGTAGTCGAGAAAACATTGGTAATCATCATTAGATGCACTGTGAAATGTGACGGTGAAAGTCCACGCCTCTGCCACTTTGACAAACCAAATTCTGCGACACACGCAATAGTAGGTATGCAGACTGGTTATAGCCTCAGGTAGTACAAACATACACAAAATAAGCATATGTAACTTTAACAGCAAAATATAAGGGGGGAAAAAGCTGGAATTTCATGAGGTATGAATTCACATAAGGCTAGACTTGTGGAATCAATCAGAAAGATGTGATTTCTGCCTTGATATTTCAGTGCTCTGGTACTTAGTTTCATCCTAAACTGTGCTGATGTTTATGTATTTATTTAAATAATAATATTAATTATCTTACTGCAGAAAAATAGTAGTAGGAAAAGTTGCAATGACCTTACAAAATTATTTGACAGTGTCATAATGTAGTATCAAACTGAGAATTTTACAATATAAAAAAAAAATGAGGGACCTGAGGGTGCTGGTCGACAGCCGACTGAACATGAGCCAGCAGTGTGCCCAGGTGGCCAAGAAGGCCAACAGCATCCTGGCCTGTATCAGCAATAGTGTGGCCAGCAGGAGCAGGGCAGGGATTGTGCCCCTGTACTCGGCACTGGTGAGGCTGCACCTTGAATCCTGGGGTCAGTTTTGGGCCCCTCACCACAAGAAGGACATTGAGGGGCTGGAGCAGGTCCAGAGAAGGGCAATGAAGCTGGTGAAGGGTCTGGAGCACAGGTCTGACGAGGAGCAGCTGAGGGAGCTGGGGGTGTTTAGTCTGGAGAAGAGGAGGCTGAGGGGAGACCTCATCACTCTCTACAGCTGCCTGAAAGGAGGGTGCAGTGAGGTGGGTGCTGGGCTCTTCTCTAAAGTGACAAGTTATAGGACAAGAGGAAACGGCCTCAAGTTGCACCACGGGAGGTTTAGGCTGGATATTAGAAAAAAATTCTTCACTGCAAGAGTGATCAGGCATTGGAACAGGCTGCCCAGGGAAGTGATGGAGTCACCATCCCTGGAGGGGTTCAAGAAACGTGTAGATGTATTGGCTTAGGGACATGGGTTAGTGGGTTAGGTGGTGTGGGCTGACACTTGGACTTGATGGTCCTTCAGATCTTTTCCAACCTTAATGATTCTATGAAATGGATTGTAATATATACTTTTCATTTATTATTTACTTTTTTCCCTAAGGTATGTTTTCAATTATGTAACAAAACAGCTGTCTTCAAGCTTATTGTGATTTAAATGCAGATAATTCTGCTAGCAAGATGAAAGTTGTGTTGTATTAGTATTTTCACGTGAACTTCCCCACAAAGGGGCGGGATGCAGAACAAAACTAATCTGATTATGTGACTGGTAAGCGAATGAACAGTCAAGAACCTGGCATGAATGTATGTTGGACTTTGTTCTGAAGTGTTAATGTGTGATCGTTACATGTTGTGTAATCTTCTAAATGTTGTGTACTCTTTACTACTGTAATTATATAGCTGTGTTCCACGTGTGGTTCAAGACGCCTTTGCAGTGAACAGGAAGTAATGAGATCTGAACCTTGTTTAAGGTAAAATACGACTGTTAAGAATTATGTCAGCTCTTTATGAGCATGAGCTGTCTGGAGTTTCATGTCAGTGTGTTTCAAGAGCAAGGGATGAGTGTATGCCTTGTTGCTTAAGCACTTCAAAGCAAGAAGAGTTTTATATGGTATCTCACTGTGCATATGGTTTTTGAGATGCACAGGAGTAGGATGCTCTTGATTTAACAATGCAGAGAGACTAACTGCTCAGCAGATGGGATTGCACACAACGCAAAATTGCTTCTGTGCTTTGTGATAAAACAGATTCAGTCTGAGACCTATGACTTTGACTTCAGTTAACTAGAGTTGCAACTCATAGGTTTATTTTTCTGCTGATGCCATTTTGATAAACACAGAAGCGTTTATGTTAAAGGTTAAAAAAAACAAACTAAAGAAACCAACCAGAAGAAAAAAATCCACCCCTACAGCTAGAAGAATTCTCCCTGATGGGTTTCTGTCCTGTTTCTATATATAAACCGTGTTCGTTAATATTTGTTAGGAGAGCCTGGCAAGTAATAGAAATCTCAGTTTCTATATTTTGTTCAAATGAGATCTACTGCATATAGACAGTGCATTGTTTTAATGAAAACCAAAACCAAATGCACTTACAAAAGCTATGTGATTGGCAGCGTCACCTTTTTACTGTCCTTTTGCTCTTCAAGTGAAGCTTAAATGATATCCAGATGTTGTTTTATTCTCTTTGGCTAGTTTAAATGTGTAAATAGCTGAAAAAAAATCTCAGGGTTTTTATAGGTGTTTAATGGGCCGAGACAATTTCAAGTACAAATTGATCTTTCTCATGATTGTAGGGGGTCTTTGCTAAGATTCTGGTAGTTACTGTTTACCTTAGATGCAATGAGATGATCTTTTCAGCCCTTTATTGAATATCGGGGAGAATGTTTTCTGGGAGTCACATTGAACCTACAAGTGTCTCACCGTATGTCAGTGCTTATGTATTTAATGTTTTGCACTTCATGTCTTTTTTTTATTTCAAGTACTTTCCAGGATTTATAGGAAAAACTTCTTTTATACTTAGCAGAGAGGTTCACAGAGAAGAACCCCTATAACACTTAATTATCTCTGTGCTTGAGTGTTCACATTTCAAGTCATTTGGAATGTGTGCCAGGTGGGTATCACAAACCAATATCGAAATCATCATCTTTTCCATCCAAGGTGGGGAAAATCTCTGGATCATTAAATTTGTGTCTGGTCATCTGATTAGGGTACCTGAAGAAAGTAGTTTTTTTCGAAGTGGAGGGGGAAGGGGCAGATTGTAACCAAATAAATGGTTCTCATTCTGGCTGAGGCAACGGAAACCTGCCTTGTTTTAGAACTTGCTGGAGTCCTGCTCCTCAGTTTAATTCATGAGAAGTTCTATGGGTACTGCTCCTTAAACTCGTCTCCTTTAAAAAATGAGTCATGGCAGGTGAACTTGCGTTCAAAGAGTTGAGCATGTCTGCTCTCCAAAATAATTAAGTGGAGGCAAAAGACTATCAACTTGGTCTACTTCAGTTAGGTTGAAAAATTTGTCTTCAGTGCTTAGGTATGACACAGTCCCTGTGATCCTGGTTGTTGACTGTGGTCTGAGAATGGGAAGCTCTCCAGAGTTTAGTAAAAGTGTTTTTAGTAGCTCTTTACACACACCAGTAAGGGCCATTCTGTGGTTTTGCAGTCATGTCACAGGAAGATTTACTCCAGGACTTAGCGTGCTGCTTCTGCTTGCAGACTGTTCGTTATCACTGGGTTAATCTGATCTTGTCTCTTCCAAAGGACATGTTCTGAGTGCCTGACTATTGCGTCTGTCAGAGCTGGAGTCAGTATCCCCCCAGCAGCCCTCCCAGTGCTGAGTGTCACACTGGCAGCCAGCAGGGGGTTTGTCACACAGTTTGGGAGGGGCGGAGCCGGGACAGCTGACCCGGATTGGCTGTTCCGTACCATGTGACCTCAGCTCAGCCATAAAAGCCAAGGGCAGGCGGGAGGAGGGGGGCATTGGTTCCTGTGTTTGTCTCCAGGAGCAGCCGCTACACAGACTGAAGCTCTGCTTTCCCGGGAAGTGGCTGGACACTGGTTACTGAGGGGAAGTAGAGAATAACATCTTTGTTTACCTTTTGTTTCTGTGCATGGCCTTGGCCTTTGCTGTAATTAAACTGCCTTTATCTTAACCTATGAGTTTTCATTTATTCTTCCTCCCTTATTTTGCTGAAGGGGGAGTGACAGAGGGGCCTGGTGGGCACCTGGCACCCAGCCAAGGTTAACCCACCACACTGACCATCTGCTTCCTCCTTTGAAGCTAACAGCCTTTCTGATGGCTGTGATTTCCACTAAATTATCTTAGAAAAATCAGCCTTTATGGCAGACTTTTTATGCAAGTTATTCCCCCCAAGTAAATGTTGCCCTGTGTGCTTACTTGAAATGTGTCCCTGGAGAGGAGGAGGTGCTCCAGGTGCTGCTTTGGAGATTCCCCCTGTAACCTGTGGGGAAGACTATGGTGACTCAGGTCCCTGTGCAGCCCATGGAGGACTGCACAGGAGCAGGTATCAGCTCTTAGCCCATGGAGGATGCCTTGCCAGAGCAAGTGGATGTTCCTTGAGGGAAGCTGCAGCCTGTGGAGAGTCCACCCAGGAGCAGGCTCCTGACAGGAGCTGCAGCCCATGGAAAGGAGCCCATGCAGGAACAGATTTTCTGGCAGGACCTGTGACCCTATGGGGGAATCGTGCTGGGGCTGTTTGTTCCTGAAGGCCTGCACCATGTGAAAAGGACCTTTGCTGCAGCAGGTCTTGAAGAACCGCAGGCCATGGGAAGGACTCAGGTTGCAGCAGCTTGTGAAGGACTGTATCCATGGGGGGATCTCACTCTGGAGCAGTGGAAAAGTGCAAGGAGGAAGGAGTGGCAGGGAGGAGCTGATGGAGGTTATTGACTGAGCACAGCCCCCATTCTCCATCCCCCTGTGCTGTTTGTGGGAGGAAGGAGACAGAAGAATCAGGAGGGAAGCTGAGCTTGGGAAGAGATGGGGAGGTGGGGAGAAAGGTGTCTTTAGTTTTGTCTTTGTTTCCCCCCATCCTACTCCATTTTTAATTGGCAATAAATGTAATTTTCCCCAAGTCAATTCTTTTTTGCCTGTGACAGTAATTGGTGAGAGATCTCCCTGTCCTTATCTCAACCCACAAGCTTTTCTGTCTCATTTTCTCCCCATCCTGTTGAAGAGGGAGAGTGAAAGAGTGGCTGGGTGGGTGTCTGGCAGCCAGCCAAGATCCAACCCAAGGACAAAACCCATTAGAAAGTATTTCACCTTTTTTTGTCTCTGTGACAATTTGTTTCTCAGGTGTGCTTGTCTCCTGTCAAAAGGAGAAATCGTGTGTGTAGAAGAAGGACTATTCTGTAGTCACCAATGGGCTACTTGAGATGTGTTTATGCAATTTCCAGTGGGGCTTGGAAGCTGGAAGGAACATGGAAGGGCTTGGGAGGCGGAGATACAAGGCTTACTGTGTTGATTTGCACCATACATGAGATGATGAGGTTCTGTGACTTGGCAAGATAGGTGAGAACCACCCTTGTTACCTGTGAGAGGGAAGGGCCTGACCGTGTCATTAATGTCTTAGCTCAGACCAAAAAAGTACTTGGATTTAAATTATTATATACATAGATACTCATAGCATAAATTGTCAATGATAGCGCCACTCAGAAGATTTTGCTTCTTAACCACGAACTTTCTTGTTTCCTCTTAATCAAGTAGTTGACCAGTTTTGACTCAGGGTTTTGATCCAGAGTAGGTGTTGAAGCTTTAATTAGATTTGTCATCAGGGTTGCAGTGTTAATGATGGAGTAAAGTGGGTTGTGTGGTTTAATGTCACTCAGCAGTATCATTCAATTGGAAAGCTGTAATTCTGTTTTGCAGAGAAAATGAGGTTTTTATCTGTTTTCCTTCTGCTTTGGAATGAAACACAAACTCTGTCAAGAAAGCTATCAAGATAGAGATGGTCAGAGTAACAGCTGAATGGTTAGGGCATTTCATATGTGGAAGATCCACTTTGCCTTGTCTCCAAATGAAGCAGAGAAGGAACATTCATTATAAGGCACTGTTTCTCACATGGTAATCACTGTGAGAGCCACTTCTGAGTTCTCTCTTGTTTTCAGCTTGCTTTCCTCATAGAATGAGTGATGTTAAATTATTCCACTGCATTAAGTAGACTCAGAATAACACGGCAAGACCATGATATAGTTACCTTGTATATAGGTGTGTGAAACAAGGTTAAACAGAATGTCCATAGGTGAAATAAAATGTCAGTAGGAAATCTCCAAAATAGGTGGAGGGTATCGGATAATTTATGCTTTGACAGTTAGTCAAGATAAATTGTAACTGGTCTGTAATTTTGCTCTGACCACAGGTATGCTGTCAGCAAAAGTGGGTTTGAGAAGTGCTACCCTAGAGAGAGTCAGGGCATAGCCAGCCTTTGGAATATTCTGTGTGAACTTAAAGCCACTTTTCATTGGCCAAAGTTAGATAAGGGACTTAGTGATAATTAAGGAAATTAGTGAGAACACCACCCCAAGTGGTTGTGTAATCCCTGGCAGCTGTGGTGACCTAGCAGAGCTCAGGGCAAAGTTAACAAGTGGCCAACTGAAGCGTGCTATGCTAGTTTGGATCTTCAGCAAGTACCTGATGGTTATGTGAAGATCATACAAGAATGTTTTTCTTCCAAGTTTGATGCAGCATATGAGGCTAGAGTGACTGCTTGCATCCATGGAGATAAAATTGCAGAGTTGTACTCAAGCTGAAAGGAACCTGAGCAGAGACTGAAGAAAGTACTGAGAACATTACCAGCTGTGCATCGTTGTCTGGGGATTCACCCACAATAAGGGAGTTACCTGCTCCCAGGCAGGTGACCACACAGTTTATAATTGCAAGCTACTGCAGTATAATGAGTTACCCATTAATCAGCTGAGACATCATGGTAGTGTTAACAGATGGATACTTTGCAGCTGGAGCAGACTGAGAGAATTTATCTGGTTATTTACCACAACTCAGCTAATAACACATTACTGGACAGATAATTTCACAGAGGAATTGCTATGGGATATGCTAGGAGCCAAAATCTAGCCTGTACTGGCAGTGATCCCATCATTGCCAAATGCGGTCTCCCAGCAGATTTACTGTCACTTCTGTTTCCCTTTGTTGCTTTAAATGTTAGTCTATTGGTTTTTTACATCGGTGTAAGTGGGATTAACAACAGAAGTAATGTGTTTTTTCAAAAGACTTTGACGCCTATATTAGAGACCTTAAAGTTGATGGTAGGCTTCAAGGGGAGGTTCTGACCAATTACTCCATAATGCAACTTGACTGAGGAAAAAAAAAAAATCACTTTATTGCTCCCTATGGATCATATAGATGTAATCACATTGAAATGAAGTGAGATGCTACAGCTGTGACTACAGTAATTGTGTGTAATTCATGCAGAGTTCACTTTATGCTGAGTTGGATCAATATATCAAACATCAGTTTCTGTTTCCTTGACTTTATGCAGGTACTAACGTTCGAACAATGATGCGCTACAGCAAAACAGGTGTCAACAAATACAGCATAATAAATGTAATACACAACCACTCATTCTCTAGTGGTATGGGCAGAAACCTTAACAGAACTTGTTTACTTAGGAAAGACTGCCAGCAACTTGTTTATCCGATATACAAGCACTCCAGTGAAAAGTGATGCCAGCTGGATTTGTTATGTAAATACAACTTTTAACAGGTTTTTGGGTATTTTTGGTCTTAAGTTTGTTAGCTATAGGGCTATATATGTACATATTCATGTTGTGGCATATGATAACACTAGTATTAAATTTACAGAAAAGAGGTGTTTGTGGTGAAACGAGTGGATGCATTTGACTGTTGTGCAATTTTCAGACTGCTCTAATCCAGGTCACACTAGTTGCTGTTTAAAATACATCTCAGTTCTAGAACAAAGTACTGGTTCTCCAAGTCTGCAATAAGCTCTTCTAGGTGATAATGTGCAATTCATCCACCTAGCTAGCTGCTAATTAACAGTTCTGTAACTTTCCGTTTTATAGTTCTCTGGTTGATGACATGTCCCTAAAGAGGTTGTTATATTTGCAAGCATTTCTGAAAGGCAGAGACTTGCAATGCTCAAAAAACAAAAATTATATAATATCAAAATCAGTAGCTGCAGTTTAATTAGCCCCTTTAAATTTTGAGCTGATTGTATGTAAACTGTAATGAAATTCATGGAGCTTTGCAAAAGCATGGCTGAGAGCAGCAGCAGCAAAATGATCAGCCTTTCTTGAAGTCTACATAGTCCAGAGAGTGAATGGTTTCTTTGCACTATTCCCTTTTTTCTTAATTTCTGTTCTTTTCCTTGCATTGTTCTAAAAACAGTATCCCACTGGCTGTCCCCAGTGTGACTCCTAATTTGCCATCATGCTAGTCTGAATTACATATGCAAAAAGACCATTATTTAAAAGCTTTACAAACAACAATTACTTTTATTTTCATGTTTTAAGTTGAAAGTTGCACCGATGTTAAATAGCCAAACATATGGCTTGAAAGCATAGAAAATTGAAGGTTTATTTCCGGAGGGACTTAATCCTTTATGTCCTGATAAAATCAGTAAAGCGTACTGGTTTATTTGTTACCTCTGATAATTTAAGTCTCAGCTTTAGGCTTCTAAATTGGAATTCTTTTGCTAGAGTCACTTTGAATCTTTTTACTAGTAAGTGAAGGCACTGACAGTGGTTTTTACGCTTCTTTTAATATGAAGAAAGAAACACCTATCTTCTGAAGTTTAGTGTTTAAAAATGTCAGAGAACCTCACTTGGTGAGACAGATTGGTTTAACTTTCCCTACGAAGACATGGAGACCAGAATGATATGAATACTGATTTGTGCTCTCTCCTTAAAAATTTTGAAAAGCACGAGAAGGTAAATCTAATGTAGTTGTTCCAATGGAACACACCACCTTGGCTCTGTTACTTTTCCAGGCAAAAAATGGTGGCCTCAGCTTTTGCAGTGTTAAGTCTAAAAAGATGCAAGTCTTGTGCTTGTTCAGCACAGGATCTTTCTGGAAGAAAATAATCTTGAAGTTGTTCTCCTTCAGATGGTGCTGTGAATGACTGTGGACAGGTCTGTAGCATGGGTTATTCAATGAGCCACACACGGCAACAGGCTTTTTTTTTTTTTTTTTACAAGGTATTGATGCTGGTAACTTTGCTAGACTGTTTACTTCCATCCCACAGTAGAATGGTAGATACAAACAAGTATCTTTAGATAGTTACTAAGGGAACGTGCAGATCAACATGCAAATATTGAATGTGCCTTTCATGCGCATAATCACTAGAAATACAGTTGAAGAAAACACTCTCAACTATCTTAGCTGCTTTATTATTACGTATTGATGGTACCTGTGTAGTTTGGAATAAATGGGTGTATAGCTGAAAATGAGGTAGTTCAGAGAGCAAAGGTGAAACAGGCAGGCTGTTCCAGTTGGAATGCAGAGGCAGTACCTCACGCAGTATACTGTAGTTCTTGGTGAGGAGGAGCTATGCAATAGCTTCAGTCATTCACTAGGGCAGGACTGACACTCCCAGAAGTTGTGATTATGGGAGCAATAGATTGAGTTACCACATATAGATCTCTTTGAAATACTGAAGGATGCAGTTTATTTTGTGTGCCACTGAATGTAATCAGGGTAGTGAATATTTACAATATCAGTTTCCATTTATCAATAAGGTAAAAAAAAGTCCCTTTATTTGGATATTCATACTTACAGTAGAACTGAAAATACAGACCTCAGTTGTTGCTTGCAGTTTAAGTAGTTTGAAGTGTGAACGTTACAAAGGAAATCTAGTAACTGCTCATCAAGCGCTTCACTGTGCTGCCCCTTGTCAGTCCAGACTGGCCATCACACCAGTCTAATGGCTCCATTCCCTTTCCGTTTTCCTCCTTAAAAATATTTTAACCACTGGGAGAGCTGTAACCAGTAATAAATTAAAAATACTAATGAATGTATGCAGTATAAAGAACTGTTATAAACAAGATGAAGCTCTTGAGGACTTGGAACACAATATTCTACTACATGTGTTTTTTAAAGAACCACACGCTACCAAAGAATGGTTGGTTGGCTGGCAGGAACTCGGAGAGAACTTGAAGTTTACGTGGGACTAGTTCCAGCAATTCATATACAAATGTATTTGTATAAAGCTCCCTTTCATTGTTTTATGGGTAGGAGCCTGAAAAGTGAGAGATCGGATCAGGATTTTTTTATTTTTCAAAATTCTCAGACAAGGAATTTGCTATCAAGCAAAAATAATTCTGATAATTAAGAAAATAATTACACTTGCCTGTAATTTGATGTCATGAATGACATACTAAAGAGCTATTCATTTTTGGCCAAGTAAGTGCCTGTTACTAATCTGTGAATCTGTATTTTTTATTTTTTTATTTAGGTTTATGTCAGAATAGGGAAGGCTCTTGGCAACAAATGTTTTAGAGCACTAAGCCTTCCATAGTTATCTTAGTTTGAGAATATTGTGCCGACATAAGTGTGCAGATGACTTAATGTATACAAGTAAAGCAAGAAGGAACCTAAGTAGGACAATCAGACTTGGGTGCTATTTTTCAGTAAACTTAAAACCACTTGGCAGGGGAGAGAAGACATAACTTTCAGACAGCTTGTCTAATTATTTCATGCAGTAAGGAGCAAAAAATAAGTGCTGAGAACGATAATGTCTTTTGAAATGGAAGTGTGCTCCTAGCTGTAACAAGTATGTGTAATACAAGTGTAACTCTCCAAGGAGACCATTCCTGTGCCTATAATACAGTACACATGCTTGTACTTCAAAGGCTGTTGTAATACTGTTCATTAATGTGACTGATCCATTTTTGGGCCGATCTCCAAACTCTGTTATTCCTTCAAAACGAAGTGAAGAAAAAAAAACCAAGAAGTGGTCAGCTGGTGACTTATGGGCCATGTTCAGCTCTTGAGTAGCCAGCTGTGGCTTCTAGGTTGGGATAACCATGAGGGACTGGCTGTGCTAATGGAAAGGCATCTGTGGGAAAACTCAAGCTCAAGTGGAAACAGGTCTCTATGGTACACAGCAACACACACACCAAATTAAGCAGTAGGAGTCCCCTGCCTATGATCTAATCTCCAAAGTATGTCATAGACATCTTCTGGCTGTTGGCTGCAAGCTGTTGCCATGACCTGTGGAAGGTTGCTAAGTTGCAGGCTGTTACACTTATGCCAGACTGCAATTCCCATTTTCAAGCGTTTCTTTATGGCTGGATGAAAATAGTGTTTGTTCCTCAGCAAGGATTAGCTGATTTGGCAAGCTCCACTGAATTATCAGATGAAACAGAATCTCTATAAAAGAGAAACAAAAAATGTACAGCTGAAAAAATGGTAAATACATGAAATCAAGAAGATAAAGAAGCAGCAGCAATGTATTGGATTGATATGGTGATACAGCAACATAGTCCTACAAGGAAGGAGGATAAGAGTAGATACTTGAGATCCCTGGACACTATTATCCATTTGAGCACTAAATCCACTTCTTTATTAGATTTAGCTGGTGATAGAACCTTTTCTTATTTTTGTGTGTGGTGGGACTGTCAGGTAGGAAGCAGGGTGGCTTCTGGATATTTTTTTCTTTCTGCTGCCTCTTTACTTGGACCTTAAAGATAATTTGTTGGTCTAAAGATAACTTCTGAATATTTTACATCCAGTTTCAGTCTAAGAAAAAGGCTTAAGTTGTTATTTTTTAATATATTGGGAGAAAGAAATTGATTGCTAAGGTCAGTCACCAGTAAATTGTATTTCTTGTATTATGAGGAGATACAATAACCACTGAGAACTGTATACTTCCATGAATAATCATTTCATCCTGCTCCCTTTTCTGTTATATGAGTTGTGATTTTAGGGATAGCATCTCTCAATCTGTGTTTGCTTACTTTTTTTTTAATACAGTAAAGAGAACAAAGCTGTTTAATTATTACAAAATGAAATGGTTCTAGTTTCCTTAAAATTTAGTCAGAAGACTTTTCTGCAGGACTTCCATTTTTTTTTTTAAATGCTCTACGTTAAGCTCCAGTCAGCTTTGGAGCTAGAAATGTATTGTTTAAGGGCACATTGAGAAGAAACTTTTCGTGTTTAACTTTCTTTCCCATGGTTGCTTCACAAACTAACAAATGCATTCTCTCACCTTTTACACAACAGCAACTGGATTTTCATTGTTCCTGGATTTGAGATCAGTAACTTAGTCATTTTTATTCTGGAGAGAACAAATTATGCATAACTTCTAATACTTAAGTGATGTTATGATCTTAAAGACTGTGCTAAATGTTTTGCCCTCTAATGCTGTGTGTGCCTTTCTCAAGTATCACTGGTCATACATCAAACACTCACAAGAAAAAAGTCTCCATAATGAAAACTAAACAGTAACTTTTTCTTAAAATAGTCACAGGAGAATAACATACATGAACTTTCTATCAACCAATAATTTGTTGGGGGTCCTATGAACACTGAATCCATGCTCAGTTACAGATGGTGCTTTAGACTGGAGCACAGTTACTAGGGTCTGTGAGCATCTGCTTTCGAAAGTGGAAGGATTATGTAAGTCTCCACAAAAAAAGGCACATTCTTCTACTTAAAAAAATCATCTGTGGTATTGTGCATCAATTTTGGGTCAGATTGCACTCTCCTAACTAATGGAATGAAGTTCTGGTATTCCATACAGTCAAGTGTTTGGTTTTTATACTGTCCTTTGTTTCAACAGGGCTGAAAGACTTCTTTTGTAAGTATTTTAATGAGAAACTTGACATACCATGGGCGGTAAAAGGCTGGTTTCAAACAATGAACCTTATGATCAGTTGGCATTGTAACTATTTACTTTTACTACTATTTTTCACTCAAGATGCTCAAGGTACTTTGCAATCATCAAATCTTTAATCTCCTATAGCCGTTTACACAGGTCCTCTGAGTAAATCCTTGGCTTCACTTCTGTCCCTTGTGCCAGGCAGAAGAGCCACGTTGGTGTTGGGGCTACCAGAACTTCAGGTTTTCTTGGGGACACGTTACCCTGGTGCAGATGCCCCACAGATATGAGGCTGGTCTGGAGCATCCCTCCAAGAACTGTGTGGGTCACTTTGCTTGAAGCAGGAAAGGAGCTGTGTGCTGTGCTTGCCTGGGATATTTGTTGATACCTGGGCATTGATGAGGCTTATATGGCACACTGAAAGGGCCCTCTGCTGAAATATGTTGGGAGTTTCTCCAGCTTCCAAGACATCTGAGGCTGGGGAGGATACAGAGATGGCTTTATATTCTTATTAGATTTTGAAAAAAACAAACCTACTAGAACAGCTATTCCTGTATGTGTTCCTGTAATGTTTACTGTAATGTTACTGCCTATTTATGCTGCCTAGTTACTTCTAAAAATAACCAAGCTTTTTTTTTTTTTTTGTTAAGGAAATACACTACACAAAAACCCCAGGCAAAAGTGAAAAGTACACACTCCTGTAGTGTACCACCTATTATTACAATATAATTCCCCAGCACAATTCCTAAAATGGTCATTCATGCCAGAACTTCTGTAGTTCAGCCTGCATACAAGGCTGCTATTGGCACTAAGCAGCTAAAACAGTTCATGCAGTTATCACTGCTCTGACACAGCACCTCAAACTAAAAAATGGGAATAGCAGTGCTTATCTGGTAACAGGTTCTTGAATTGCTTATTCTTCTTTCAGCCTTCAGACTATAAAGGTAAAATCTCAGCTTTTCTTTTTTTGGCTGCTGTGAAATTAGAACAAATGCTGAAAGCATTAGTTCATACTTCTATAAGAATTACCATGAGAAGGACAGTTAGAATTCAATTAGAAGGTTTAAATCTGTAGATTACTGTTTATTAATTAACATGTTCAACTTTCGCTTAAAACAGTGGTCTCAAATTCTTTGCATTAGACTAGTTATTTTTATATTTAGTTCAAGCTCTTTGAAGAAACATAGGCTAAATTTTTCAGCAATGAACATGTTACCCAAATCACTAATACATCTTAATTACTACTAATACATCTAAATCAGCTTACCACATAATATAAATGTTTTCCCTTTTACAAGTGAGACTGCACAGTGTGCTGCCTTTCTCTTTCCTATAATTAGCACAAACATTTAGAAATTGCAGTAACCCTTTCTCTGTATTTTTACAAGAAAGAAAATGACCTAAAAAGGGAAGAAAGGCTAGTCTAGGAAGGAACACAGCTAATCTAAACATCCCCCACAACTTGCAACCAGGGACAACCCCCCATCCCTCCTCCCTTCTCTAACAGGATCCTTTCAGTATTTCTGTTTTGGTTTTGCTTTTCAAACTCTGTCTTCGCTACAGATTTCCCTACTTGGAAATATTATTGTTTGAGATCACTGTACAGCAACAACAGATAAAGCTGTGCCAAGCAGCAAACTGATCCATAGTGTAAGAGTTTGTAATCTGTAAAGAACATGTACACCACGGACACAGGCTACCCCAGTACTTCAGTTTTTCTGTCGTGTTAGTAGTGTTTGCACTGTTCAGATAACTGCGTGCTATTTCTATACCTAGCAGACACTTTTCAAATAAGAAAATTGTGGAAAAAAAAGTCTTTCCCATTGGAAAAAATGAATTCTGGCCTGCTGTATACTGTCAAGCTTCTTCATTAGTGTGTTGTTATAATTTCAGCCAGTAATACTTTGTCTAAATCTCCTGAATGTAACAGAGTTCAAAACTCTGCATTCACAAAAGTATCAGAACAATTTTATGCCAGGAAGAGACAGTATGAGAAACTAGGGGGACTTCTGTAGCATAAGAAAGCCATAAACGTATCTTTCCTGACTGGTTCATCATCCACAGCAATGGGATTTGTGTGAACGTGGAATCTCAGCATTAGTATTTCAGTAGGGCCCTATGCAGAAAGTTAGATTTGTGATTCTGCAAAAGTTTAGAGCACAGCAACAGAAATGCCTTTAAACATGTTTTATGTGTATGTGAATATAATCACAGCTCCACTTTCTGGACATTCAAGCTTTTCCTTAGACCTCTTTTAGCTACAGCAATGAGGCAGAAACTGAAGATACAGCTGTTGATGTTACAGTTGGTACACAGCCTTGTTGTTTCCTCCTGTGAAATCTCCACCAGCTGCACAAATTTTGGATAAGAAATTAGCTAGAAATTACATAAGGCTGGACCTATCAGTACAGTTTAGGAGAAATCCCATGAAGCGATTGATTATTGCAGAGACTGTTATTGAAGGGCCCCTTCTTGGATGCTAATGCTGTGGAAAAATGGTCCGTCTTTTAGTCAGTTAGAAACTGTATTGGGTTTGTGTGGCAAGGTTTTGATAGTGGAGGGCTACAGGGGGGGTTCTGTGAGAAGATGCTGAAACTTCCCCCATGTCTGATGGAGCCAATGCCGCTGGCTCCAAGACGGACCCATCAGCAATGGTGGTAGCGCCTCTGATATAACATAGTTAAGAAGAGGGAAAAAAAAACCCAGTGCAACAGCAACTGCAGCAGAAGAGTGAGAACGTGTGAGAGCGACAGCTCTGCAGACACCCAGGTCAGTGCAGAAGGAGAGGAGGAAGTGCTCCAGGTACCAGAGCAGAGGTTCTCCTGCAGCCTGTGGTGCAGCCCATGGTGAGGCAGCTGTGCCCCTGCAGCCATGGAAGTAACGGGAGCAGAGATACACCTGCAGCCCAGGGAGGGTAATGGGGGAACAGAGATACACCTGCAGCCCAGGGAGGGTAATGGGGGAACAGAGATACACCTGCAGCCCAGGGAGGACCTCACACTAGAAGAGGTGGCTGCATGAAGGAGGCTGTGACCCAGTGGGAAGCCCACACTGGAGCAGGTTTGCTGGGAGGACTTGTGACCCCATGGGAAGCCCACACTGGAGCAGTCTGTGCCTCAAGGACTGCACCCCCGGAAGGGACCCATGCTGGAGCAGTTGGTGAAGAACTGCAGCCCATGGGAAGGATTCCAATGGGAGGGACTCTGAGCTGGAGCAGGGGAAGGGTGTGATGAGTCCTCCTCCTGAGGAGGAAGGAGTGGCAGAGACAGTGTGATGGACTGACCACAACCCCCATTCCCTGTACCCCTGTGCTGCTCGAGGGGAGGAGATAGAGAAATTGGCAGTGAAGTTAAGCCTGAGAAGAAGGGAGAG
This sequence comes from Pterocles orientalis, assembly GCA_011057875.1. NCBI lineage: Eukaryota > Metazoa > Chordata > Aves > Pterocliformes > Pteroclidae > Pterocles > Pterocles orientalis. Next base: position 209,117 of record WKFP01014301.1, read on the forward strand.
GTGGATAAAAGGTGTTTCAGGATTTAGTTTTATTTCTCATTATCCTACTCCGATTTGATTAGTAATAAATTAAATTCATTTTCCTCAAGTTGAGTCTGTTTTGCCCATGACGGCAATTGGTGAGTGATCTCTCTCTGTCCTTATCTCAACCCATAAGCCTTTTGTTATATTTTCTCTCCCCTGTCCAGCTGAGGAGGGGAGTGATAGACTGGCTTTGATGGGCATGTGGCATCCAGCCAGGATCAGCCCACCACAGAAACACTGTCAGCATTGACAAACACCAGGAATGGTACCAGTGACAATAAATTGAAGGTTTTAAAATAAATTTGGCACCAAGCATCACTTTGTTGCTAGTTTACTGTTTATGTTCCTTCCTAGGAAAGCTTTTGATGGGACCTGTCAGGCTTGCCAAGTTGGAATGAGGACTTAATATGTGGGAGAAAAAAAAGGAAATGGTCGTGTTTAATTTTTTGTCTGTAAAAGATGACTGGGAAGGCTTTTAGGTTTGAGAATAGTGTTGAGGACTGCAGGAGAAGAACACTAGGATAAGGGGTCATTTTGGCAAAGGAAACTAGTTCGTTGTTAATTCCTTAGGAGGCTTGGGGTGACACTTAGAACTAAACTTAGGGTTATGGCAATGGCCCAACAGTGGAAGTACTTCTTCAAATCCTGCAACCCCAAACAATAACAGTAAATGTAACACACACACCCCTCCTGCCCCTGCCTTTACTCTCGCTAAAATTCCAGTTTAGATGACAAATCCTCACTCAGCCCACAATTTCATCAATAAAAATTGCTCTTCTATGCCCAGTATCCTCAAGCCATGGGACTTCTGAGTCCCAATTCAATCTCCAGTTCTAGTTTTTATCCCAGTCTTGCAGGATCCAGCAATAAATCCAGTTTTTCAGCCTTTCTTGTTTAATGTCTCAATTCTAACCCTAATATGAACTAGAGTTTTTGAGGAAAAACCAGGAAGTTAAGCTTGTCCCTTTCTGTCATCTTTAACCTTAATCTGACACCCAATACTGACAGGCACAAAATGGATTAAGGCAGAACCTGGAGAAGAAATGGATTTAATTTTTTTAAAGTTAGCACGTGGTACACCACAGTCTAAAGAACGTTTGTTTTTATTGTTCTACATGGTTTACAGGTCTAAGAAGAGGACTTGGTACTTACAGGCACAAAGAAATAAAGGCACAAGTGTTGGTGGTTTCTCTCTACACTTAGACAACAGCAAGGAACTAAACTATCAAATAGATGTGTTGTTGGATCCCGCAGTTTCTTAGCTGGGACTGTGGCTGGAACGAACAGAAGCATATGGTTTTACACAGACACAATATGCTGGGATGCTTTTAGAGTACTGTCAAGCTTGAACATTTGGATGAAATCCCAAAGTTCATTGTTACATTCTGCATTGCCCATAATATTACAATGAAGGTGTATGGTAAAGGGGCAGATATTTGAAAGACAATTATGAGATGGGTTATGGATAACCAGACTGTAAGGCTGAGCAAAAGCAAGGATTAAAAGGTAATGCTTTGTTCCACAAAAGCGGCAGTACTACAGTGTGGGCTGGTGCTAGCAGAAATGCCTGGAGGGCAGCCAGAATTCCCCCAGCTTTGGTTATGTTTGGACCAGTGGTGGTGTATCACTTACAAAGCTCAAAGAGGACCAGTGAAAATGAGCTAAAGCACTCTTCAGTTTGGCAGGACATCTGCTTCGCTGTGTCACCACCTCTGAATACAGCAAACGCGCAGCCACCTTTTGAGGCAGGATTTCTTGAGTCACTGAAAGGCCTTCATCCTGTTCCCAGAACTTGACCTAAATAAAGTTACCAGTCCTCTGTTTCTGTCCTTAAACTCTTCTGTAACGGGTGTATTCAGACAAGAACTGCCCTGCAGGTGGTCGGACGGCATCCTCCTCCTCAGTCATTCTCCGCAAGCTCTGAATACCGCTGCATGTAGGAGCAAAAAGGGCAGAACAGGTATGCGTACAGGTGGAAGCTCCATCGTTCGTTTAAAAACCTTTCTAACCTCCCCCAATACTCCACATTTCAGGACTCGACACAACTGGCTGCCTGCCTGCAAAGAAGACATCAACATCGCGGGCCCGTCAGCACGGGACCACGGACGGGCTCTCCGGGGGAGCTGCAGGATCTTCATTTCATGGAGCCCTCTCGGCGGTCAGTGTACCTAACGCGCACCCTCTAGCACCCTGGACACCCGCTGTGTGCCCGCACAGACAATCCCCGGCCCGCTTCCCAGCCCAGTCACCACAGCCCTCATGGAGACGCCCGCCCACAGCCAGGCCCACGCGCTGCCGCCCCGCCTCCCGCCCCCGCCCCGGCCGGAAGTGCGGACCACGCGCGGCCCCCTAGCGGCGGCGCGGCCTCAGGGACGAGCCTCTCGGCAGAGGGACGCGGCTGCCCGCCATGCTCTTCCGTTTCGGCGTGGTGCTGCCGGCCCGCATGACGGAGGGCGGCGGCGTGCTCCTGGTGGCTGGCTCCCGGCCGGAGCTGGGTCAGTGGGACCCGCAGCGCGCCGTGCCCATGAAACCGGCGCGGCCGACCGCCCCGCTGCCGGCCCAGGAGCCCGCGCTGTGGCTGGCGGAGGTGGCGCTGCGGGACGAGGACGCCTCCAGCCCCTTCTGGTACAAGTTCCTCCGGCGCCGGGGCGGCGACCTCCTCTGGGAAGGTAACGGACGGGCCGCGAGGACGTGCCCGGGCCGTGCGCCGCTGGCTGGGCGGGGCCGCCGCCTTCGCCCCGCCCGCCCTGGCTGGAGGGAGGTGCGGCCCGCGGGGCTGCCGCTGGCGGCGGGGCTGGGCCGGGGCGGTGGGCCGCGGGGGGTCGGCCGGGAGGGGAGGCTCTGCGGGGCCGGAGCAGAGGCGGGAGCTCTTCGCCTTGAGGGATGTTGGCCGGTGTCCCGGAGCATCGCCCGTCGAACGGGCCGTAGGCTGAGCTTGGCGCCGCTGGGTGTCGGGGAGCCGGCCGCCGCCTGTCCAGGCAAGGCCCGAGTTCTGCTTGCAGGTAGGGGATCCTAGGCTGCCGTGACAGGACGTGGGCTCTCGCTGGCAGAAACAGGGTTTAACCCTTTGATGGAGGGGGGTGAATGCAGAAGGAAGCTGCTCTTCTAGGTTGGTAAAAGTTCTTTGAAACAGCTTCATTTATTTTTTTTTCTTACTTTAGGCATCTGATTTTTTTGTTTTCTTTCTTTCCCCAGAAGTAAAAACCTCACGATTTCCTACTTATACGTTAAGGTGTGATTCCTTATTCTATTTCAGTAAGCTGAGATGTCGTGATGGTGTTTTCAGGCTGGTAACTTTCACTGTTGGAATTGACGAAAAAAAATAGGGGAAGGTTCTGTCACAGCTTTTCCAGTCTTCTTCCTGCTTCAGTAGTACTTCCACCTGATTTTATCTTGTTCTGTGTTGTCAGATGTTGAATACCTTTAGTCAGTTTCCATGTGCTGTTCCAGTATGTTTAACTTCAGTATCTTAAATAAAGGAGAACATTCCCACAATTGTACGCTGAGTCAAATAAAGCTCTAAATAGACCTCATCACTGAGGAATGGATCGGATTTGGTGAAAGGAAGACAGATGGCTAGGTAATTTGTGAAGGGTTTTTTTAAACTTATAAAATAGTTTTGTAATCCGTATACTGAAGTAACACATTATAGAACAGTTGTTCTGCACTAGTTTTAAGAATATGTATCACTGCCATTCAGTCATATAGACTGAAACATGCATGTCATCGTAACTTACATTTGTTTTTTCGTTTTCACACTAATAAAGGTCTGCTTGCTAATACATTCATAGAAGATTACATCATCAAGTACTATTTCCACCGTTTAATAGTAATGTTTTATTTAGCAGCTAAAATAAATAGTATTTTCTGCCTGTTTAAACTGTGTTTTTCTTTTGCAGGAAATTTGAATTTGTGGAATAAAAATCTTTGCCTCTGTCCAAGAAAGCAGAATTGGGTCTCTTTTTGAAGGTGCCAAGTTGTACGTAATATGCCAGTGACATTGGTATATAAAGAGGCCCTCACCACACAGAATATATAATAGAATGTTCCAGTCTGTAGAGAATCTGTAATCGTGAGGTGATGGTTACTTTCTAGTTTGGAGGTCATGACATCTCAGGGTATTTGTCCATGTAGTCTGAGTAGTACACAGATTCTGTTCTGGCAGTAGTGCTACTAATGCACTTTTTGGATTAAATTGTGTAGGATTTTGTTCTTGTTATTGTGAATGCTCAGCAGTTTGAGCTTATTGCTTAGTTAGAATGATAGAAACCAAATAGGCGTATCATCCAAATTTAGAGGAGTTTTTTAATTAGTCATTCGTATCAACCATTTTTTTTCTAAACTGTTATTTACAGGAAAGAACTAAGTTTGCTTAAACCCTGAAATTTATTGTTCTACATGTATACAACACTGAAGGGAGCTTAAGGATGTTTTTTCTGTTCAATAATTAACCAATATCTTGCAGTTCTTTTCTATGTCATTTGTTTTAGTGATTTTTTTTCTTTTCAATTGTAGATCAATAAAAGTTTTGGCTGTCATATGTTTACTCCTGTAAAAATTACAGTTTGAAAAGGCAACTACCTTTTTTTTAAAAAAATCACCTTTTTTGATTATGAGTAAATGCTCTGCTTTGGCTGTTTAGTATCCTATGTGTTTAGAATGAAAATATGTTTTGGGAGACATTTAGCAGTTAACAGAATGTCTGCAATTTTGAAGACATGGTCACGAGAGATAGAGGAAAGTGCAGAATGATACCTGCTTTAAATTTATGAGTTGAGGCATTCATCTGTAACCAGAGAAACTCCTGTTCAATTATGGATGTCAGATGTTTACATATATTAGATGGGAAACAATTTGCCATGTTTAGGAAAATTACTCCTAGTTTTTTGTTAGTATACTTAGTGTGAGAATTCCACTAGTAATGAATGTTATTTTTATAATACTGCAGGACATGTTGCATCACATCTTTTTGAGTGTAAATTTGGTTCATTCTTACAGCCATTCCAATGCAATGGGGAAACTGGAAGATAAAGTGAGGGTATTTGTTTCTGTGGGCTAGAAGAGTCAAACTCACGGGCCAGTGTTGCGTGGCTTCTAGGTTTCTGCCAGGTGGTCTGGTAGGTAGCCTTCAGGCAAGGCTTGGCCTGTGGGAGGGTTGCTGGCTTGTTGCTTGTGGCTGGAGGGAACTAATTCCCCTCTCTAGGAGGATAAGGTAGGAGAGGAGACTCTTGTACTTCTGAAGGGTTGGATGCTTACCTCTGCTGTTTGAGGGTGATGATGCTGCATCCAGGGCCTGTCACTTAAAGTCACTGGGCTCTTCTGGCTCAAGTAATGTGATTTCTGTATGTGCTCTGGCCCAAGTGAGGTTTCTTCAGGGATGGTACTTTGCTTACCTGTCATGAGCTCAGCTGAAAGGCCTGTTATCCAGGAAGGTTTTTAACTGTGCTACAGTATCTGTGGAAAACAGGTTGGTTATGTTGAGTTTTAAAATCTGGGAATAAATTTACACATTAGAAAAAATAATGATTGTGTATACCTTTTTTTTTTTCCCCAACTGTGTCCTATGTGTCTTTCTATGTACTTTGTTTTTGATGTAGATTAATCAGAACTGGGTTTTTATCTCTTTCAGCTTGGAAAGTAAAAATATGCTGTGCCTGCTGTCAAAAGTGAATAAATACAAGATGAAACTGAATGTATTTTTGTGAGTTTGTGCTTGAACACTCATCTATGCCTTTATCCCCTTTCCTCTGGTCTAAATAATCTGTAGGTACTATATGATATGATAGATGTTCTGTACAAGGACAGAGGAGTTACTAAGGGTATGCCCCAAACTGTATTTTGAGATGATGGAATACAGTCTGTTGACACCTTATGTTTTGAGAAGGGGGAAAATGTATATAAAAAGTATAAGCTTATATTCTAAAATGTTGATCCACTTTCACATAACCATTGGTTTGATGTAGCTGGTGCTTGCCTGAAGCTTGGCAGTTACAGTGTTGCTAGTTAAAGCTGAAAAGCATGCTCAGCCTACATTCTAGTAGTTTGTACAGGTGAGCAGAGCCTTATTCCTTCCAGAAAAAGCCATCGCTAGTTTTGGGGTGGGAGGATGAGAGGAGATGAAAGGACATGTCTTATTTGCACTTACCTGCCGCTGTTGTTCTCTGCAGTACCTTGGAGGCCCAAAACAAACAATGCAGCACAGTTTGATTTAGAAACAGTTAGGCTGTACAGACTGTGGCTTTCCAACATTTCCAGTTTGCGCTCCTGTGAGCTTGTTAAGCCATCTGTTGGACCACATACATTTCTGATGGTAGTTCAGAAAGACTGGTACAGTTATGGAGTAATGAAGGTTTTAATAATATTGTAATTTGTGAAAATATCAGAAACAAAATTTACTCATAACTTTCAAGGGTCAAGCACTTGATTGGCTGAAAACATTGCTGATAGTAAGGCACATTAAAATTTCGTTTTTAAAGTGGCAGTGTGTTGAAACCTAAAACAATCTCATTTTTTGATCTCAACTCTGTAACAAAACAGGTATAATTTCTTATTTTAAAGAGGGAGATTCTTTAGAAGCTGTATGAGAAGTTAATATCTAGTTGCCACTTGCATTGGAGAGACTATAACAGAACAAAAAATATTTGGTGCTAAACTAGAGCAGGATAAAGCAAAGTAAAAATTCTTTGAGGCCATTCTGGAGAAGCACAGCTGGATGCAACATTATTTTTCTGTAACTGAGATGTGTCTCTCTTTGTTTCTTTCCCAAAGCAAATCTACATATCTGCAAATTAGGTAGCAGAGTGACATTTCTTCATGCTTCTTTCAATGCAGATATTTTAGGTAGTGTTGTTCCCACTGGGTGTCGCCGTTTTACCCGTGTATAGCCCGTGACTGCCTAGTTTCTTGCAGGTGCTTGCACATTTCATCAGTATTTAGTGTAATCTGTTCCACTTTTCAAAATAATCCAGGGCTTTAATTGCTTCCCCTGTCCCAGTCTTGTTCTGAAGTAGGCAGTGGCTATGAGGGAACATAAAGTGCAATTGGATGTGGATAGTTGAATAATTGTGCAAAATATGCATTTTGTTTGTGCAAGGCTGTTGCTTCCTGGAAAATGCTAGATGTCTTAACACCTTTCAGATGTGAGGAAACTTTATGAGTAAAAGTGGATAACTTTGAAATCTAGTACCCAATACCTCTTTAATGAATGGAGAGAGACTTTGTTTACAAAGTTCAATAGTTCCTGGTGTTTTGTTCTTCAGCCACCTCCAGATGCATACTTGGCATGGATTGTGGTATAATTAATTGGTAGCAAGTTTTTCATTATTTCCTATGACTTGTACTGAGCAGATTATTAAAGCAACAGAGTTGCCCATGAAACTGCAACATCAGAAGAATAAAAATAGGTATGTACACATGCATTCCTCTGGATTTGGCAGGTGTGTGTCATTTCCTACCGACAAAGATCATCAGGGACCAGCTCTGACTGCTGTGAGAGCCTAATTAAAACATTTGTGGTTATAATGGTAAAACTACAATAAATGCATTGTTTATGCAAATACTTTGTTTACCATTTTTTCCCATCCCCCAGTTCACTCCCTGCCCTCACTTTCAAGTGACAGCAGCATGCAATATAGGTGGAAAATTTATTTTCAGTGGCAAGAAGCACTGAGAAGTGATAAGTGAAGTAACTGGGATGATATTCTGGTTAAGATTTTGCCATGGTTACTATTTTGATATAGTCTTGTTTCCTGCCTGTAATTCTGTAGTCTCTTCTGGTGTGGTAGAAAGTAACAATGAGGAATACACAATACAATGCCATAGAGAGTTTCAAAGCAGTTAGGAAGACTATTACATTTATACATTTTGTTGCTGTCAGCCATTCTATCATCTGTGTTTTCTTTTTCCTGATTTCCACCATCTGTCTGAGAAGACCCTTTCCTTTACATGAGCTGAATTTACTTTTGGTTGCTTTTCTCTGCCTTAGTCCACGTCATTAGACTGGTTAAAAACTCTTAGTACAGTAGCGGCTCTTACTGAGAAACATCAGTGTCTAAGCAGACCTAGAGAGAGAAATAAAACACATTTTTGAAAGTTGCCTTTGAAAATTCTTATGTTTTAATCTCTGATTTAAAAAAAAGAAAAAAACCTTGTTGATTAAGAGCATTGAGTTCTGAGGAGGGCTTTCTTGTAAACCATTTAGTTCTAATTCTGGCATAATTTAAAAAATACATTAATTCTCTTAGGAGTAGACTAATAGACTATAAATCTTGAATTTAACCTGGATTTTCGTAGATTTAAAACTTGTTTCCTTGGCTATATATGTCAGCCCTACCAAATGAGAAGTTTAGTCTGCTTTAAGTCTGGTAGAAAAGAAACATGCGGTGTATGATACAGATGGTCTTCTGCTTTTTTGATATCTCTTGGGCTGGCAAATGCAAAGAAACATTTCTGGAAATCAAACCAGTCACAAAGAAGGAGTTGGGTATGGCAAATTAACAGTTTTGTCTTATAGTAACATTAGGTATGTAAGTAATACAATATATTCATCTGCTGTTTTCAGAATCCAAAGGGAAGATAGTTTCTTGATAGCAGAAAAAGCATTGAAAAGCAGAGTAAGTATACTTTCATGAAGCAGAGGAGTAAGGGTTAGTACATGACATACAGAATTCAGATGCGTTATTTGGTGCTGTTTGTCAGAGGTGTAAAAACAAAGGGCAGCTGTTGAGGGGAAGGTGGGACTCCGGTCTAACAGCCTGCGGCAGACTCATACTGCCGAAATGCCTGACCTTGCTCAGCTCCTGCGAGGGGAATTCAGCCTCCCCTACCTCTGGTTTTTAACAATCGATAGCAATTCAGCCGTGGCGGGGTTGAGAAAGATTCTATTTCAAGACATCAGAGATTGAATTTTGTTCAGATGGTTAGGCAGCAGGGAGACTTTTGTGACAGAATCTGGTGTAAAGGGTATTGCAAGTGTAGTGATGGAAGTCCAGGTAGAGAAATGTTTGAGAATGGCAACATGAAGTAGCACATTCGGATAACTCTGAAAATCAGGTCCAAAGTAGGACTTGAGGCTTTTCCGTGTTGCAGTGTTGGTGTGAAAGAGTAGGAAGCTAGAAAGTACTTAATATTTCAGATCCTTCATTTTGGATTTTTTTCCCCTATATGTTTCTTTAGTTCTTGTTGTTCTACTACTATTTAAAGAAAAAAAAAAATCTTCTGTTCCTTAACCCTTCCCCATTCATCTGCCCCGAGTGTTTATAGCGCTTATGATGTTACTAAAATCTTCTAGGGGAATTTCTAAGCATTAACTCAAGATGCTAATTTACCTTGTTAAAGGACATAATTTAATATTTCAACTGTAATTACTTATAGTATTTAGGCATACTTAAAATTTTGACTTGATGTGTTAATGCAAAAGCCTGCTGGTTAATGCAAAATTTATGACAAAGCGTAAAAAAGTGAGGCTTTGCTCTTACTGATTTGTAAGTAAGTGATCTGAAAATTGCCTGGCTGGTTGCTGTTTGGATTTGTAAGTTGCTATTGCAGCTAATGGGCGTATCTAAGGTTATCTAAGTAGCCCTGTGGTTTTTCAAAGGTAGCAGTGAACCAAGAAACACACTGAGCTTGCTGGGGTTTGGAAATTTGGAATTTGTATGCCTATGGTTTAGGGTCTGACTAAGGCAGGGGTGAGATACACAGTGCCTCTGTAGCTGCTGCTGTGCCCTGGAGTTTCTATATACCTTCCCCCACACCGTGGAAAACAGAAGAAACCCCACAACTTCCAGCAAGGTATTCAGCAAGCTGGTAGCTGGGAGAGCTTTGCTGCAGAGAGCTCTGTGGAAACAGTAGGAGAGGCAATCTTACATTTTTTTTGTTCGTTCATGTCTTTTTTTGTTTGTTTGTTTACCACACTTAATAGTGCTGAGAAATTTAATTGACACAGATTTTGCTCATCTTTTAAGACAAGCTGATAATTTCACCAGTATGACTCTGGCCGAACATTATGCAATCTGTGTGCAGTTGTCCTCCCAGTCAAGATGAGTCTGTGCTGGTGCCAGACTGTTAGATTGTACTTTTTTCATCCCTGCAGTACAGCTGTAATAAAATTGTAACTGAAGGTTTTTCTTTGTATTCTGTCACTGCATGTGGTTAACTCTAATTTCAGAAGATACCTCTTCTGGTCCTTGCTTATCTTCTTCCAGTCCTTGACCTTTGGGTATCTTTTTCTTACTTACTCATCTTCATCTGTTTTTCCTTTGTTTCGTTCTTGTCTCTGTCTCTTCCCAGTGCCATTTATCAGTTATGTGGAGATCTTTTGATTTAATCTTTGATTTAGTTGTTTGTATGGCCAGCTTCCTTTGTCTGCCACTTTGATAATCCTTCAATTAAACCAGGAGCCACACGTGGCAATTGTGCAGATTGTGAAGGAGCCCGCCGTGAGGCTTGAGCTGTAAGCAGAGCTGCTGATGGCTTTGTTCTTCAGCATTTCCCTGCCTACATCAGTGGATTCCCCTGCGCAGCTGTCTGCAGTAGAGCGAGCAACAAGTGGGTTGCAAAAGCAATGAGATTTTATCTAATGCCTAGAAAAGTATTTTTATGTTTCTCTTTCAGATAAGCATTTTTGCTGGGAAGGGTCACAAAGATGGAATTTAAATAAAATTATTCTGGACCTGGTGATGTAGAGGCAGCACCCTGACAGACATGGTTGCCCAGCATGGTCAGGGTAGCCTCTTCCCAGCTTGAAGGTGGGGCCTTTCCAAACTTCAGGTGGAGAAACTGAGCTTCAGCACTAGGCCTGCAGTTTTGGTAACTTACTTTATGAAATGCTTTGTGCATTTGAGAAGTGACAATAGAGCTGAGTGTGGTTTCTGTGGGGAAGGGCTGCTGCGGCTGACTTCCTAGCAAAGTCACTTAGAAAATCCAAAGGTGCAGTGGCCTTTCAGATAAAGCAGATAATGGGGACTCCTGGGGTAGAGCAAACTTCAGGTTTAAGTGGAGTAGGAAGTTGGTGTGCATATCAGTTGCTTCAGACACAAGCAGGCATGGCCAGACTGCATACAGGCAGTCTCGGAGCACTTTTGCCAGCACTAGCCACTATCTTTTCTCTCTGGTGCCAGAGCAGAAGGGAAAGAACAGCAACACATTTCTGATGCATTGAGTCAGATTCTGCCGAGCATCGTCCCACTGCCTTCATCGCATGCTCTGCTTCCTCCCAGACTAACCAGCCACACCAACAGCCCTGCACTAGCGAGCGAGCTGCTCCTGTTGGTCACTGAGGGTAGCTAACACCCTGCCCAGATTGTGGTCCTGGGCATGGGAAAGTCCAAAATATTGTTCTCCTGTGACAAACTGTGCTAGCAGAAGCATGATGTGAACTGATACAACAGTTTTCTCTTTTTTTGAAACTTATTTGTTAAATGCATCTTGTGAAGCATGCTGTGGTGAGAAGCAGTTGTGTGTCATTTGGATATTAGCTGAGTAGTGGGATCCCAGTTGTCTGTGGTAATTGCCTTCTTTCATAACTCTCGCAAGGGGAATGGAGAATTCAGCTTCCCAAACAGTTCAGTGCGATCATACTGTTCTCTAAAAAAGTATTTATTGGAGATGGTAGCACTCCCCCCTTCCTGTCTGAAATTATATCACTGTATATTCAACAAATACATAAATATAGCTATACACACATTAATATATATATATGTTGGATGTATATTGATATACATTCTGTTGCACAGGCATCATGTTTCAATCAGAGGGTTGTTAATTCATTGATCAGTATATAATGTAAAGAGTAGCAAAGAGCTGTTCAATTTTCGTGAAAAACATTACAAATGCAAGCTGTTATTGTTTACTGGAGCATTACAGCCAAAACAGAAACATACCTTATGAGATTCCTGTTTGCCTGTAGGCCACAGCAGGAAGGTGAGGTTGAGTGGTGCAGAAAAATCAACAGCAATAAATAACAATTAGAGAAGGAAGCTTTTCAGAACGAGATTTGACAAAACCGGTTTGAGGGAAGAAACGCAACAAACGTCTTGTGGCAATTTACTCTTGGCCCTGCTTTTGTGTGTGGTTGTAGGCTAGGTAGGGGAATGAATGATGGTGGAGGTGAAAAGGGGATAAGGCAAGGAGGAAGGTGATGGAGAAGGAAGGAAAACTAGAGCCAAAAATTAAAGCTGGAGAAGGATGAGAAAGAGGATGGACAGTAAAACTGGCAAATGACAGAAGTACGTGCACCTGGAGCAGCAGCAGCAGTTGGGGAAGTGGGAAGCACGTAGCGGTGCAATTGAGATCATGAACACAAAGATGAGTGAGGCTTTGTTGTCTTGTAGGACTAACTTGCACCTTAAGGAAAGAAGAAATTAAGCAGGAGGGGGAGAGATCATAGACTGTGATTGCAAAAATTCACGCAGAAACCCCAGTGGGAGAGGAGGAACAGCTGTGAGCAATGGAAGGGGCCGTCCTTCAGGGAGCCAGCATGGGTACAAGGGCGCCTGCGTACAAGAAGAAATAGGGCTGGGAGTAGCAAAAGAGACAGGGATTCCGAGAACATGGTTCAAAACTGCCAGATGCAGCAAGGGCTGGTGCCTCCCTGGGGCTCGGGGCTACAGGGACACCCCACGGGGCTGCCAGCCAGGAGCAGGCAGCTGGGAGCACTGGGGCAGCCCCAGCAATGGGCATGTCCCTGGGGACAGGGCTGTGGCTGGGACGAGCCGTCTGCCAGTGGGTGGGTGGGGGTCAGGATCAGACACATCCTTGGGCTGTCAAGGCAGGGCTGTGGTGATCAGAGAGTAAGATGGGGAAGGCAAGGTGTATCATTTGTGGTAAAGATTTTGCTGCATACATGAAGTCAATGAAGTGTCATAAGCATCAGTAGGTTTTGTTATGCTGTTGTATTTGTTGATTATACTGCTGTCTTCAAATATTGTTTAAAATGGGTAAGAATGTGTAAAATATTAGAAATGTGAGATAAAAACAGTGGTAAGATTTATAGCTTCAGGAGCTGTATGCTGATCTTGCTCACCTTACTTATCAAAAGCTGTGTCATACCATTGCATATGATGCATAATGGTTTAGCAGTATAGAAGGAGAAAATAGTTATCTGCCTAGTGTTTTCTTTTTAGTAAATAATAATATTTCACAATTATAATAGAAAGTGCTGCGTGTCATCTGGAAACAAGGAGATTGTTTGAGCTTTACTATTAAATGTTAGTCTTATTCTCTAATCATTGCATTAATACATCTCCCCAAATGCTCTTGCTTTATCAAATTTCCCTGAATGTGGTGCTTGGAAGCTGGTCATGCATATTTGTGCAGCTTGAAATTGAGTATATTCCTTCGGGCATCATTTTACTCGGGAATGTTTTAACATCATTAATAATGTATAAGTGAAACAGGTTTACATTAAAAGCAAGCCATAGACTAGGTTGCTTTTAATCTGCACAGTAGTTCCTACATGGCAATTAGTATCACAATAAGTATGTAAAATGAGGGGGGGGAGAATATATGTGTACTGAATTTTTGGAGCTAGATAACCTTTTGATTGATGACATGACCCGGTTCAATTCAAATTGCTTACTCTGGAATGGTATTAAAAATTGGTTTTCTGCACTAAAGCTCACACTGCTGAAGGGGGTAGAAGGTAGTAATGGATATTAAATAGTGGAAAACTAAGAAAAATTTCTTACTTCAGCCAGGGCCATTTTAGGTAATTGTGATGAGCAGGCATTGCAGTTGTGACTGTCTCTCTCTGGGTCACTTTGGGCAACTTCTGATGTGTATGAGCAAACCTTGTGAGTGTGACATGGGCAAAGTAGAAGAGTACAAAGTGATTGTTTATCGGTTAGCAAACATAAAAAGACAGGTAGGATTTTATGAGCTCCTAGGCTAGGCATCGGTGTGCGTCCTGTCCCTGGCAGGACACCTGAAGAGCCTTTGCTGGCCAGGCGGTTGTGAATGAGGTGGAGAGGGACCACCCTTCTCTGCTCCCTGAAACGGGTCTTCATTGCGGCCGGGTTCCTGCCTGCCACCTGCTAGCTTTGCTGCTTCAGGATGTGGTGCCTCTCCAGGCTGGTGTTTTTCCACCTCAGTCCTTCAGCTGGTAGCAACTCCAGTGTCACCAGTCTTGCCTTTTTTTGCGGTTTTACCTTTCTGATCTTGCATGGCTGTACCCTGTGCTTTCTCCAAGGCCTTTCTTATAGCTTGACAATTTCCTTAGAAGTAAGCCAGAGGCACGGTGACACTGCTGTGCCGTGTCACAGCTAGACCTTGGGCCATGGCAAGCTGAACCCCCACGAGGGAGGTCACACAGCAGGAACGTTAAACACTGAGGTCACATCATCAGGCGTCAAATGAAAAACTTAAATGAAATTAATTATTCGTGAAATTGTAAGTGCCACTGTTGATGATTTGGGAGTCTTATACAGCTTTAATGCTTTTTAAATAATTTGCAAAAATTATTTTAATGCTGAACATTTGCTTTGTGGCAGCGCTTCTGTTACAACTCTTTCAGATGTTAATAATGTGTTGTGAGAAATGCAGTCTGAACAGGCAGCAAACACCACTCCTTGCCTTAAATGCTCTGCTCACATCTCCTGAAAATCTTTCAGAAGATCAGCCAGATACACAGCCTGCAATTTTCCTTTCTTCCGTTCTAGGCAATGGGCCCCATCACGATCGAAGTTGTGTTTACAACCAGAGCAACATAGTAGATGGAGTTTACTGCCTCCCCATAGCACACTGGATTGAAGTCTCTGGACATACTGATGAGATGAAACATACAACTGACTTCTATTTTAATATTGCAGGACATCAAGCTATCCATTACTCCAGGTAAAATAAAAGTGCAGGGTTTGGCTGGCGTCAAGTATTCAAACAGAAAATCTGTACCAATATAATGTCAGCAGACTTTGAATTTGAAGTGGCGAATGGTAGTATGTATGTTAACAGTAAAGTTTAACAAATATTCAACACCTCTTTCCAATTAAATGTAACCTTTGGCAATAAAAAGGAGAGATTCTGAGTTCAAGGGTACCTGCAGCCTGTACAGGTGTGTTAAGTTGCATCCCATCTGCAAATGGCTAGTGGTAATTTCTGGCTAAATTTATGAAGAACTGTAATTTTCAAATGCTTGTCCACATATACATATAAATACGAATGTATGTAATGTGTTTGGTTTGGAGTTATCTTGCTGAAGAACATCTCCTGGGAAACAAAAAGAATATATTCCAGCACTAGAACTTTAGGGCATCACATTATCACTCAGGTACGACAGCAACTGCAGTTAGTGACAGTGTTATAGATGACTTCTACTTTTGTGCATTCATTAAAAAAAATACTAAAACTTATACAAGTCTTAAAATGTTTTTACATCCATGGTGCTCACTTGAGTCCACTGCCTCACCAGTGAAGCATCCTGGTCTGAATTAGGAGAGAATAAAGCTTAAAGAGGGCACCCACCCTTTAGGGCTGCAGATGGAGCCCAGGCTGTTTGGAGCAGCAGCTTTGGCACTGGTGGTTAACAAAGTGGCACTGAGGGCTTTGGGACCATTTGTAACTTTTTCCCCGTCCCCAGTCATGGATGTGGCAGCAGGTTTATTGATCGATAATGGTTGCAGGAATGCTGGCAGCCCTGATACACCACGTAGCTGGTGTTGATTACAGAGCAGTTAGTGATCCCAAGGGAACATGTATTTTTTTTGAGAAAGCAAACCAGCTCGTGCTTTAATTAGGTCTCAGGGTTGCTTTGTGTGAATTTCTGTAGGTTACCATTTCAGTTACTCCAGCCTAACCATCTTGTCTCCTCTTGCTACTCTTTTGTCTCCCCCCTCCCACAGGGTAGGAAGCAGAATTGTCTTTTTCTTGTCACAGTTGCAGTGTATGAGGGAAAGATTTCCTTCTTGTGGTATCTTTTGAAAGAATACGGATTCATAAACACTGTTAGGCATATGTGAGTATTTGTGTGGCTTGGTACCTTTTCCCTGAGACCCCCTGAAGCTGTGTAACACCTGACAGACTATACTGCTGTCTGTATCTTATGCATCCCTTTCCAACACCCTATCAGAGAAAAGATCTTGTTTGTACCAAAGCACGGATTTGTCAATCCCAAATAATCTTTGCTTGGCAGAGGAAGTTTGTGAGAAAGAACAGCTGTCAGAAAGCGAATATCTAAGCACCAAAGGCTAACTTATCTTTCTTTCCAGAGGCAGCAGTGATCCATTTAATACTGCCTTATCTGTGTGACTACATGTTTCTAAGATTAGGTAAAAAGCACAGATTCCACTAAAGAATATTTGGAGAAAATTTTCTGAGTTGTGTAGTCTTTTCCAGATGAAGATCTTCTCCTCCCTTCCCCTGTCACACACACACACACACCCCCCTTCATTGCAAGGCAACCTTAAATGTACATCTTCACTAAGTAATTCTTATCTCATGTCTTTGGGCTATATTAAGTGGGCATACCCCATAATAGTCCTGTTGCATAATTATTTTCAATACTTTGAAGATAGGCAGCCTTAAATGACTTTTTAATTATTAACAGTTGGGGACAGATTCACCATTCTGCTGGTTATTACGAAGCAGCCCAAAAATACTGTCTAATTAAGATTTTTATTTTTGGCAGAGCAGCTGAAGTGAGCTGATGAAAATGCTTTTATATTATAATGGATTTATTGATTCAGAAGAGTAGTATGGAGATTAATATTGCCCAAAAGAAAAAAAAAAGACACAGAAAACCCCCCAAAACAGAAGCAAAGAGCCAATGCCTCTGCCTATATGGTTAAAAGCTCAATGTATGATCAGATTGTAGTTATCCAGCTGAAGTTGTGTTTTTCCACAGAGGCAGTGGTACCTCAGGGAGCTTTATGAGCACAATTTCTGAGTCCTGTCACCAGCTGTAGGATGTTTACAGAACAGTGGTGGCTGGAAAGAAGTGATTTATCAATGAAAACTTTTGGTATGAACCCCTTGTCTATGTTGCTCCACCTAAGAGGATTGCCATGTGCAAAATCGCTGGAGAGGAAGGTTGATCGCTGTCAAAGTGCCTCCCACAAGAGCCCTGGGACTCATTTTACTTGTGGTCTGTCTTAGAAACAGTTGCTCTCAGCTTTGCTGCGACCTTGCTTCTTCATATGATGTGTGCTTAAGACTTTAACTGGGCTGCAGCAGGACAAGAAGAGCCTGCTTCCTGCTGTTGTGAAAAATCATTCTGGATCGTACTGAGGCTGACAGCAATGCTCTGAGGAATCGGATTTTTCTATTCGGTATAGATGCATTCACTCATAAATCAGTGAACTTATGTTTAAACTTGTATTTAGAGAACTCACTCTGTGTTGGTCATTCAGGTTGGAGAGTAAATTAGGTGCTTTTTAAGCATAGCAGCATTTGAATTAATTTTTTTTGAGTGTGAAATGGAGCTTGCCTGCAGCTACAGAGTCATGACAGATACCTTCATGGTGTTAGTGCTCATTTGTTTTGGACATGTAATGACACGTATCACCGAATTCTGATTCAGGAAAAAATAACAGTCTCTTTCCTGTTAGATATTACTGCAATAAGATGCCTTCAAATTGCAGGAGAGTTCATTTAGGATGCAGTAATTTTCCAAAGCAAATTAGAGTTATAGTCTTTTCAGGGGGAAGATGACTTCAGAAAATTTGTAAGTCTGGGGTATGTTAGCTCTGTTTCAGTTCCATCTGTTAAAGGTGGAACTTCCTAATTCGTAGGTGTTACATTCCTTATTGTTTATCTAAAACCCTCTGCAATTCTCAGAAGAAAGGCAGTGCATAAGAGCAAGAGAGGGAGAGACACATTAAATTACAGAATCCTTAAATAGTATGTTGGAGACAATAGTGCTTTATGGCAGAATTAGGTGCTATGGGAATGAATGTCGCCAAGAGGAAAAGGCATCTAGTTGTAGTTTTCTATTTTCAGACTAAAATTAGGTTCCCGAATCCATCCCAATAATTAGTAAGTTCTCATAGTTTTTGCCTACTCATTTGCATATGGTATATGACCGCCACCTCTTCATTTTAAGACATATACTTTGATGCCATGTGTGGTGTCTAATTTTTAATAATATGCGTTTCAAATTTACTGTCTTCATAACTATCATTTTATTCCTTGTGTGTGCTTTATGTGGGTCATATCTCCTAAGTCTGATGAAGAAAAATATTTTTACATGCTTTGCATGTAAAATGCAACTAAACTGGATTCACTGTAAGTAAATTTCTCAGACAGCAATGATACCTAATCTCTAACTGAAGTATTCCTACTGTATTTTAATACTGTATTTTAAAGGAAAACACACAGCTTTAAATGTAAAATTATGTAATGAGGGAGTCACTACACGAGAGCAGCGGTGAGTCCTGACAACAATTTTTTGAGGTACAGTTTTTATAGGAGCTTTTTTGCACTTAAATATTAAGGCAAATAAATAGTAATATTTAATGTTTATGGAGTGAGTGGGATGTTCCTGTAACTGGATATAATCCAAGAAATTGTGGAGTTGATGAATGTGTTGCTGTCATCAGTGTTTATGTCCCTAATTTTTTCCATAAGACAAAATAAAGCAACAGATAATAGAAGATAAACCCTTGTGCTGGAGATACTATTTTTGTTCATTTGTTTCTTGATGGTAGAAAATGAAACTTAATTTATGATGTAGTCTTTACAAATGCTTTGTAGCTTGTTGGTAAGATGGTTTCCTTTGGCGCTGCCATAGCAATGTAGGTTATAAATGAGGTCAAGTGTTAAGCGGGGATGTTCAGTAGAGTCCCATGAAATGTGTGCTCCCGGTTGGTACTAAAATGTTGACATAGGTGAGTTTATGAGGAATGATCCAGGGCAAAATCCAGATGCTTCTTGTTTACCTTCTGGAGGCACTAAAGCAGTATTCTGCCGATGAACGCCGAGTTTCCTTTTGTCCACAGTAATTTTCCTGTGAAGAGAATAAGCATTTACTTGATTGACATGCATCTTTAATTGGGGTGGAAAACAAGAAGCTGGTTGAGTGTTTTTTTTGCATGAGCATCACTGGAGGAGGGAAATAATGAAACCTCTGTTACCTTATTTGGGTCATACGAGGCGCAGTTATTGCTATTTGAGTGTTAGAACACTGCTGGGATTGATGAATGTAAAGATATACTTAAAGACATCTGTGGCAGGACACAGCTTGAGCTTAAGATGACTAAATTTGTATGTCTATATACAGCAATTCAACTCACTGGTGACTAGATGTCTACTTTAGAGTGAATTGAAGAATTGGTTTCCAAACTCCACTGACGATGCTGATGAGATCTCTATTGATTTGAAATGGGACATTATTCTGTCTGATTGCTTGAATATTGATGTCTAGTGTCATTTGAGATGCTCTAGAGTTTACTGCCTGGCCTCCAGCTGCTGCACTACAGGAACATGGTTTCTTATAGCTTGTTGGACATATCTGTGAGCCCTATCCAGATGCTCCAGATGCTATAGGATGTTTCAGATGTTGGTGGGAAGCTGTCCTTAGGCAATGCATTGAGCATTGCTGTGCCTAAAGATGCCTGTTGGTAGACACCTCAAGGTGTCCTCATCTTGATCTTGTATCCCATCCCTAGCTTGTATTAATGAATAGTATCCATCTCATTTCAGCAGGAAGTCAGAATTACCTTTGAATTATGCGAGTGGAAAAAATACAAGAGAATGCGCTTTAGTTTTACTCTTTGACTTCTACTTACTGGTTTTAATTAATTCACAAAATAAAATACCCTTCTGTTTTAAGTCTAATTCTGAAGTGATTTTTTTATTACTGAATTATAAAAAAAGGTTTAAAGAGGAAGCTGTCCCAAAAAACCCCCCAGAGTGCAGTGAACTATGCTGCTGTAGTAGAAAGCTGAACTGATACTTTATGCGTGTGTTATGAATTAAGAGAAGAGGTGATGATGTCTATAGAGACTACCATAATTAACATTAAAAGCTGAGAGCTAGCTGTCCCATGTGCCTAAAGAATACTTGTGATATTAGAGAAAAGAGTAAGAAATAATGAGCTCTGGAACAAAAGTCTTTGATTGTATTCTAGTAGAATAATCCTGATTAAAAATACTTAACATCAATAGGAGTTTGACCTTTAATTTCAGTACTTGGGTCTCTAACTGCAAAGTTGTCTGGCCATTTATGCATTAAATAATGAAAAGATTTGAAGCCTAATATTCCTCTCATATTCCTCTTTCTATACAGCTACAATGTATGTTGTCAGCATTATTGATAAATTAATAATTTTGAACTGTTCCTATAGATAGTCTAAAGAGCATAACATTTTATAAGCGATTTAACGTGATGTTTTACATTGCTTTAGGTTGTAGAACAATTCGAATAATGATAGCACAGTAAGGGCAAGTCACATTGGTATGTGGATTTCACTTTTGATGAAAACCAATGTATTTCTAATGGAACACAGTATTTTCACAGTTCAGAAGTTACTGGCAGTAACACAACTTTTACACGCACGAAGTTTACACAGCAAGCTAAAGGGGAGCTTAGCATGCTGTCTGCATAGTCTTGTGAGTTTTATCTGGACTTTGTTCTGTATTTTTATGTACCATTCTGCCATTCATATGTCACATTTGGAATGGGCATTTGATTGGGAATTATTTAGTTAGAGGGGTGATTGCTCAGGAATGAGTATTTCATTAATAAAATGGCAGCAAGCAGAGACTGGCTGTTGATGGCAAGATGAATGCCTTTCATCAGCTAGCTGGTAATGGGTAATATTTGCTTAAAACTACTGTTGCTCTTTGAAATGGATCTTTTCATAGGTGTGTTGCTGTACAAGATGATTTCCTTAGTTCTTAAGAAAAACTTACTGTGTCGTTCTGGGAGTAACACCGGAAGAAAGACTGGGAACCCTCCATGAAAAAACCTTGCGGAGTAAACAAACTTATTTTTCTGTTTTTCTCGGTGGGATATAACAGACAAATGTTGACAGTCTAGTAAATATGAATTTTATTTGGGGAATCACTGTTAGGGAGCAAAAACTATTGTTGCTTCTAATTTCTCTTTCTGTTTCATTGTGCCTCCCTGTCTCTTATCTGTATTTCTTCTGGAAGTCTTCAGCCCCTTTTCCTGCCTCTTTATTCTTTAACATTCAGGCTGTCAGCGAGGGAGTAAAGTTCTGTCTCCATTGGAAAGCAATTTGCCAGCGTTGCCGGCTGTGAACAAAATTGACTGAGATTGTGAAATCCTGGCCAATTTAGCTCACAGCCGGGGTGCTGGGGAAAGGACAGCATCACTCTTTCACCAAAGATGTTGTTCCAGTTGTCCCACGGTTATTTATTTTCTGTTAGCTTTTACATGCATTTATTAAGTGCCTGGTAATCACTGGCATTTCTTAATATAGTTTACCTAAAGATAGCAGAAGCTCTTTTTCAAAAGCAGAGATTTTTGTACTCAACCTTTTTGCTATTTAGTTTAGTGGGAGGGGGCGAATTCAGATATTTGGTTGTTATCAGAAGAACTTCAGGAAGAGAACTCTATAACTTACAGTTGGCAAAACTGTTGAACCAGGGAGGGACTTGTGTTTGCAGTGCAGACCTGCTCTACCTACCCTTCTCGTGGTTTTTCGCAGACACAGCTCCTAGGGCAGGTTAGCCCAGCCAGCCTGCAGCCGACTGCTGCAGAAAAGAAGCCTCAAAATGAGAGTTTTCAGTCCCCAGGTGTCAAAGGTGACACCACCACATAGTTTATTACCACCAGCTAGTTTGGTGTTTCCTTACTCTCAGTGTATACTGGGTTTCTGAAACAGGTAACCTGTAAGTCAGAAGAATATGAAATAAAAAACTATGTAGTTGTTTCAACTCAAATGAAATGGGGAAAGTGTAAAAGATACTTCATTTAAAACAGTCTCAAGCTGCAGCTGGTAAGTTATGGCTTGTACCTCTATCTTCAATAATGCCTATAAATGCTGAGAGATACAAATGCAAGTTTTCATGCTTAAATGCTCTAGATATTTACAAGATCATTTAAAAAAAAGCTCCACCATATAAAAATACAGAAAATCCTCTTTAAAGGGTAACAAATGATTTATTAGAAAGGAAACTTGAAAGGAAGCTTTAATGTTTGTCTCAGAAACATAAGTATTTTATTTCCCAAGAGTAAACAGAGATTATCAAATTTCTGCTGTGTTTTCCCATATATAATTTTCTCTCTGCAAGAAAAAAACAAAAAACCAAAGAAATGAACTGTGTTTGCCTTCCCGGGGAACACATTAAGAGGCTGAACTGAAAATCTTGTTCCCTCCTTTAATGCTTATACTTTGGGAAATTTAATTTCAGGGAGTCAGGTACATAATCGTTGCTATTGTTCAGAAGTTTAATGTATGTCCTCTTATGAACTGTGATAAAAATTGAGTCTAATGTCATAGATGTTGCCAAGTTATAAGAAATGTGAATTTCCTCTTTACTGGTTCAATAGACACCATGGTTTGTAAGTTTAAATTTAATGTGTTTTCTCTTTGATATGAAAAAATGATTTTAAGTTTTCAAGGAGAGGAAAAATGGGAAATATGCATTTCCGTTTTAATACAGAGACAAGAAAATGTAGAATATAAATAAGATCAATAATGAAGTAGAAGCCTGCCAGCCTGCCTGCCTTCCTTCCTTCCTATTTGTCTGTCTACTTACCTGCCTATAATTGAAAGCAATTGACTGAAGCGCAGGAGGAATAGGATGCTAGCATTTATGAAGAAAGTCCATTCATCAGCTGCGGGCCAGCAACAAGACTCTCCATGGCTCCATCTTTCCTTTCAAGGGCTGGGTGCTAGGCAGTAATATATATGTGTGGATGTTGGTGGGCTTCTAGGGCCATTTTCAAAATTTTTTTTTTTAGCTTATCTGCCATGAATATGCCACTTCCCTAATAAAATAATTTCTTTAGTGTTCCTTTTTTCCTGCAGTTTGGCTGCCAGCTCGAAGGGTTGGCCATATGCAGACCATTCCTAAACACAGCGTTAGCTACAGCTTTCACTGCAGAATTGCTCAGATTCCTGTAATACCGAGTTGCTTCGATCTGGTGAGATGAAAGGAAGAAAAAGCTTCTCAATACATTTGTTGCCTAGGTAATAAGGCTGTCCAGTGTGAGTAATGTTTTACAAATTTACAAAGTCAGGCTTCAGCGGAGAATGTAAACATATTTACATAAACCTCTAATACATTTATTCAAATAGCTGTAATTCTAATGTACAAGCAAGTGAAATTATATTGCTAGGAAAAGAAAGAAATCTGAAGAAAATGGCAGTTTAAAAACATAGACAACCCTTGGTAGTTCTTGGCAATCTATGGGCTCCAATAAAAACTGAAGCACTGTTGGTTCATAAAATTTAAGTCAGATGATTTTTTCCCCTTTTGTCATCCAAGACTTCTTCAAGAAATCCCACTATACTTTGCTGTTTTGTGTGAAAAGACTTAACACAGGTCCTTCTGGGGCCTCTCAGTACCTCTGTTACAGTCAGTCTCAGCCTTTGAGGTTGGCAACTTCTCCACCAGGGTTATTAATTTTATGTTTATAATCTAGTAACCAGGTGTGTTAGCTGAAATGAAGATTTCTGGCAATGTTGTTAGGGTAGCACTGTGCAGATGTTGTCCCTTTGATTTGACTTTGTTTTGGGAAGACATTCTTTTAAATATTTATGTAGCTGACTGTGGTGATGCTTTGACTCAGTTTTTCTCAATATTTCTAAGATGTTGTCCCCCAGCCTGCAGTACTCTAGGTTGTGTCTGTCCCTCTTTAATGTAAATTAACTGATGCAGGTTTAGAAATTCTGGATTAATATCTGAACTGGAATGAACATGGACAGATACAGAGCCCATCAGGACTGTTGTATTTGGATCATACCACAAGGGATGGATGTACTTCTTCCTCTGGCTGCTGCCGTCCTTCTGAGGGCATTCCAGCGTTTTGTACATGCTGCCATCTGGGTCACAAGGCCACCTTGCAAATAAAAGTGTGCTTTGCAGTGATGTAATTTGCATGAATATGTGCTTGTTTCCAAAGCATTGGAAAGCATTTCCGTTGGATCTGAAACCCTGCATTTTGAAAAGTGGATTTATCTTTAATTATTTTTACAGTCTAGATTTCTAAGCAGCTGCTTATAAATGAACTCTGAAAGAAGACAGAAGATATTTTTACCAGCGATTCCTGAAACTTCACAGGCATTAACTTAAAGTTCATCTGTCGCGGTTTAAGTCAACTTTGTTAAGATGCTTTAACTTAAAGGTTCCAGCAGTGGCACCGTTCCCATTGCTAAGCATTAATGTTAGAAATTCTCATTCCTAGTGCCAAGAGACTCATGGCTCATTACGATCTGGCTTAGTTTAGCAGCCTGTTGTTCTTGTGTTTCCGAGTATTTGTTCTAATTCAAAACAAATGGGAATGCTGGCAACCTAACAGGGATACATGTAGCCAGTAACTATTGGCAACCATGGCTGCATGAGACGAGAATCTATAATTGGAGCATTTCAGTGTTAATCCTCACAAGCCAACGGAGGAGTCCTTTCCAGGTTGTTCAGTACAAGCCTTGGCTGAATCTCTTCTCGGGCTGTATTTTTGTAATTGACACATCGTTCACTTCAGATAGTGTTTATAGAAATGAAAGTACGAGGAGTCATTCCCTACAAAGGCAAATCCTGCTTTCTGTCGCATGCAGTGCGCTCCTTAGGCATCAGTAGAAACCTTGCGTGTGTGTTTGAAGATGAAGCCTGGCTAAGTCCTCTAGGGCTAGATCTGGACACCCTGTCCTACAAGACATTGGTGTGCTTATGAATGATTCAATTCTTATATTCACAGTAGAAATGCATAGTGAAATATGACAGAAGATATTTCACTTTGAATACAGGAAGGATAAAATTTTATCTCCTACATTTCTCAAGGGGAGGCAAGTCTGGAACATATTCTAGTCCTGGCATGGAAGAGATCAGCTGTATCGTGCTGGTTTATTTCATCTGTCAGCAATTCACCTTCAAGGTAATGGTGCAATCACTGTTCATAGGGATACACTGCCTCTTTTGTCTTGACTTCTTCACAGGAACTTTGTGGTCAGGAGATATCCCCCAAGAATAATCCCCAAGATTTCTTGTTAGGAGAACTTTCCATCCTCTTTGCATCATGGGAGGAATCGTAATAGCAAATTTGGCTTTGCAAACCCTTTTAAAATACCAAATGATGTAACAGTCTTTTTTGTTTCTGTGTCAGGTGTTCCCTGACATAAGATACACCTTCATCACAAACTGCAGTGAAAAGCAGAGGTACCTGAACTAACTTGGAATGAAAGAGGGCATTTTCTGCAGGCTATGTAACTTTTATGACACTGGAGTTGGAGCAAAATAAATTGGCTTGCGAGGAGCTCTGGGCTGCCATAGCTAGACTGCTTCTGGTGTCTGAGATAGGCAGGATAGTTAAATGAAGACTGAGAAAGATGATATATCACTATTTGTAAAAGACATTCAGGAATTAGTACAAAGGAGGAAGAAGAATTATTGAAATTGAACCTGCTCTAAGGTCAAATAGGTATTAATTGCTTCTGAATGAATCTGGAGTGTAAATTAGAACAAGGTTTCTGACATCAAAGGGATGATGCCTGAATTCTGGCATTACCTTTCAAATAGGGCAGAGAGGACAAGGAACCTAAATTACTTCAAGATGGAGCTTGATAAATTAATATAGGTAGTGATCCCAGAGATGGAAATTAAAGTTTATGATTATAGTATAGGCTATAGATCATGGGCTCAAAGAGACCTCAAAAAGCATCCAGTCGATTTCCTTGCTCTAACTTAGTCTCAATTACATTTAAATCATTCCAGGTTTATCCAGCCTGATATTAAATATGATCTAATCTCAGTGATGAGACTCTGCAGCCCTATTACTCTTCCATTCAAAAAGCTTTCCTAATCTCAATTTAAGTCTTCCTAGTGCAATTTAAGTTAATTTCTTCTTGTTCTCTCCGCAGCAGACTTGGAGAACAGATTAGTATCCTTCCCCTTTCTGGCCATCTCTTATATGCTTGGAAACTCCAATCCTTTTTCCCAGAATCACAGAGTGGCTGAGATAGGAACATCTCAGTATTTTATTTTTGATATTGACCCTTGTTTCTTTCAGTCTTGTCTCTGAAAACTTGTCTTCTTGATCTCTGTTCTGGTACCCTATGCTAGGCTCTCCAGGTGTTGCTCTTCCTTTTTCCCATTCATCCTGATGATGGTTTACCAGTACTGAATACAATAGAAGGATTATTTTGTGATTCTCATGCACAATGCTACTGCTTATTTATCCAGGTATTATTGTCATTTTTGTAGTGTGGGATGTGGTTTACTTCCCAGTTAATCTAGGTGTTTTCATCAAATACGTTCCCTGCTGTGGCAGGGTGTGGGATGTTAGAAATGCTCTTGATCTCTGCAGCTGTCCTTATGAAATGTTTTTGTGAATTTCTTCTCATAAAGCTCTTATGCTCCTTGTAAGGGAATATTTGGAGTTGCTGTGGAAGGGGAGAGTGGGCCATAAACAGCTTTCTGGATCCATCTAGGCCAAGCTTCTCTTACATGATTGACTTTAATTCTGCTCGCGTGGATCTTTCTCATCGTCTACCTCTGGTGCATTCAAACAAGGACAATCCGTAAAGCAGACATAGCCTACAGGCCTTCCCCAGAGTCAGAATCCACCAGAAGGTTACGAATGAGAAGGAGAGCTGTGTTGTGCTTAGGCATGAGCATGGCTGCTCCTCTCATAACCTGCACCGTACCACCTGCTGTCAATGCAGATTGGTGGGTGAACAGAGGACAACCAAGCCCTTGTGTGCCACCAAGCTGATGTGGAAATCTCCTCATAAGACAGCAGAACCTGAGGGCACTGTGCTGCTGGAACAGCTTCGTAGCTGGGTGTCTGTGTAACCTTATATTTCAGTTACTGGTTTGATATTATTCTTACCTGTTTTCATTTTGGCATTGTCAGCTCGAGGTCAAATCTTACTGGCTTAGTTGCATATCAGCAAATGAGGCAGCTTGATGCTCTATTCATGCATAAATTTGTGAACATGGAATAAATAAGATACATTAAGCGTAACACTCAGAATTCAAGGGCTTGAGAAACTTTGCATATGGCTAAGCTGACGAAGTGTTGTTCTGAAGTGATAAAAGCAGGTGTTTCTTTTTAGTTGCCAAGTCTGCTCCCATGTGAGAGGCTAGATAAGTAGTCCAAATTACATCTAAGAAGAAAATTTGCCAGAGCTTAATTACTTTTCATCACAGTGCGAAATAATAATAAGAAAAACTACCTTGGAACTACATTGTAGTCTGTTTGCTTCTCCTCATTAAAGCCCTGAGGTAGAATTCGTAACCTCACAATAAACTACACTCTTTCAGTGGTAAAGCAGGACAAATTTGTAAGCAATGTCTTGTGCTCGTTTGACATTTGGCGTTTAGGTAAAAGCAATTTTTTTTCAAAAATATAAGTAGTTTTTACAAGGTCTGCAGCTGTGTCGTTTCAATAGGATATATTGTTATCATTAATCAACACTTTTCTCGGATGATTTCTGCTAAGGTTGTGACCATTTATTCCATCTTTATTGATAAGAGTGATTTTATTAAGCCTGGCGGTTAGATCTTGGTTTTCTGTGAGTGGGACCGTAGTGCCATCTAGCCTTGCTCTCCTACTCTGGCCAGTATGCTTGTCTGTGCGCTGGGCAATTGAGTGCATCAGGCTGTGTTCAGTCAATCCTACTTAAGTCAAGCCTCTCATCACAAAGCCTCCATCAGCTTGTCTTCTGCAAGGAGACTTTATCTGTAAGTCAGCAGGAGAAGGGATTAAGACCACAGCCATTTACCCACGTTGGCTGTGCAACGTGCAATGAAATGTCAGCATTGCAGCCCTGCAGTTACACATTGCTGTTTCACTGGAGGTATTTTGCCGAGAGATCTCTCTGTCCTTTATTTAAAGAGAATGTAATGAAACCGGAATTCTTGTACAAGACCAAACCAGAGACTCCTGTGTTGTCAGTATTTTGGTGGAAACTGCAATAATTAAAAAAAAAAAGATTTAAAAAAATTGCCGTTTTTCTTACCTCTTGGTAGAGCTTTGTAGGTGAAACTATATGGAAGTTGAGATTCTTTACCTCTTTTGTGTAGACAGAGCCAGATGATTTGCCGCTCCCATAGGTTTTATGCTTAAGCAGTCATCCAATTCCCTCTTAAAAATGCTAGATTCTTACTCTGTGCTCATATGAAAGTATTTTCACAAGAAATATAAGGCATCTACTGTATTTTGAATGTTTTAATTTTTCTATATCTTTTTTGGTACAATAAAATACTTAATAGAAGGTTGAAAGTTTGAGTACGTGAAGGAGATTGTTGATTTTTGGAAGGTTACTATAGATTTTTCTGTTATTTTCAGTTCACTTCTTGGTACAGGCTAATATTACCACTTTGACCTCTCTATACAGCAACAGTTTCATCAAGTATCACTGCAAGCATGTGCTGTTTCCCTTTCTAATTGATTATAGTTAACTTAAAACCCAGTGATGTGTGTGAGTGGCTGAGATTATTTATTCCAAGATGTATTACTGAGATGCATTCATCAACTGTGAATCTCATCTGCTCCTTTGCTGCATATTCATTTACTTTTATGTGATACCACTGGCAGTTGTAACTAATAAAATCTTAAATAATTCTGGTTTGGGCAGATTTTTGCTCTCTCCTTGAGTAGGCTCGTATCTTGTGAGAGATCTTAACTTGAAAACAGAATTCCCTGTTGAATATAGGTCAACAGTGTCATGCTGTAAAAGGACAGTCAGGGAGCTATAGAGAGGAGTATAGCTTTGAGGCACAAGAAGTAACAAATATTCTGTTCTCAGAAATGATAAGACCTCTTTCCAGTACTGGGCATAACATCTTAAGAAAGGTGTTGACCAGCTGGAGAGTCCAAAGGCAAACAAGAATCATCAGATACTTTGAACGTATGACAAGCAAATGTGTGTGTATGCGTGAAGAATACAAGGCTGTGTGGGGGTGCGTGTCGGTAATTTTCACAGAGATAAAAGGATTTTGCAGAGTGGAAGGGAATAATCTGTTCTTTGTGTCCCTTATGGAGACAAGAAGATGTCACTGTGACCTGTGACTGCGCTATTCATATTGGATATTAAGAAAATATTTCTGAGGGTGAAGATAGTAATCAGAGTGCTTTCTGCACATCAAGCAATATTTGAAAGTGTTCAGATCTTCCACTGGAGAGCAGAATTCGGTAATTTGAAAATCTTTCTCTCTTTGTAAGTGCGTTTGAGGACACTAGATAGCAATTTAAGTAATGTTTCTAGATTGCTCTGACAAAGGTATAGGAACCTCGTCTGATTTCTAGCACGTGCTCTTAGTATTTCCACAGCCACAGGTTCAGGAGAAACGCACAAGGAAGGCCCAGGAGAGAGAAGTCTAATTTGGTACTTCAGGGAAGGCAGGCGTGTACCTAAGAACAAGCTGCTACATGTTGTTAAAAGGATGCCAGTGGCAAAAGGAGCACATACAGGATGATAGTTCTGGGTCATCATAACCCAGCGGTATCACCATTTAAAGTGATGTGAGGGGAGAGAAAAGAGGAAAGAGCATCTCAAGCTACAGCTGGTAGGATTTCCTGTATTCTCATTTTGAATGTGCCCAAAACAGTACTTTTGGAAATCTCTTTTGTGTCAAATGAGAGAGAGGGACAGAGAGGAGTTTTTTTGCTGCTATCCCTTTGTCTCCCTTTTTTTCTTATCACACATTTGGTCTTTGAAGTAGTTTAAATTTGGTTAAAAGTAGATGTTTCAATGCAAGCTTTTGGTGCAGACGGATCACGATTTTCCATTAAAAATACACCTTATAAAAAAATCCTGAACCAGTTCATACTCCGTGCCATCAGGGGAGGAAACAGGAGTATACTGTAATTGGGAGCAGTAGTTACAGTGCTGCAAAGAACATCTCTGACAGAGTTGTACTTCAGGACTACCTTCCCCGTGGGCTGCTTGCTTGCAGTGGTGTCAGGGTAACAGCACTGCCTGAGTACGAAAAGCACTCCATATGCATACAAGCATCACAAAATGCTGGGGGTAAATTGACTGAATTATAGATATTGCTCTTCTGGGAATGCAGAGCAAGTTTTGCTGCAAGTTATGTGTGGCTGTAGTTGCATGCTACACCTTTAGGAAATAAAAACCTTAAGGGAGGACACAGCCCATTTAATCATTACTTTGCTGTTTCAGCTAAATTGCTCTGTCTTGTTATGTGTATATATTGGTGCTCATCTTGCTGTCATCAGAGGCTGAGTGAGATCTAAGACAGAGTGCTGCAGGTAACTGAAGTGAATTGCAAGCTTTAACATCAGGCTACGTCTTGACCTGGCACTGAAGGATGAATCGATCCGTGACTTTCCGTTTAATATCATACACTGGACCTTGGTCAAAAATGTTACTGATATAAACAAATGACACGGTTGATGGATCACTCTGTTGCCAATAACCAATGAAAAATATCTTATTATTTTTTTCTTAGTTTGGCAAAGTCCCCTTTCTTGATTAAAGCTGGCAAATATAAGAGGACATCTGAAATATTGTACCTGATAGATGCCCTGATGAAGTGTGTTCCCCAAAGGCTAGAATCCTACCCTTTTCTGTAAGAACTGTGACTGATTTTAGGAGAGATTGTAAGATGCCTGCTCTTAGTACACTGATGGTTGAACAGATCTGGAAAGGGTACCCGAGTCATCCCAGCTTACAGCTCAGCGTTTTAAAGGAAACTTGAATTTGGTGCCCGTTTGCCTTAAACCGTTATCAACAAAAGTAACAAAGGAGCTGCTTAAGGAGCAGCGCGGGCATCTGTGCTGTGGAGGAGGAGCTGCTGGGCTGGTTTTGTACTATCCGTGGAGCTCTTAAGACTGAGAGGTACACTGTGTCATGCTTTGGGAACATTTCCTCTAGCCTGAAAATTACAATCTGCACAGTTAAAAAAAAAAAGTATCAGAATGCTGATCTTTCATTTGTCTCATACTCGTTTGCTCCTTCAGGATGGGAAGACTGTTTGCATATGCATTGATTAAATGGAATGTGTTTGTTGTTTCAGATGCATTCGTAGTGAATTGTTATAATTTAATCTAGGCTGTGCAGGGTCCTGGGGGGAAGCAACCAAGTGTGATATATATCTGCATCATTAAAAATAATTTAAGTGTGATGACAGCTGGAAAATAACCGTACAAGTGGTTTCAGGGTGTTCCATATTTATTCCTTGGTAATGATAAATTGTTGTTGGTTTTCTCAATTTACAAGTCAAAAGGCAGGTTTTTAACATGTCAGCCTTCAGTCTGGGCTCTGCATATCAAGTAAACTGAGCAGACACCTGCCTAGCATTTAGTCTTGGTTACCACAAATACAAGCTTCTCACATCCATTCATTCATTTAATCCCCAAAAGTCCCTGTAAGGTAGGGAAATATTATCTCCACATTACTGGTGGAGAACTGAAGTGTAGGACAGGCTGAAAGGAACTTTACAGAAAGTAGCTTTAAATAAAGGGCTTTTGGACAATCTACAAGTCTTAATCTCAGAAGTCAACTGAATATTTTTGATATTACTGTGGGGGATATCTTCATTGATAAACTGTCTGTGACTGAATTGACCATCTCTTCTGGGAGCAAGCATAGCTGACTGTCCTCAGTAACACAGGGAGTTAATATGTACAATGACAAAGTGTCATCTTTATATTAAAACAGAATTCTGAGTCGAGTTTTGTTAAAACGCCATCCTGTTGTGATATTTGGGGAAAATGACAGAGGTTAACGGCTGAAAAGATGATAGGTTTATTGATCACACATAATCCCTAAATGTTTTTTGAACTGTACGTTGGGATCGCTTAATTTGCTGCTGGAAAGCAACCACATGTGGGCTGGAAGGCAGCAGCTGTCGGAGAGCTCAGAGCACTGTTACATGGCAGTTGAGAGGGGAAAGTAAAAGAGGTCTCTTTCTCATGTGGCTAAAACCTAGCTAGCTTCTGAAGTACCGTGGCAACTTAAATGAGAAAGGCCACGCGGGAAAAGGAAAACTAGAAGTTGTATTATTAAGGAAGGAGGTGTGAAAATGAAATTACCACATTCTTGTATTGTTTGATATATACGTTTCCCTGGTCCTCAGGGTATTTAAGACCTCAGTAGGGCTGTTAAAAATCCATTTATAAAGTACAGCTGCTAAACTCTGTCAATTCTGTACTCACATGTGCACTGACCCTTCTCTTCTTTCCTTCTAACATAAGACAAGGTCAAGGTGTGAACGAGATAAAACCAAATGGAAATATAGGTACTATGCAGTAGGGTTATCCCAGAACTTTTACACAAATTGGCCAATAGGACAGCTCTGCAGTACTGGTTTCTGCACAGACTGTTTTCCTGGTAAAAGAGTGGGTAAGCCGTGTCCAATAAGACCAAGACTTTTCAGTCTAACAGGCTTGAAGACCAATATCAAGGCTGCACCTTGATCCTCTCAAAGGTTAAACTCTAGGACCCGACCAGGAACATAATTCACAAGAATTGGCTGTCCTAAATATGTTGTTTTGGTCATTCTCTGAATGTTACCACTAGCTTGGTTAATTGCAGGGAAAGACAGTGATAAAAATTTGTTAAATGCATCAGATTGTTCAGTAAATGCAATTATTATTGTGCAGTACAGGAGGTCTTGTCATGGGTAAGACCTTTTAGGCTACAAGAAGATGAAAAACCAGTGGTGTGTATCCCAGTGGTCTTGCAGATAGTGCAGCTATGATGTTTGCCCACTAAATAATCATTGGGGAAAAAAATTATAAAGCATTGATTTATCTGTAGGCAAGATGCTACCCAGAATTTCATTTATCTCAGGAATGCTTCAGTCACTCCTGATTCAATTGAATTCTAGAAAACACACTTTTGCTCTCCTGTCAAAGTAACTTTTTATATTAGATGCTTCCCAAAATATCAACAGAATTATATGTGTATGAGTCTCCAGGGAAGTCTTTGAAGGAAGGATACTAGTTCTTGTTCTTGAAAGAATATCCTCATGTTGTCACCAGGTATTAGTGATATTGCCTTTTTTCTTTCCCGCCTGTGGAGTTTTGTGGGCATTGCTCATCTCCAGCCATTCATCAGTGTCTGTTAGGGCACTTTAACTTCCGTTTGCCACCTTGCGATGCTCTAACCGTTACAGCAGATTCCTGTGGCAGAAGCCTGACGGCGGTCACTCTTTCAGGTTAGGATGGGGTTTGCTGTGGGGCTGGTGTGCAGGAAGTGAGGCAGAGAAGCAATTATAGTAGACCTTCGTCAGCCCCTCTGGTCGTTGGGAAGGCTCGAGCTGGTTATGCTGCATTTTGGGCAATTTTGAGAAGCTCCCTCCCTGGACCAGGAAGCATTTCATTCAGGTTGCTGTGCAGTCCTCTGTTGACTGAGTATTGATATTTCTTAATATATGAACTGAATTTAATTTGTAGCTTAAGAAGTTCAGAGCCTGTGTATTAGAACTTCTTTCCCTCTCTTCTCTCCTTTATAAAGGAAGTGTTCAGGTGTGTGAGAAAAGAGACAAAGGAAATTATTTCAAGGTGTAAATCTTCATTTTTGAAATTTTGCATTAAAGTGTGTTTGCTGCTTAGGAACAGATGTATTTTCTATTGGCAGTGGGAAATACTCTTACCACGATAGAGACTGGAGCATGGGAGTGAGACAGCAACTAACTCAAATCTCTTCAAACGATCTCACTGTTGAAACAGAGTTGAAATGGTTAATTGCTATGTAACGTATTTGTTTAAATTGGACTCAGTTACCCTATACTGAGATGAAGTGTGTTATCTCTCTGAAACAGGGGCTGTTAAGGCCAAAGTCTGTGTTTTTGTGGCTGCTATGTAACTCATTGTGGATGCAGCTGAAATATAGGGAACAATAATAAAAAATACATCCTGGATTTGATTTTTTTCTTTTTGGAAATCTTTCAGTAGTATCATCTCAGGATTTAAACATTGTCATTACAGGTCTTAATTAAATGCTAGTAAGCCCTTATTTAGTGTGACAGTGGAATGGAAATAGCTACCTGATGATTTAAGGGCTGTTTATAGGAGTAACTGCTCCTCAATAAACCTAAAACTTTTCTTATTTTCTCTGAGATTAAAAGTCAAAAAGACCATAAGAAATGCATGTCAGATATTTTATTTTTGAGGATCTTGCTTTCGTTGTAGATTGGCTTCGTTTTTTTCCAGTTAATAATGTTTACAAAGTTGTATGTTCCACTGCAGGGATTTTTTGTGGAGTTTGTGGATTGCATGTTCAAAATAGAAGTCTATGCAAAAAAAAAAAAAAAAAAGTAGATCACTAATAATTTGTGCCTGTAAATAATCCATTGTAGGTACCATCAGTTTAATTACATGTGCAGATTAAACATCCTCATTTGAAAACAAGCCTCTTAATATTTGGCTTCTATTTATGTCAAAATCTGTTGAGGTATACAATAGTTTTATGATAATTAGCAATGGGAAAACCATAGATGTCTTGAAGTTTGATTTAGGTAAGTACCAGAAATATGGATGTTTATCCCTCCTACACGTATGTCTTGAGTTTTCTTGAAGAATTTCTGGTTCCTCAGACCTCGAGGGAAGCTAGACATGTATTGTAATTCTGCATTTGGTTCCCACTAGGCTCCACAAGAGCAGAGAAAAATGAGAAGAAAATTACTCATTTATTTTTGAGTTTCCTCACAGAAGGGTAGTTTAAGTTGTTTTGTTTTTTTTCTGTCTACTTTCCTCATTATAGTGGTAGCTACAAAGCTGGAAGAGTTCTATTTGTTTGACTTATTACTAAAGTAATTCAGATCTGGATTGTGTGAATCTTTTAGGTCTCTCTATTTTTTGGAGCAAATTGCATGAATCTTCGGAGTTTTCTTATTCCGACCTGTGATGCTAGTAAGCTTCTGCTGCAGGCTTAATGATGGATGCCTTGGAGACCTGTGCTACTAATTATGCTCTGAATTTTTTC
Organism: Pterocles orientalis; assembly: GCA_011057875.1. Lineage (NCBI taxonomy): Eukaryota > Metazoa > Chordata > Aves > Pterocliformes > Pteroclidae > Pterocles > Pterocles orientalis. The sequence goes on from WKFP01014301.1 coordinate 244,155, forward strand.
TCAGACCATCTGGCTCTTTGTGGTAGGTTAGGAATTCGATCGTCAGCATCAAACATTACCAACTCAACTGTCATGAAATAAGAAGCTGCGTACTGCATGACGTGAAGAGGCTGCACTCAGCAGTGTTGGTGTGATTATGTTGAACAGGTTTGGAGCTGGAACGCCAGCAGTTTCTTTGTTAAGATCTTTTAATCAATCCGACTGCAATGTTTTCTCAATCCTAGAATTCTGCCAAACATCTGGCTGGGAAGTTGCCCTCGGCAGCTGGAGCATGTGACCGTCAAGCTGAAGCACGAGCTGGGTGTTACGGCTGTGATGAACTTCCAGACCGAATGGGACATTGTTCAGAATTCCTGGGGCTGCAACCGCTACCCGGAACCCATGAGCCCCGAAATCCTTATGAAACTGTATAAAGAAGAAGGTCTTGCCTATGTCTGGATGCCAACACCAGACATGAGCACTGAAGGTAACGCTCAGGCCACTTTTGCAGTAAATTAATAGTAACAAACCCTCTTGAGTTACTAATCTGTCACTTTAATGACTGGGGTTTTTTTCCATATAAATTTTGCATAGAAATATAGCTGACTCACAAGGTATAATTTCTCTGTGTGCTGTCTCTTAACAAATTATTTTCTTGTAGGCAGAGAGACCATCTAAAGTACTTTGTGTCTGGCAGTATATGTGTATTTGAGTTTAAAGCCTTCTGATGCTGATAACTGCTTGACTGTTTTTGCTTTCAGCTTGAATTCAGCCTGCATAATGAAAATGTGCTGTGTAGGTGGAAGACTGAAAGCTTGCACAGCAGGACAGCTTGCCATCCCTTGGTGGTTAAAAATAGACAGTGCTGTCTGTCTGTGTCTGCTATCCCCTTCCCCCAACAAATAGTTTTTCTTTGACTATAGTATCCCAGTCTGATGCATCTCCATGGAGTCATTTATATAATTATTTGTAATTAATTTAGAGTACCCATAGCACCTGATGTTGTAACATAAATTAGTATTCTTTTTAATTCCTCCGTGGGAATTCTCAGTTCAAAATCTTGTTTCCAACCAGTAGGTTAGAAAGTGTGTGTGTTTTCAAATGAGTAGCCTGCCACCAGAAGAGAGTGCTTTCAATAGAGTGAAATACTGCTGCCACAAACAGACAACTGTCATATCAGTAATAGGACATCAGGGAAGACAGGTGACCTTAAAACAAGGGATTTGAAAGGGCTTGATGTCAGTACTCATCTGTTCCGTGAGGAAAAGTTAGGCTCTGATGTTTGCAGCTTCAGTTCCTGGGGTAACAGGGAGAAAGGTGTCATGAAATACGATATATTCATCCCTCTGGGAGTGAGGAAGGCTATTCTGTTGTTTAACCATATGCTTAGTACACAGTTAAATTGTAACAGTATTAAGTTGTACAGGAAAATACTCTTCTCTCCCTCCCTCACTTATTATTGACATAATGGTCATCACTACGATGTTTTGGAAAGCAGCAGTACGTAGGTAGCTTCAGAAACCTCTGGTACTAACAAACATTCATTTTTGGCTAGCTGATTTTAATGCCATGTAAGATGTGCTGTTTGATGTGATTTGCTGCCTTGTCTCACTCCCTGTGAAAACTTGTGCGCAACACACATCCAATGTTAGTCAGAATGTATATTTAGAGAAGTTTGGGGCATTTTACAGATTTTTTTGTGATCCGAATCCATGTTGCAAGAAAAAAAAAATAGGGTAGAAGGTCATCTGAAAAAAAAAAAAGAAGAAAAAACCCCAAATATGTCAGGTTTACCGTTAGGATTCGCAGTTCATCAGGCTGTGCAGACATACTCTCAACCTTGAACATAGCTTTCTCAAATGCAAATTAATCTGTCTTGATTTTAACCTTAGGAAGAATACAGATGTTGCCACAAGCTGTCTGCCTCTTGCACGGGCTACTGGAGAATGGACACACTGTCTACGTTCACTGCAACGCTGGCGTTGGCAGGTCTACAGCTGCTGTCTGCGGCTGGCTGAAGTACGTGATGGGCTGGAGCCTGCGGAAAGTGCAGTACTTTTTGGCTTCCCGGAGACCAGCTGTCTACATAGATGAGGAAGCTCTGATTCGTGCTGAAGATGACTTCTATCAGAAATTTGGGCATCTTCATTCCTCATGCAAAATACAAGAGTAGAAAAGCAGAAGAGGAAAAGGAAGGTGAAGAGGAATCCTTAACATTTGAACCCCGAAGACTTAAAAATCATGAGCCAGATGCCTGCCTCTCCTCTTCAGATTATAAGCTTGTCATAAAAGTTGCGAGAATTTTGTTTAAAAAGTGCCTTCGAGGGTTTTTTTATTTGCCTTCTTTAAGCTGATAGGATTCATGTTTTCAAGCCTTTTGCTGCGAGTGTGAGACCTAGAAACTCTGCAAAGGGAAACTAAAGTTTTCTTTTAACTACCTGTCTACAGGAATTGAGGTTTTAAGGTAGACACTTAATAAGATGTGAGGTGAAGTAGTTAGCGTTGGCAATATTTCAATGAAAAGAGAAAGAGAAGACATTCTCAGAAAAACAGATACAAAGGTTGACTGGGTAGGTTCAGGTTATAATGGAGCTGATCATCATCGAAGCTGCTCAGTTATTTTAGGTGGAGTGTACATTACTGAAGTGTTTTTGCAGACAAGTGGTATTAATGAGAAAGACCAGAAGGAAACTGGTTTTTCAGCTCAGTTTCTTAAACAAAAAGCTAATGTCTAATGCAGTGAACTAAAATTTGCTTTCTTTGCTGATGTAGTTATTGTTAAATATTATGAGTTATGGCTATATTCTTTTATGACATTGGGGCTATGCTGGGAGGTGGCATGAAGAGAAGAAACAGCTGCACTTCACTGCAGTCTCTCTCTGTTGCAGGGAAGGACTACTACTACTATTACATTATCCTAGGCTGTGAACCTGTCCTAGGCTATCTCTTAAGTCAAAGATACCTTTTTCTCTTCAGGTCCATGTAGTGCTGTACAGTGGGTTCTCTAGGTGCCAAGTCAACCTGAAAAGTAACCACTGGGCTAGACCAGGCTCTGTAGGAACCATGTGCTAAGTGTCTGCACATGGTTGACACCACAGCCGCTGTGCTGTTGACCTAGAGTAGCTTTTTCACTATCGCAAAAGTCTCTCCTTGTGCAAGCAGCATGTGGATGTTCACAGGTGCTAGATATAGATGACTGAAGCTGATGCTGGGCTACCTCTGGGGTGAGCGGAGTGAATACATTTCTCTATAGGAGAAAGAGCAACTCTGAGGAGGTTTTCACAGGAGCTTAGCCTCAGTAGGCTAATGTTGGATTTATGGTTGATCTCTAACGGTTTCCAGTGCTGCTTAGTCCCTTAGCTAAACTGAGTGGCACCAACAGCTTCCAGCTCTGCTCAGGTAAAACCAATTTACTGTAGGTTAGGTCTAAGAGAAGAGAAAGAAAGCATTTCCTAAGGAACAGAGGATTAAGGATGCATAAACATTAAGAAACCCAATTTCTATAGGTTTATTCCTTAATGAAATCTCATATTTTCCAGCCAACTTGTTCCTCTAAAGACCCAGTCAGTGCCAGAGTAGCTTAGCTGATATATATTGATTATCTGAATACCTAATAGAGAAACTATTAGATATGAACTGTTTATGGACAGTGTCCAGAATGCTATACTGTGTACTATTTATCCTATACTTCAATCATCTTCAAAAGGAAAAATATTTATTTAAGTTATTCTGTATGTGTGGTTTTGATCATGACTTTGTTTCTGATTTTTTGAAATAACACTGCCTGTTTAGAAAACGAATGAGAAAAGTTCTCTGTTAAATAAAAACATAATAACAATTCCAGCAGCCCATTTTGTCATGTGTCTTTGGCTCCCAATTTCATGAGTAGCAAAAAGGGTCATGGCTGATAATTCTACAGAGAGGTGGGACCAGCAACTTTAATGGTAGAAGCCCATTTCTTTGCTGTGCTGTGTCCATTTTGATGGGCTGTTGAGGAGGAAATCTCAAAAAACAGCACAGCAAAGATGTGTGGATGATATGGCACCTGTGGTACCTCCAAAACCAACCAAACAAAAAGGGATTTTTCTCCTAGCCTGCTGCAGAGAGCACAGGGAGTGTGTCAGAGCTGCTGCCTGGCTGCTGAGCTCTCATGCAAATATGCAGAGCTACAGCTGACCACCCAGGAGTTGTTTTCACCGAGTTTACAGAAAAAATGGTACAGAAAACATTTGCTGCCTCGTGCTTCTCCAAATCAAGCTCTGAGAGGAGGAGGATGGCATAAGAAGTGGAGTGTAGAACTCGCTGAAGTTTTACCTTTCTGTTGAGATATATTTGAAGCCTCAAGCTTAAAATGTGTTTCCAAGAATCCCCGACAGACAGCCCTTTCCATCAGATGCAACTTGTGATATATGTTGGGACAAGTACTTACAGGTTTGCTTCTTCTGTCACAGGTAACTGTATTTCTCTTTTAGGGCTTTTGGGACTGAACAGAGCATAAATGGCACAAACAAGTATATGACTAAGTAAGTATAGCTGTGCTGCAGCAGCTGTTTCCTAGTTCTCATTCTATCAGTGATGGAAGCAGAGTGCTGCTTCGTTTGTAGGGCAGGAATTCAAACGATACAGAAGCCACAGATTCAAGGAAGCCCTAGCAAGGAGTTGTTAATTTGTTGTTTATTGTAATTTCAGCAAGGGGTTGTTGATTCTTTGCATACTGTTGTTCCAGTTTGCTTGTCTGCTGTACTGCTGGGGGACTATACCATAGACAGATTGCATTAGCCCCTGAGCTGCATGAAAAACAGCTTGCCAACATCATGTTAACAAAGAGTGCAAAGAGATCCCGTGGCTTGCAGTCCCTTTGTATCTATTTGTAGCATCCCTTTTTTCCTCATTGCCACCTTCCTGCCTTCCTCATTGGAGGCCATCCTGTCGAGTAACATTCGCTCCAAGCCTTGTCTGTTGAATGCCACAGGAATCTAAATACTAAAGAGATCATTGCAAGAGGCTACAGCAACAGAAAAAAACAATCATATAAAAAGATTCCATTTCTGCAGCTGTATAATTACGTGATAAATCTGCATCTAGAGATTATCTAATAGAATTCCCATTTGTAATATGTTCTTACAGTGGCTGGAGCATTAGCTCTTTCCACAGGCTAGCCTCTTGGTGCAATTTGGATGAAAGGATGAAGGTAGGCTCCTCTTCATATACTTATTTCTTTGCTACTTTAGTCATAAAAATGCTACAAAACTTAGAGAAGGACAACTCCTAGAGAAAGAATTGGAAACAGATAAACAGCAAGGGTTATTTTAAAGTGGGCCCAAGAAGCCAAACTAATACACACACAATGATGGGAACCAGGTGGGAACATTTCGGTAACTCATCACTGAAAAACATCAGCTGGGGAAAATGGCTTTCTGATGGTGTGAGCATCAGTATTCTCTGCCCTGTTACAGCCAGGTTTTTACCTCTGTTAAATGAAAGAAGAAAGTAGAATTTGCTGCATGAAATGGGAGCATTTATAACTGCAGGTACTTAGATTATCTCCATGTCGTTAACGGGCCAAACAATAGTATATGTTCTTTCCCAGGGCTGTGCACCAGAAGGCGGTAAGCAATCCTAGCTCTTAGGGGTGGTTTTGTTAACAAACGCAGCCCCTCGAGGGATGGGTCAGGCTTTGAGTGGTATCGTTTCGTGAATATTTTTCCTTTTGACATCAGAAAAGTAGTAACGAGAATTTTCTGTGTGACTTTTTTAGACAGGCAATGCAGCCTGGTGAAGGCAGGCTGGGCTGCCTGGCACGACTGTTGAATACCTTCCTTTCTGCCTTACTCCTTACCTGGTTATTTCACACTTTGATCTCTCTGGCACTTGTCTGCTCTAGTTGCTTGGGTTATAAGTTTATGGTCTTCCCTCGCTGTTTGTACAGCACCAAGCACAGTGAAGCTCTGGACGTGGCCAGGACTGCAGGTTTTGTACCAGGCTGTACTCCAGAGTAGCTGGAAGGTCTCACAGCTGGCAGCCGAGTTATGTGTGCTGCACAACAACATGTGCAAAACAGTGTCTCTGCTCAGGGGTGAAATTAGAATTTGAGACTGCCAGACAAGTCCTCTTGGGCAAAGATAAAGGGAAACGGATGTGCAGGAGCAGATAATAAAATTCCTATTTAAAACAAGAACGCAAAAAGTCAGACTTACTTAATAACCAACTACGATGGCCTTTTTGATTTCTAATTTACAAAACCCACTGACTTGACCAGTCTGTAATTGAGGAAAAAAAATGATTTGAAGTAGTGAAAGACATTTGCTGTAACTGTATTACCCTGTTGCTTATTTTATTCTTCATCATGAAATTGCAGTGAGAAGATTCAAGCCAATGATAAAGTTAGAAAAAAAAATGTGATTCTTTAAAAAAATATACTGGGACTGTGCAACAGGAAACTATGAAGTAATATTTAGAAGCATGATAACTACTGCAAAAGCATATGTTTGGCAAGCAAGCCCTACGTTCTTGGAGGCTAATGAACATCAGGCTGCCCTTGGCTAAAATGGAATTGCATTAATGTAGCAGAGGACGGGATATAGATGACTGTCTCTGGCTCTAACTGTTTACATTCTCAGTGGTAAATCAACACTTCTGCAATTATTTCTTTAGAAGTATTCTGCTGGAAAATAGTGTTTTATTTTTCACGTGTACATAGCTTAAAGGGTAAGGGGCTGCTCTGAGGGAGCAGACTTTGGAACAGTGGAAGTGTAACGGAATTAATCCTTCTTCTGTTGCTCAGCAACACGACATCACCAACAGCAAGACCAAATTGTATGACTTCATAATTGATCTTCGTCCTAAATTAGCAGAGGAAACAATTTTTTTCAAGGGCAAAGACATTACCCTGTATTAGCATAATTGCATGATTGTGATATAAGCAACCAAAATACGTGTTGTTGGCCCTTCAGTTATGCTAACAGTGAACCTATAGTGTGTTCATCCTTAATTAGGCATATTTTCCTTTTGCTCTGCCCTTTCACCTCATGATTCTTCATTCCAGTCTTGGCTGGTTTAGAAATGCTTTTTTTTTTTTGGCTAAAAATTGCCATATTTGCAAAGATGAGTAATAAATATTTTATTAACCCTTTCTTACATATCAAGGCTTGTCTGGGGATGAGGAAGTAAGAACTGTTACACCCTGTAAACCAAGGATGGTGACACTGTGAACCTTAGCCCTATATAATTCAACCTTTTTGTGCTTAAATGTGTTGTCTTATTTGGGAGATTGAATTTATAAAGATCGCCGGATAATGTCTGTGATTTGATATTTACTTCAATATTTATGTTGTTATATTTACAGTAAAGAAAAAAAGAATGGCTGTTTATTCATGAGCTGGTAAAATATAAAATCATATCTCATCCTTGATTAAAATGATGTGAGGAAAAAGCATAAAAAGCATAATGCTGGGCAGGTTTCTATGGTCTTTACTTAATGTCATTACAACAAAATTTGGTTTGTGGTAATGCAGTTTCAGCAGGGAAATAATTAACAGTCAGGCCATCATCCAAGGGTAGCAGCCGTGGTTAAGTTGGGCAGCCAGCCTGAAGTCACTGCAACAAATCAAATGCTGAAAATGAATCCAATCTTCAAAAATTCAATAAAATGCATAAACACAGAGGTTAAGAAATGAATATAGAGATAGTATTTGGAGAAAGGAAAAAATGTATAAAATATAAACCTAGCTAGTGTCAAGGGGAAAAATATTTTGTGGTGGGATAGCGAACACCACAACGCTTGAAAACATAATCCATGCGTTACATAAAGGTATAGCTGCTATCTAACGTTCACTAACCAGTTAAAGGGATACCACCAAACTATTTAGGCTTAAAGTGCGGTTACAATATTTAGCTGTATAAAGAAAGAAATGTGGAAGGGTAAGCTCTCAAAAACACAGAGCAGTTGGATAACCTCTCTTGGATAGCTGGCTCATGGAGTGTGCTCCGGCCAGTGAAGCTTTTTGAGCACAGAAGTGGTTGCTGGTGCGCTGTGGTTTGGCAGTCAGATCCCTCGCCTAGAGATGTGTTGTTCTGAGGTAGGATCGATAGTCTGTGCTTTAGAAGAACTAATGGGAAGGGCACCTCTTAAAATATACTGAAATGGTAGCTCCAGAGGGAATTCTAAACAAGCATATATCTTGATGGAGTCTTTCACGTGTATATTGCTGAAACAGTGAAGCCTCTTGGAGGTCTTTCACCCTGCAGCACCGGTGCTTACAGCCAGAGCACCAGAACGGGGAATTGGAACTGTGGCCCTGATACCAGTTAGACTCTGCAGGTGAAATGGATTATTTAATCTCACTACTTGAGTTATTGTGTTTCTTAACATGACACAAAGGATGCTTAGCCTCAGTCCCCTGCCAGTGACTGGGTGGGACAGTGGCTGTTCCCAGTGCCTGCAGCCACAGCAGCTCTGTGGGTCAGACACTGTTTCAAGTACTTTGCAGCTCCATGTTAGTATGGTCTAGATGATCTGCTTAAATTTCCCTGGGAGTTACTTGTCCCCAGCGTGCTTTCCTGGCTCCTGTGGGAGTGTTGCAGTTTGATGGCACTCACAGGCAGCACACGGTCCAGCAGTAAGAACCAGGACTCTGATCTGGCCTTCTTCCCAACTGAGCTGTCCTGCTCACCTGAAAATAAGGATGCTTGAACAGGTGCCATCATCTTCAGTCGGACTTACTGTAATTTTCTGGGTGCCTTATATGGCACTTTTTATCCAAGTGCCCTCTTCAGAGAATAATGAAAACAACCATTTTCAGCACCACCGAAAATCTCATTTGTGGTGTCATTTAGATACCCAGCTATGGGCAACTAAAATAGAAACTGCTGCTCGGAATTTTTGACATCTTCCACTCTTCCGAAATGGTAAAATAAATTGATTATTCTGCAGTAATTTTTGTGCAAAGGGCTACAGAATATTTCGTAAGGCAATAAGTAGATATACTAAACCAGCAGAGAGAGATTTAGACGCAGGAGCAGCTGCAGAAAGGAGTGGTCTGCTGAGACGAGGCAGAGCAAGTGGCCAGGTGATGTGTCTTCCAGGGGTCGTGTGTCACGCGGAAAGAAGCAAAGGAGAACGTGAGGGCTTGCGACGCAGGCTGAGGACAGGGAGTGGAAGCAGTCCAGGAGAGCTGTGTGAACCCAGAGTGGCTGGGAAATAGCCAGGAGCGGGGGCAAAGGCTCAGAGGTGAGATGTGAGCAGGGGTTGCTCCCTGGGGCAGCGGTGCCACCACAGCAGCCACATCGTCACTCGTATTTCAGTGCACGTGGAAATATTTAATTCAGCAGTTAGCAGACACAAGCACGGGGACTGAGGAAATGCGTCAGTGAGACACAAATACAGCTCAGCATCCAGCAATCACCGAAAGCACACAATATCCACAGGAACAGCAATGCCTGGCAAGCTATTTAACAAAATCTGCCAAGATCATTATTTTTAAGAGGAAAAAATTTGATTAGGTCTCTCTTGATTGCTGGGAACATGACTTGAGTACACTTTGGAAAATGCTGAGCTCTATGATTTGTGTATTTCTGCTTATGGAACTGAAATCAAGAACTTCATTTTAGCTGTAAACACGGTTTTATTTTGCTTTCCTGAATAGCAGTAATTTCAAGGTGTCTTTCAGCAACACCCTGATTTAAAAAGAAAAAAAAAAAACCCAAATCTTCAAAGAATCATATCAGAAATTGATATAAATGATATATATCTAGGGTAATTTATGTGTTTTTAATTATGATCATCCTGGTTTATTGGGGTATTACAGAGCTTTGGATGTGCAGTTATCTTCTTTTTACCCGACCACTGTCTTATATGCCACACTAAAACGTATGATTGGGTAGCACAGAAAATATAAAAAATAGCTAGGTTTTAAATTGTTTCTGAAGCTGTCATGTTTTTGTGCTGCTGTGAAGATCCAGGGTTCATTGTGTTAAAATTTCTGTTAAAAACCTCACACCTGTAAAACAAACTGGTGAAAAACGCAGTGGTTACCAGGACGTTTATCCTGCTATTATCTGCTTTGCATTTGACCAGACAGGAGAGAAAACGATTTGGAAAAAAGTTGTTAAAAGTCAAACAGAAGACATGCTTACACACATCAACATACCTTTCCTCCCTTTTTAGCAGTGGGTTTGGTCAGACGATCTGCTGATTCTCCTTCTGCGCTGTGAAAGGCTCTGCTCAGGGGCCGCTGCCTTTAGATAGAAACTGATCTAACAAAGCACTCACCGCTTGTGGAAATTTCAGTACGAGAATAGTCCTGGGGATTTCACATTGAAAACTTTACACTTGGTGCCCAAGTGCTTTGCTGCATTCTCCGCCTTGATTTTTGATGATACAAGTTCTAAATTGGTGCATCACTGCAACCAAAAATGCCCCCAGCAAATGCCACAAGTTGTGAGCCCTTAGACAAGGATAAGGACACTTGTTACATGACTCTGTGACTCAGACAAGCTGTGTAAGGTGGTAAAGTGAAATCCCTTCATTTTGCAAGGGAATGGGTGATACTAGGTGTTGGAACTTTGTTACAAATACAATATCTGCCAACTATGTTGTGCACACCAGCAGGAATATCTGAGCATCTGTGTTCATGTGCCACATGCCTGCCTGGAAAAGAAATAAGAGCAAATCTACCAAAGATCAGAGTTTTCAAGACTGCAAATACCAAGAATGAATGCATACATGTCAGATACATAATGTCTGGAAAGGCAAATGAGCTCTGCAGTGTCTTGGGGAGAGCCTGCAGTTATTAGCAATACTTCTCTTGTGTTATGCGTGTGATTTTTCTCTAGTCTGTATGCATTTCTCTAGTCTCTACACATTTACTCTTGTACTTTTCCGCTTGCTTTCTGCACCTGCTTCTCCACCCATTTGAAACAGACTCAAATACTACAGAAATTTTGAGGAAAATTATTAAACTTGTGGAATTGTTATTCTCCATAGGCTTCTTTACCTTGTCTTGGTAACTGCTTGTTCCAGACTTGCCAAATACCAGAGTGATACTGCACTTCAATGCCATAGCTCCTTCTTTTCACCTGTTCCATCATAGTTCTTGAACCCAGTGGGGAGAAGCACAAACCTGTGTAATGATTCTGCATGGCTCTGGATGACCTCCAAGAGATGTGCAGAAATCATAGCAGACAGGTAGATAGAAATCTCCCTGCTGAAGAATCTGAAAACTACAGGTGAACATTATTTTTCCATCAAAAAAGGAAATAAAAAAGGAAAAATCCCATTAAGACTGCTCTCATCATCAGCATGTATTCTAAGCCCTGGTGAGATGCCAAAACAGCTGCCTGAAGTAGGTCCTCCCCCTCAGAACCCAATGGAGCCCTGAGATAGCCTGCTCAGGATCTAGAACCACAGATTGATCTAGATGGATCTAGAACTTTCAAGGGATCGAGAACTTGATCTAAAATGTGATCTTGAACATGATCTAGAACTTTCAAGTTATCTAGAGCATGATCTAGAACCCTGAAGTCAACCAGAAACAACAAGCAAGCTAGAAACATGATTTAGAAACATCACTTTGGCTAGGACATAATTTGAACTAGCATGTTTTTTCCCCACACCCGTTGCTACTTAGGAAACTCCTATGTGTTTCCTTCTTCTTCAGTAAAGAGAGCTGGTCTTGAAGAATGCTTGGCAACTTTAGATGGTTGTGAATGGTCTTTTGGTCTCTTCCACACACAAATACTACAACTGCCACAGCAGTTTCCTATGAATGGATCTTTGCTTATTTTTATATTTTTCTGTATCTAGTTCTTTTGTTGCCTATGTTTGGGCACGGATGTGTTGAAGCTGTTCACTGATTGCCATTAGTTATTTTTCCCCTCTGCTCGTTCCTTCAGGCCATGTTTCTGGCTGTTGCCAGCAGCAGCCTGTGAGCGCAGCATGCCGTGGCTGCACGGGAGCAGATTCCCCCCATTGCTGAGGAGTCAGGGTGTAAGTGGGTTCCTGATCCTGACAGAATCAAGCTCAAGGCTATTCTGCTGTTTGATATCATAAAATGTTGACTCAGATTTTTAACAGCTAACCCAACACAAATGCAAAGACAAGCAGTGCTCTTTACTAGAGGTGTGCTGGCATTTTGTAACCTGGTGATTTCCGAGGGACGTTTTGAAGTGCTGCACAGTCAATGGGGCTGCGATGAGTTTGCTCTGTGCTCCGGTTATCCGTGCTGGAGGGGAAACGGCAGAAGTCCAAGGACCTCTCTTTGGCAGTGGAGCTTCGGTAGGGCAGTGGGGGGCTAAAGGAGGACAGTTGTTGAGAACTGATGACCAACAGCTTGAGATTGCTTTAATTTAAACTTGGTGTCTCCCAGGAGCCTGTAAGAAAACAATTTCTTTTCTGACTTCTGGGGTGATCCCTTGGCCTACCTTGTTTGCTCAGCTCAAAACCACGAGTTGCATCCCAGAGATATCCTGGAAACAGGATAAGTCTGTGACAATCTCGTCCTCTGTATTTCTCAAGCGAGGCTAATAATGGTGCTGTCCCACAGGCCGCAGCTGCACAGGGAGGCTCCCTCACCTCGCACAGAGGGTTCACCCAGCCCAGCACCATGACCTGGATGGTGGCTGCATGCAGAATCCAAGGGCAGAGCTGGACCAGGGCAAACGTAGAGGGTACTGTGCTGCCCCCCAGGCTCTGACCATTTGCAGCTCAAGGGATTTCTGGAGCTGGTGTAGTTTCTCTGTTTAGTAATCTATAATATATCTCTGTTCAAGTGCTTGCACTGTCTCCTGTGGGAAGAAGCTTCAAGCTCTCACAGTGTCCTCTGGCAAAAAACTCCACAAGCCTGCTACACACTGCAGGAATAACTGCATTGTTTTGTTTGGTTTGTGGTGCATTTCATAGCCCCTAGTTTTTGTACTGGAAGCGTCAGGGTGTAGTTAATCTTTTCTCCACGTTCTGCATCAGAGAAGCATGTGCTCTGTTAAGCACACACATAACACAGTATTAAGCACTTGATGAAGTCCAATGGGAATTAACAAAACCTTAGCCCAAGCCTAAACACATGTTCATCAGCAAATGCCTTGCTAAGCATGCAGGCTCCCAAAGCATTGCTGTGGAGCTAAGCTCATTTTGTTCTGTTTTAAAGTGGCACTCCCTGCTCTGAGCCGTTGTTTAACTGTAGATATTTAAAAGGTCACTTCTAAACCTCTGCTTTCCTTGAGACAAACTTTTCCCCTCTATCCCTGTTTGTTATCTGCTGCCTCAAAAACCTTCTGGTTTACTAAGGTATTAAATAAAGTGTGCATGCTATTCGCACACAGCTTTCACTCTTCCTCATCTCTTGCTTACCTCTGATTTCCATTTGTTCACTGCCCCTGGTCAGAGGCCACCAGCATGAAGAGGGAAGTGAGCACCTGTGCTTGTCTGGCCATCTTGCAGAGGCCTGAAGATGCAAAAAGCCTGCAGGCACCAAGTGGTGCTTGAGAGCGATTAAACCACCAAATGAAAGCAATCATTACATTAGCATCGCTGTGTGGCTCCTCTGGTGCTTGCACTACTGTAATTCTCGTAAATTATTTTATTTATAAACATCCCAATGCGTATATGCATAGATAAAAGACCTAGAAATAGTGGAAGATAAAGGAATGAAAGTCCTTGTGGGTGTGCCCAAGCGTGTTTCTGATGAATGCCCCCTAAAGTCCGTGTCCCAGTCCCCATTCCAGAGCTTCATTTCTGGGTATGTGACCTGCAGCAGGTGTAATACCCCAGCTACAGACCTGGAAGCAAGAAGTTTCTTAATAAGATTTTTTTTAATTACCAGCTAAAAACTGAATCAAACCATGTAAGTTTTAGGGACAAGGATGAGGCTGTATTGTTAGTTGCCCCAGCCCCCATGTGCCACCTGTGTGCTGACTGAGGAGTCACCTGGAGACATCTAATAGAAAAGCAAATGGCAGAGGCAAGTCTGATGCCTCCCCCTAGCCTGGAAGAACTTCAGGTGAGCACCTCTGCCTGCCTGGAACACAGGGCACAGCATTGTCTCTGGAGGAGACACTTCTCCTTTGAAATGAAGCTACTGACTGACCCTTGTCTTTCAGGGTGGTGGGGAGGGGGTGACGGCTGTAGTGCTCGTTGTGGTTGTCCAGGGCTTAAAACGCTGGCCTAGAAAATGGAACCCTAAGATCACCTCACTCCTTAGTCCAAAATGTTTCAAGACCACGTCTCCCAGGATGTGGCCCTAGATGCTGAGCTGTATAGCATGTGAAAGCACTCTATGGTAAAGGTGCTTTACAAGCCAGAAATGTCCAGGAGAGTGGGAAGGACACCTCTAGGCTCCTTGTCACCCATGGATGTCCTGTTCTCCAGAACCCACCATCAGCGTCTCTGTTGTGCTTCCCCTCTCTCTGGCCCAATGAAACTTCAAATCTGTTCTGCACACTGGCACAGCTCTGACATGCATGATGCTGGGGCTGGGGGGCAGTGGGTGATTTGTTCCCACCATACTGCAGCCTAGCCTGGAGCTTATTGGTACAGCAACTTGCAGATTTTATGCTCGTTTCCAAAGCAAGTGTATTTATAAGCAGGCTATTATGAAAAAGATATCACAATAATCTCTGGTGTTTCAGAAGAAATGAGGGGAGTGGTGGCATATGTTCACATCAGCATTTAAGGTACCCACAGCCAGTAAGTGATATTTGTGTTCTGAAGCCTAAGCTCTCTGAAGTGTTTAGAGTGTTGTAGATTCCGTCCCCAGTGGCTGATGTATACAAGGTGTGTATGTGCTCCGTGCCAGCACCACTGGTACACCAGAACCCCAGGGGAGCTTTGGATCTCAGCTCCTTCTGAGGCTGTCATCTGCTCTGAGAGACAAAAAAGTGTGTCTGTGCAATCCCTGTTTTATTCAACAGCTTGCAAACATTTGCTAGAACGAAAAAGGTGAAGAAAACTTACATTGTAGTGGAGGAGAGGGAAGTAATACTGCCAGCTAAAGCTATTGTTCAGAATACAGAAAAATTATAGGTTTATAATGTAAGGAATTTGTTTTTCCTGTTGTCTTTTTCTTGTTTTCCCCAAAGGATCGAAACATTTAAATAAAAAATTTAAAGGGGAAACTATATCTTTATTTGCAGAGCAGTCACAGAAAACACCAGTTTACTGGTGCTTTTCTAAAAACGATAGCTTTGGGGGAAAGAAGGAAAAGGAAAGGGCACATGCCTTTACAGCAGTTCCCACACTCTTTATCTGCTGCCCTCAGACAGCTTGTGCCACGGCGGGGGAATTTGGAACTAGAATGAAGTCCCTCAGGAAATATATTCATGAAAAACAGGACGCACAAAAATCATGACCTGAAAGTGGATGTCAAGGTGAGGGATGATGTTTTTGGTTGCTGTGGGAGTTCATTGCAGTCTGGGAGAGCTCTGTCATACCCAAATGAGCCGTGCCCTCCTGGGGGGAAGCGCCATGTGCTGGAGGAGCAGATCTGATGGCAGCCTCACAGCAGAGACCAGCCCCTCACCTCAGAGCTGTAAGTGATCTTTGAGTATGCTGGGACCGAGCTGGGGAGTGCTTGCTGCAGTGGTGCTGTGGGCGTCCAGGCTCCTCGTCTGGGGCACAGCACAGGGGAGGAGAACAGAGCAAAGCTGGCATAGGGAGCCCCTCGCTCACCGCGGCGTGCCCCTGCATCCTTCCCTGAGGATCAGCGTTAGGGAGAGTTTATAGAAATTTCAGCTCTTGCAGCCCGGCACACAACTGGAGACATACTGATGCTTAAAAAAAAAACCCACCTGAGCCTCCTTATGTGAGCAAGGTTTTGAAAGTTGTCACAAAATTTGTTTGGGATATTGAGATGAAATCCTGTTCAGCCTCCTGCCAGCATGTTTTGGAGGGCAGTGGAGAGCCCAGCCCTGCTGCCCACCTGAGCAAACAGGCAAAGAGAAACCCAAAGAAAACTTGCTATTTAATTGTGTAAAAATGGGACAGCTGGAGAAACCAGCTTGAGAAGCAAAGGAGAGACCTGGAAAGTGAGGCAAAGCGCACCGGGAGAAGCAAGTATGCAAACACCCATGTGCATGTGTGGTTTAGCAATTCTGTCAAAATGTTCTCAGCATCTCCAAGAAAGCAGTGAAAAGAAGGCTCTAGCTTTACAGATCCTTGTGTTTGTGGGATCCTAATAAAAATGTCTGTCATCCACATACTCATCAAAGTCTGCTGACAATATATAGGCCCAAATACAAAATGCTGGTTTTTATTTTTTTTATTTTGTTCTGAAAAATATATATGATCTAGGGGAAATACAGAAATCCACAGAAGATCCTGTTTTTAATATTACCTCCTGTGATTATTACAGTTTGCCTTTGCCATGAACTTGTTCTTCCATAGCGTATCATAATGTTTTTGCACTTGGCGAAGAGCAGCCATTTACTCTGCAAGTAGCCATATTGTAACTGGCAAATTTCCTTAAATTCAGCTATATTCTCTTCTACTTTCCCCCCAAGATATTCCTGAGGGACTAATGCATTATTCTATCATAATATTTAACATTATAAGATCTCTAAGTTAAAATGAAAGGGAGGAAGGATGAGCCTCCCCGACAGTTTACCTCATACCTCACATAATTTCTGTGATTAACTCTGTAATGGGGAGTTCTTGACAAGAGAGCCCAGGGAGCTCAGATAACATTTTGCAGGGAAAATGCTTTGCTGTGGAAAGGGCACGTTCCTGAGAGACCCACCTAAAAGCATCTTTGTCTTGATCCCACTTGGCAGAGCAGAGCCGTGCCAGGGCTGTGGGGCACCAGGTGCTGTGAGAGCAGGTTTCCTCCAGCCTTGCTCATCCTCTCCCCCTGGAGGTTTCAGGTCGCTGACTTCAGCAGCACAGGATTTACTTCCTTTGTTCCTTTCACCTCTCTGAAACTGGGTAAAGCCAGTAGAAACCCAGATTTCTCTGTGTGGTTTTGAGCAAGAGCAATTTTTTTCACCTCTGTCTACAGAGCAGCCAGCGCAGTGAGCTCCTCTTGCTGCCGGGGCCGGATGGCGTGTCTGTAGAGCGGGTGGGGATGTGGGGAATGCAATTGCTGACTATGTCTCAGGTGTTTATGGAAGAATCCAAGCAAGCCCCTCATAATCTGAAATATTCTTTTTCAGTCAATGTTCTCCATGCTTGAACTGATCCTTCCTGGGCATACTGCCCTTTATCTGGAGCATTTCAGAGTCAATTCACAGAAGAATGTCAAGCTAGCTGACTGGAAATCTTTGCTGTAATATATACACAAAGGGCAGATCTGTAAACCAGACAGGGGAGCAGACATTCACACTTCATTGCTTCTGGCTTGGCTAGAACTGGCAAGGTGAAGTGTTGCTTACTGCTGGGATCAGGGAATTCATACATCGCCACAGGTGGTTGCTTTGCTCAGGATCATGAAGATTAACGCATGAAAACATAATGATACCCTGCTTTGTAGTTCAGATTAAAAGTTTCACTGATCTCACAGGATTTAGCACTGCTTTGGATGTGCAACATCTGGCCTATGAGAAATAGGAATGCACGCATGTGAAGTAGATACAGGATAAAAAGTGGGAAGTAAAGCACAAAGCTAATAGCAGCGCTTTGCCAGAAGTATTATGGATTTTAATATCGATCTACACATCAGCACCTTCTTTCATTACTGACTAATGTGCAGAACTCGGAGTCCCAGAACTGTAGTAGCAGCATTCTTATTCTTTTCCTAAATCATCTTCCGAATTAACTTCCTCTGTCTCTGCTCTCTCCTTCCCTTCTCAAGCATTCCTTTGCTATGCATTTATTCACTGCAGTTTCTACTGGTCTTTGAGAAAAAAAAGTATGTAGCACCCACATCAGGGTTTGAACAGCCTGACTCACAGAGTTTCGTTTTTTAAAGGATGTAAGTGGCAGTTTTAGAGTTTTACTTGGGGGCCTGTTGAAGATGCTTTTTCTACCTTCATGAGAATGTTCCTCTTTTCATGTTTTTGAAATGGAATTTTCATTTTCATTTCTGTTGCTTGAGGAAAATGAAACCGAGTACCAGGGAAGGTGACTTTCCTAATTCAGATTAGATTCGTATGGTTTCTTAAAAAAAAAAAAAAAGGCTAAAAAAAGGACAAAAATGATTGTGTGCTTGACAGTGCATCCTTATCAATCTTCCCAGGTCTTAATTTTTGGGAGGATGGGGGGTTTCTTAGTTAGTCTTTCATCAGACTGTCAGGACATTATTTTCCCTTATAAACTATAGGTTCTGTTTGCATCTTCAATCCTAAAGGACTGACAGCACTTCACCTTCTATCCATCTGGTCTGTCTTCAGTCTCTGTTGAAGTACAGATGCCACAGTCTCAGGAGCACAAATTGGAAATGTGCTTAATTGTGTATAACAGTGCTGTCCCACAGTGAAGGGCAGAAGCAAAGTAGAATCCAGCAGAAACAGCAGGGGACCTTTAGATAAAAGTGTAGCTAAGAACGAATATTCAACTAATGATTTTCTGAAAATAAATTTCATTTCATCTCATCCTTTACGTGTTTGTATTGCAGGTATCACGTGAAAGGTATCTCGTCTACCTGTCACACCCTGTAGCTAGTATTTTGATCAAAAGCCCTTAATTTCTAGTTGCTTCTGAATTTGCTTAGGTAGGAGGTGCTTTCTGAGCCTCAGAGTTGCTTGTGTCCTTGCAGAGAATCAGTGGGTACTGGTGGAGCCAACCTCATGTACTCATCCCAGCGAAATGCAGGCTCCCTAGATAGTGCAGGTCAGGAATGTCAGATGAATGCTTGCTCCTGAAAAATTTGATCACTACAGCAGCATCCTGCATTATAACAGTCTGTTCTAGTGAGTAAGGCGGTTCAGGACCAGAGATGACCCCAGGCATTCAGGGGTTACAGCCGCTATCAACGAAGGCACTTCTAATGGCATAATAGCAACAGCATTCTGGGACTTTATTTCAGCAACTGGATGGTCAGTGGTGTAACTCTGCGCACCCTCCGCCTTGCTGTCCACAAGCAAACAGGGCAGCAAGCACAGCAGCCCAGAGCAGACCTTTGCTATGCTTGCTTTGCTCTGTCAGAGGCTGTTCTGGTGGTGAAGGGAAGAAAATGGAGCAGCGGTGTGCTGGCAGGCACTGACAGGGCTTCTTGGCAAACAGTCCCTGGAGTAAATGGCTTGTTGCACAGAAAGATTTCAGCCCCAATTAGCTGAAATTGTAGCGAAGAATGTTTAGCTAGTAAAACAGAGATCGAAGGTCAGGAATTTGTTGAAGTCCGTGAAACGCTGCTTGTTTAAGGCAGACAAAAGTGGTAAGGTTATTCTTGTAGAGAGGTTTTTGAGAGTCCTATTTTCACCAAGATTATTCAGATGTAATAACACCCCGCATCTCCATGCTGAGGCCATGTGTTTGGCAGTGCGTGCTCTGAGTCGTCTTTAGCATTGGCCATTTTTCTAATTGTTCCTGGATGTGATTTGTAGGTGAGTCAGTCTGCTGGGGAGATTTGGTATTCATGGTAGCAGTCCTCTTCCCTACCTTCCAGTCATCTAAAAGGACTCATTTGGTGATGTCTATCACATGCAATTATGTTGGAACCCCATTAATTAATTAATAGTAGTTGCTAATGGTTAGGCAATTAGTTGCATTTGGAAGAATACAAAATTGAGTAAATAACTTTAAAGTGTTGAGTCCTGTTTGGCAATTTAATACAGCTCATCCTGCCCAATTACACTGATAAGATTTTAAACTAATTGAGCTCACACTGTGCCTCTCCATTACCTGACATTCAGCAGCACACAGAGAAGATTAAAGGGATTCAGGGGATGGTGTACGTGTAAAACCAGGAATAGTCGCTCCTCGTTCTCATTTAAGCATAAATACATATTAACTCACAACTGCACAATACTTTAAATGGGGGTTGCCATAGAAATAAGCACTTTGAGAAGTTCGGGGCTTTTGTTGGCATTTCAGGTTAAAAATAATAACCCAGGTTACTCAGGACCTCATTACACAATGGCAGGTGCATATCCTGCCATCCAACTAGTTGCTCACCATCGCACCATAGGAGCAGAGGGCTCACCATACTGGATTAAATCATTTGTTCATCTAACTTGACATTTTGCCTTCTGCACTGATATTCTTGAGGAAGGTGGAAGGCTCCCATAATGCCTGTTACCTACCCAATTATGCTACGTAGTGTACAGGGAAGAAACATCCTTCCAGAGCCCTGCAGGCAATTAGCGTACACCCAGAAGTGTGATATTCAATTACCCTTATAATTTCAGCATGCCAAGCAGCAAGAGGTGGTTAATGATTGCATGAAATTATCCAGCCTTTTAAAAACCCTACACAAACCCTTACATTGCATGCCAGCAAAACCCGTATGAGGCCCGCTAGCAGCAGTAAAACTGAGGGAGGGTGAGTGACCGATTATTCACTTGCATGGCAAAATTTGTCTTTTAAGCCTTTTGTTCATACGCACAGAATCAGTCTGAAGGGACATTTTACAGGATGATAATGTTCATCCAGAAGCAAATCTATTACTCTCCCCTGCTGAAGCTCCTGAGTTTTCATTTGCTGTACAAAACTGGCTATTTTTCAGTGGAGGTTTTGGGCTGCTGAGATCTCAGCTTCTGTTGCGGCACTTTGGATTCAGAAGTTGCTGGTGAACATATCCATGGTACGCTGATATCTGCCAGTTACCAGAGTCCCACCAAAACACTCCATAATAATGGAGAGGATCTGATAAAATCTTTCAATGCTGTGAAGAAATGCTTTTGGAGGATTAATGATTTTTCACTGAATAAGGATGGGTGGCTGAACTAATTGACAGACTAATTCCTTGGAGAGGAAAACTAAAGTTTCTTAGGTGGAACAAACTAAACATTGAAAATTGAGTTCTCTTTCAACAACTGTCTTTTAAAAACCTTTACAGTAGAGTTTCCACTTGAACAGGTATTTCCATTGTCATGGAAAACTAGGGCCAAAGATGCCAAGCTCCATGTAAATTATATAGGATGATAGTATAAAAACATTCCCATTTGACCTGGTTTAAGCTGGGACAGAGCTAACTTTGTTTGTAGTAGCTAGTGAGAAGCTGTGTTTTGGATTTGGGCTGAGAAGAAGGCTGATCGCATACTGATGTTTACAGTTGCTGCCAGGACCGTCAAGGACTTTCCAGCTCCTCTGCTGTGCCAATGTCTGCAGGGAGGGAACACAACCCCAACTACTAGCCTGGGATTTGACTTCAGGTTTAGGACTGAGACCCAATGGTATATTCCATATCATGCACGTCATTTCCAGTATATAGATGAAGTCTGTGAGGAAGCTCTCTCTCTGGGTTGCCCTCCTCTCTCTCAGAGTTGTCTCTCATTCTGTCGGTGAGCTCAGTCTCTTGGGTGCTTGGGCTCTTATCTTTTTTCCAGAATTGTGGTTTCAGGACTCTCCCTGCTCCAGGATCTTTAGCTGGGAATGGGTTGAGTACTGGTCACCAGGTGGTGAGCAGTTTCATTGTGTATCACTCATTTGTATATTTGTATGTTTACATGTTTGTATATTTGTATATATTGCTATAATTATTATCATTATTATAATCATAATTATTATTTTCAATTTCATTGTAGTTTAGTTATTAAATTGTTCTTATCTTAACCCACAAGCCTTTTCTCCCTTTACCCCTTTAATTATCTTTTGCCTCCCTGGGAGGGGGGGAGCATGATTGAGCAGCTGCGTGGTGGTTGTTGCTGCTACTGGGTCAAACCACCACACCACTGGTCAACAGTGACCAGGTACCTTATCAGACCATACAAGAAATGGGGTAGTAAATAATGAGTAAATTTCTCTGCTGCGAGAAATTATACATAACTATTTAAACCAGACAAGAGATGTGGGCTTGTAACTTTATGTCCTTCAAAGAAAACATAAGGGAGAAGATGACAAAATGAGTCTGCATTTTTGATGGTACCAAACAAGTGCTGAACTTCGTGAAACTGACATTACAAATGGGCTGCAGGTAAAATTTCACAAGACCTTCAGTCTCTGAAGGACATATACTGTGATTAAGATGTATTGAATCATTACTTATTCAGTAAGAGACAGTTAAGTTCTTCCTGCTAAAAATTCAAGCAAAAAGCTTTATCTTTAAATCTTAAAGAAATTAACTTCCTTTTAAGTGTAAAACTGTCTGGTAAAACCAAAGGTGGGGGAGATGCGTACCTCTTATGGCTGCAGACCATCATCCAAGTAATTGGGGTGTCAGGATGTCAGTTAAAACGCAGTCTCATGCTTTTCATCAGTACTAATTGGACCGAGTGTATATTCTGTAAATACATACGTCTCCACTGATGTCCGTGGCAGTGCCTCTATAAATACCAGGACTCATTTTCGCCTGTTTCACATTTACTAGGTAATAATTTAATTCTACAGCTTCTATATAAAAAGACTATTTGACTAAATGAACTTTCAAAATGGACTAATTAGGGAAAGTGAATTTTAGTCCCTGAAGTGGATGGTGGCATTTTGGGCAGTCTTGGGATTCACAAAGAGGGTGTTGTAATTTAGATTCCCCAATGATAGACCTCGTGCTCATGGCAGACAAAAACCAGCTGCCTCCTGATGGGTCATCACTAGTACCCAGAGACAAAATATCACTTTGCCAAACATATTTGATTGTTGAAAAAATCTTTTTCTCCAATATCTCTGTTTTCTGTAGCAGGTGGTAGGAAAAAGTGAGACTCTGCAGGTAAAAATGCTTTCCTTTCCACACAGGGATAAAAATTTCAAGCTGTGTTATCAATTCAGATATTCTTGAATACCTACAACTGTAGCTTATTGAATAAAATGAATGTAACCTAGAAAAATGGGTAGGTTTACTTCTCTCATTAATCAGAGGAATAAATTGCGTTATGATGTTGATGTTTTCCTGAAACAGAAAACAAATGATTCTGTGAAAGACACATAGGGAACAACACTGAACTGCTGCAAGCCTTCCAGCAACTGCCGCCAAGAGCTGCAAACATCAGAGGTAAGTGAATAATCACCAACAGAGCAGAACAGCCATTAGACATAATGATAGAAAACTCCTTTCACACTCACAGGCATCAACCTTTCTGTGCAATTAAGAGCTGGCAGAAGGAAACAATTGGCTTTAAAACAAGATAAAGAACTACGAAAAGAACCTGGCTTTTTTCTTCAAGTGAGTGGACTGTGAGTGAATTCAGCTGCTCTGCCTGGAAAAGCAAACAAAGGAGAGTGAATGCTTTTGCACCCTTCAAAGAAAATTCAATGCAAGAAAAAAAAAAAAGCTATTTTAAACTCTTGCTTCTTAATAAATCAAGCAAGAACTACACAAAATGTCTAACTCTTCTGCAACTCTTTAAGCAGGGCTAGTAGGACCTTTCATGATAGCCTTCAGACTTATGTCCCTTGTAAGAGCAGTGCCAGAGAAATGGGGGGCTGGGGTTATCCCTGGCTGATGAACAGCAAGAGCAGGATAAGTGGGAACACTAAGCCCATGTCTTCTTCCAAAGTATCTGTTCTGCTCTGGTGGAGTGCTATTGACTTCTTGTGCATCACCCACACCCGTGAGGGGAGAGTCATTTCATGTCCTGTGTGGCCCCAAATGGTTTAAACAGTATTTGATTTAGTATTTCGTTACAAGCTATTTTTATTTTGTGAAGGAAGTTGTCAAAGAAGATGGGGGATGTTATTTTTGAGGCACACAGTAAGAGATACTGGCTAGAGAAGGGGCAATTTAGAAAGAGAAAAGAACAGAGGAAGTGTGCTGGAGACAGAGAACAATTGATCTGCTCAGTGTCACCGAACAAAACCAAGACAATGTGACTTTGCAGGGTGATTCCCCTGTGGGTGCTTTTCCTTCTGTGTGGGTCTGGGATGTTGAAATGCAGAACCGTGGGGTTTGACTGGTTTCCTTTTTTTGTTGTCCTTCTGAATGTCTGATAAATTCTAATTTCCACATCCCAAATCCCTCCAAAACCAAACGGATAGCACTATTTCACTGATCACCACCTTTAACTGACTCCAGCTAATTATGATAATATTAGAAAAACTCAAACCACATATTTCATCACTGAGCAAGAGGGCTCAGGGCTGCGTTTCCTCTGCGCTCTTAAATGTTTTGTTTTTATATTTAAGAAGGAAGATAGACAGAGTTTTAATTGAAGCCTCCTCGAAGTATAAAAATGAGAGTACATGGAATTTTACAATAGAAGAAAGTAAACTACGTGGTATGCTTCAGAAACATTTTCTTATTTTGGCCATTCCAAGCTGAAATGATGTTACTGGCAGTCTTCTAAATTTCAACGAAAACTTGAAGGCATTTTGAAATTTCAGAGTTAAAATTTATCATTATAAAACTCCTGCAGAGAAGCAGGTTCCTAAAGAATAAGTGACAGAGAAGAGCAAGTTGGTGGGCTCTCAGAAGTCAGGATATTCCATGAATTATGATGGAAAAGGAGGTTCTTTCTAATTTTAAGTACATTTTGATCCTCCTTACTTATTATAAAGTGCATGCTAATGTCTCTCAAACAAAGATAAAGTGTTATATCATAAACTATTTGTTCTATGCTGAAACACAACATACAGGGCTTCAGTTCAGAAATAATAATATTTTTTAGCTGAGTTTCAGAAAAAAAAGAAAATTTATGTTCTTTGCTGCTAATGGATTATTTTATTATGAATAAATTCACTCTCTTGGAATTCAGACTGTGTGGAAAGTTTAGTTTCAGAACTTCAATAAAACGACAGGTTGACCAGATGTTTTTCAATCACTATTTGCATAGTAATATTTTACTGATGTAGGGCTTTTTTCACACAGCTAAACTCACTGGGAAGTCAGCAAAATAGTGTATGTAAACGATGAGAAATATGACACTTGATTGTATGAAATGGCTTTTTAGGTGATCACCTCCAGAGTGTCTAAAGACTTCAGGGGATTTTACAGTAATCTGAAAAATAGTGTTCAAAAACGTGTCGGCGTGACAGAGATGAGATCTGTTTTTCAGGAAAAAAAAAGTAATCAATGTTTCTAAGGCACTGACTGATAGAATAGGTTAAAACAAATCAGACTTGTTACAGGCAATTGAGTAAATAACAATCATGCCTGCAATTACTTGATGTGCTGAGCTACGTATTTGCCTGATGGTGCTGATGGCTTTACTACCAAGAAGTTACTGCCTGTCTGGAAAGTAGCCATTGTCATTTCCACCTCATCTCTAAACAGGACTAGACACAGTCTTCTTGGCTAAATACGTGCAATAAGAAGCCACCACAGGGTTTGCTGACAGATGGTTTTTGAAGCTCTGACCAGTTGAAGTCAGGGCTACTTGTCTGATCTGTACTAGGCACAGAGATTTATTTACACAAGGAGAACCTGGGGGAAAAATATATTCTGCTTGTATATACCTATCATGCAGTCCTTGGCTGAATGAATGGGCGGTATTTCTACGATAAACTAACATAATTACTTTCCTGTTATACAAAAATATCTTTCATGACACAAACTATTTTTGTCAAGTTGTAGCAGTGTAGTGAGATACTGTAGAAAATGTAATTTGATTATGATTCTTTACTATTGCTTTTTAGCTGTATTTTAATGGCGTGGTGAAAAGCACTTTATTGCCTAACTATGCAAAAATCACTTTTCTGGGTTGGTTGGTTTGGCTTATAGTGTTCACCGAAGGAAGTTCTAACAGAAGTGCTTGACTATTAGCATATTAAGGTATTGCGGTATGGGAAAGCAGTTAAACGCTTGAGTTTTTCATGGAACTGAAAGCACACAATGTAAAACAGTATGACAAATTGCCTTAAATAAGTATGTAAGGCTGGAGCAGATGGAAACACTTAAAAAGAAGGAAACTTCTCGGAAGACGTGGGAAAAGATTAGATTATGTTCTTTACACCAGAAAATGGGGACAGGAAAAAAAGGAAATAACAAAAAATAAGTTCCTGTTCTCTAACCTCAAGAGGAGATCAGCTTGGTCCATGCAAGATGAAATCCAAAGGTGCTCACAGAGCCCTGCTGAAGTCATTACACAGCACGCGCAGTTAGCTGGGCTTTCTGCCACAGGGACACCAACCAGCTCGCACCCACCTTTGCTGTCAGAATCCTTTCCAAATGCTGGTGGAAGTTAAAGACACAAACTAAAAAATTAAAATGTCTTTGGAAAAATCCTCCCCTTCCTTTTTGTTTTGGTTTCTGTGAAGTTTTTTCAGAAGTTAGGCTTCTCTGTCCGGCTTCTCTGTCCGGCTGCAGCAAGGTCTCTCCCTGTGAGCAATTGCAATAATCAGGGATCATGGGTAACTGACCTGTCTTTGTTAAGTTTGAAATTGGAAAAAGAAGAACACAAATGAAAGACTAGGAAAGAGAGAAAAAATTAAGTAGAATAGAAGAAAAATGTAAGAAAGGGATGAACCTGAGATT
Organism: Pterocles orientalis; assembly: GCA_011057875.1. Lineage (NCBI taxonomy): Eukaryota > Metazoa > Chordata > Aves > Pterocliformes > Pteroclidae > Pterocles > Pterocles orientalis. Next base: position 270,560 of record WKFP01014301.1, read on the forward strand.
TTAAAAAGTACATGAATTTTAATAGTTTAGGCATCCTTGCAGTCAGTTTATCTTGTGGGTGCACTGACGTATGATGCCAGCGCCTCTGAGAAGGAGAACTAATTGTCTGAGCTCCCTGGTTCTCAGTACTTGCCCTATAAGTGGTCACCCTGACCCTTGCCATTGCAATGTCAGAGAAGGACATGGTCCCTTGTCACTCCTGGCTGACCACAGTGGCAGCTGTGTCTGTCACCCGTGTATCAAGACAATACTTTAAGTGCATCAAACACAATTTGCAATTTAAAGATGTTCTCTTCCTACTGCTGTGCTAACTTAGGACCCCAAGTGAATCCCTGGAGTTCAGTTTTGCCATTGAATTCTCCCTGGCTTGCCTAAACCAGGGAGAACTGTTTTTTCTTCTGCTTTGTCAGGAAATAGCTTTTATCAACAATTTTACAGGACACATTTGCAGGTTGAGCTTGATTGTCTTTTGCTTTTCTCACTTTCATTCAGCAAGGCATTTAGAACTCTCGCAAATTTTTTAAGGTATTTGCATATCCCAACTGTAGAGACTTATGTAGGGATTTATAGGACAAACAAACAATAAAACTCCTGGCTAGAAGCCCTCCTGTGAAATTTGGCTGTTCTTCTACTCTCACATTACATTTAACAGTATGTAAGCTCTACAAAAAATAAATTTCCTGTAGGCTATGAGCTTGGTTCTCTTATTGGGGAAAATGTACCTCAATTTCCGTGCCAAATATGTAACACTTCACTTGTTAAATATAAGTATGTGTACATATACAAACCCATATTTTATATAGATTAATATTTCTTTTTTTACATGTTGGTAATGGATGACATAATTCCTTACTTTACGCAATAATTCCCTTGGTAAAAATACCTTGTAAGTAATTTTTGTTTTTCTCTATTTATTTGTTCAAACCAACACAATAACTTGGCCTGCACCAAGTTACTAAACTACACTTAGTAGACCCCCATATGTGCCAGGGCCCAGGGCTCCTGGAGATAAAACAGTTCCTCTGCCCTCCTAAAATTTACAAATCTGTGAAGACTAAAATCAAGCAGGAGCCTCCTGCTGTAATTTGCTATTTTGTCAAAAATATCTGGCATTTAAAAAAAAAAAAAAGCAGCAGTGTCTTTAAATGTGTCTTGCAACAGCTCTTTCCCAATTGCCGAGAAAGGTACTTTTCCCCAGAAAGAACAAACCGTGCACAAATGGTTTTTAAAGATTCAGACCTCTTCACATTTCTCTCTTGTGCAAGGCACCTCCTAAAATGAAGAGTGATTTGCTTGTGTCAGGGCTACCCCTGGCTGTGGCAGGAAAGAACACAAAATGCTGTGGCCAGAAACAAGACCTGTATTCTTGCAAAATGACAGCTACAAACTTCTGCTTGTTATATGTGTGCTCATTTTAACGTGTGCTCGTTCTCTCTCTTTTCTAAATCTCTGGCTCAGGATCTCAGACCTGTAGCAGCACCTTGGCTAATCTATGTTGCCTGGTGCTCTCCCTCTGGCAGGTATTTACATCACCCAGAAAACAATAGAAAAGTAGTTTGATATTTGAAGTTAAAAGTATTATTCATAGAAATATCTCGGAGACATTTGATAAGGAGAAGCTGGTGCAATAAATTTAAAAATTTCATTTGCTACTGGCTTTTACCTTCAGAGGAACTGAGCAGCAGGTGATTTGGTGTTTTTTTTCCTTCTGCTTTTGTGCACGCCAAAGTTTTTGAAACAAAGATCTCTTTGGTGTTAATACACTCAGCAACTATGATGGCTCTACTTTCCACAAACTGGCAGCCAGTTTGCCTCTCACCTCATTTGCTGGTTCACCACCACATCAAGAACTCAGTGCTGGTCCGAGCACCACCAAGTGTCAGCAGCATCAGTTGCCCGTGCTAGAGCAACAGTGCCATTAGAAAGTTCCTGTTGCCCTCCTTATATCTCAGATTTCTGCATGATTTAAATGGGCAGTTGGCACTGCTGATTAGCTGGACTGTGCTGCTGCCCTGGGCACCAGTCCATGCAAAGGACGGCAGTTTGTTCCCAAGCTCTGAACAGCCCTAGGCTGATACCTAAGACCTTGTCTGAAAACCATGATGCGATGGTTCCTTTGAAGGTCAGTTTTCCTGAGGCAAACACAATACACTCCTAAATCTCTGTGAAGCCGTGGAAGCAGAGATGCACATTTTGCCCAGAACAGGACATGAAATTAAAGAACAATGTCACAATAATTAAGACACCATGAGGCAATATATGTGTGTAAAGCTGCCTCCTTGTCTGGATTTCTGATGATTGATTTACTTTTGTAATCTCCAACTCTGTTTCCCAAAGGAAAGCTCTTAGTATATTCCTTCTTTTGTTTCCTGCACCCTGCTTAACCACTGCGCTATCATTTTCCTTGTGGACTTCTTGGTTGCTCACTATAGTATTTGAATGCATCATATATTTATTGTCATAACAACTGGACAGAACTGAGTGATACTGAAGCAAAAGGCAGTTAAAGTCAAAGTGACCAGCCTAGCTGGTCATCATGTAAGGTCTAAGTGATGAGGGGCCCTAGGCAGACACCTGAGGACCAGATTTCAGGAGTCTTTAGCACCCCTTGCTTGCTGCCCCTCCTGCCACTGTGCTACCCCACAGCATCACCCCCTCCTCTGGCATCTTTCACATCTTGCTTCACTCTCTGGCTGCTGCGGGAATCTCCCTCCTAAATATAGGCTGGTTGCAAAGGCTGCAGTTTGATAACCTCATGTAAATTAAAGGGTTGCTTAGCCCAGCCCATCCTACTGACTTCAGCAGAGTAATAGTATTGGCCTTGATATGTTAATAAACATGAAAAAATAATAAATCAAGGAGCAGGAAATATGTGTTGTATTGCAGTTTGGCTGTGAAACAAATATGCATTTTCTAGTAGTCAATTCATATTATACTGACTAGTAAAACAAATGTAGCAGAGGACAAGACCTGCACACAGGCTCATATTTGTGGGCAATAAATCAAACAGGGAGTGAAGAAATGTGTGTTACTGTATCAAGAAAACACAATGGCCATGCAACCTCAGAGCTCACTGCTGGATTAAATCCACAAGTTCTGGAAAAATAAGGCATTTCTTGGTCACAGAATTCATCTTTCTGTCTCATTATTTATTTGCAGCTTGTATATGCTGATTTGGCCAAACAATAAGGGAATGATGAACCACACTGAGTTGCAAAGAGGAGCCTTCCAAAGCTGGGCTGTGCTACTGTTTGGATGTGACACCTCGAGAGCAGCAAAACTTTGGTGTCTTACTTAACCAGCTATCTCCTGAATGAAGGACTGGATACGAACTCTGGAATTGCTTCAAGGGAAAGGTTTGTGCCTTATTTGCCCTATTTCTCATAAATTTTCTCTGAGCATTTTCTACTTTTCACTGCTGGAGCTGGGATAGTGCACTAAGTGGTCTCTCCATCTTATATTGTGTTTGGAGAGAGGGAGAGTCAATGCCTACTTTTTAGTCCGATCTAAACTCAAAAGCCACTTCAATCTTTTTATAGCTACATTAAAAATACTAAATAAAAAGTTTTAGTTTCCATATCCCTCAGTTTATATCCAAAGTTTTAAATAATTTACCAAAACTGTTTGATCCCTGTGTTAGATCCTCTGTTCTGACAAGAGGGGTGCAAAGGCACTGCCAAGGTAATGGCAGAACTGTGTGCCACAATGTCCTTAAACAATGAAAGGGGTTTCGCTTCCCCGAGACTTGCATGACTGAATTAAAATTTAATAGGAAATACCTGTCTCATGCTTCAGGACACAGATTTTTCATGAACAACTATGGTTAATGACCACAGTGATGAAGACAAGCTTCTGTGCTGAATATTCATCTATTCTGATGTTCTCCAGTGCAGGGGAGGGAAAACCTCTCCTTCTAGCCTTTTCAGTACCATGCCAATCTCTCAGATATCTCAATGCCAGGTGAAAATGCTTTGTTGTTCCCCTCCATTCAGGTAGCCTAACAAGAAACTTGGTTTGGCTGCATTTTAAGAGCTCTGATCAGGTAGGCATCTTAGCCTTTTCTTGTCACACTTGCAACTCCAAACCCACAAAATTTTGACTGCCTATGTAGAATTCAGAGTGCCGTATTTAAGCAAATCCTGGGAATTTACACTCAGTTAAAATATAGTGATTCTCCTTTTTGAAAAGCAGCTGTAGGTAGGTAAACAGTTCAACATCCAAATGGGAGAAAAGAATTTTCTGCTTCCAAGAAAGAAGAAAGTGGAAATGAGAAGAGAGGCAGGAGCAGGAGAAGAAAGGTTATTGTATGAAGGGGTGTCTACCTGAAGAGAACATAAAGCAGGATTGCTGCAGAGCTTTACAGAGTTCGGTAGTTTGTCATGAAACTGTTCATGGCCTAAGTCTGCATCCCAAGGCGCTCACCTCCCTTAACTGCCTTGGGATGTGTTCAACCCCCAGACTGAAGCCTTGGTGCCCTCCCTCTGAGTTCAGCATCTTTCTGCTGGATTCCAAGCAAGATAGTTTGCATTTCCCTTTGCAGACCAAGATTAGCCATCCAAAGCCAACACCAGCCTCTGCTATGCAGTAATGCATCCTTACCGGGGTTGTTAAACTTCTCACAGAGCTGTCAGCAAGATAGGCATATCTGCTGATATTGTTTAAAGCTATGGAAGTATTTTTCACTTGAGGCATAAAGCATCTGGCTATTCTTCCACCCTCAAAAAAAGGGGACTACTAGGCCAGCCTTTTTAGTAGAAACTGCTTTAGGGGAGACACGGATGAACGTGGCATCTTTGTAAACTTAGATACATTCAGATAAGCTTTGATCTTGGCACTCCATGAGATTAATTTTGCTGGGAGACTTCACAGGAATGCAGAATTACACTGCGTTCTTGCTGTTCTAAGGTTACATAGATTACTAACATCATGCTTCAAAACACAGCATTTTTACATCTCTAGTTAAGAAAAAACACCTTGGTTGATTGCTTATTTTCAGGTATAATATATAGTCAATAGTGTTAACTGCTGCATCTATTTCTATTTGGAAGGCAACAGGAAAGTCTAGAAATAAAAGAAAAATGATAAAGGAAATTCATGCTAAAAATATTTTTTTAATCCTCTCATTCCCCCAGGAAAAAAAGCTTAGATTGCACATGTAGGTACTAGACAAACTGACACAACTATTTACCATTCAAATGTGCTATTTCCATAATTCTAACACACCCCAATATTATCACAAAATCATCTCAAAGTCTGTTAAAAATAATGACAAATTAAACATATAATAAATATTTTGGACAGTATGGTCAAGCATGTTTTTATAGTCATATTAAAAAGTCCTATTGCTCACAATAGGAGCTCAGTGTGGAATCTGTTTTATTCCAGAAGCTCAGTGTGGAATAAAAGAGACCACCAGTGAATACCAATAGGGCTGCTGAAGAAGCTCATGAATAAACAGTTCATGCATATAAAGTACAGGTCACATTTTGGTGATACAAACAAGATGATTGGGAAGAAAAAACTTGCCTTCTCAGGCTTAAAGACAGCCATGAGAAACACTATGATTTTATTAACATTAGAAAAAAATCAGTGTCTTTTTCCTTTTAATCATTCAATTTTTAGTTCAATCACTTAATGGCTTGTTCAAATCTGTCTTCAGTTATTAAAGGATCTCTCTCTGAAGATGTTTTGACAGCCCAAAGGCTTACCTTAAATACGTACTTAATACTAAGTAAAATGAAACAGAATATCTTTAGTCCTTCATTTTCAAACTTAACATGTACAAAGCACCACTTAAGCAAAAGGCAGCAAAGGGCTGAAGGGTGGTGATGGGTCCATTTGCTGCTGTTCCACTCTGCTTTGCACCTGTACGGACTGCATTATGCTTGCCTGCTCTGCGTTATGCCATAAAGCCATTTCAAAAAGCTCGGAAAGAGCATGGTTTTGCTGTAAACATCAGGACAGGAAGCTGCTGACTGCAGAAGGGCAAGAGTTTCTTTGAAACAGGGATGCAGAAAACAGTATTTCTGTGTATGTGCCATAAACAGACAGCACTTGCTCATGCAGAAGTATCAGCAAACTGAGGTTCTGCAGAAGGAAAAATATGCTGGTGTGCCTGATGTACCGTATTTTGGTGCCTTCCGTTATGACTCACTCCAAGATGGATGTGAAGTGATGCTTTCTACTGTTCCATCCATCTTATTTAGCAGTTAATCCACAGCCTTCTGCAAAATGATAGCTGATGTGGAAACTGAGACATCCCTTTAACTTGTCCATCCCTTGGACTTGTGACAGTCCACACCAAACCCAGGAGTGGTGAGATCAGTCTGCCCGAATGTATCCCAGGTCAGCAGGTGGGGCAAACAAGTAGAAGATGTCACACAGAAAACCATTGGCAGGGCAGGGAAGAGCAGGTGAATTATTTCATCCCTGGAAGCACTGTCTCCTCTGTTTAAACTAAAGGTAGCTTTTCAGGACACAGTGGAGAGAAATTTGTACCTTTTCCATTTCACTGCTAATAAGACTTCATGCTATTGCCTTAAATGCTGTAGTTTTCAAACAACAGAACAAGCACGGAGAGAAGATGGGCCTATTATCCCTTTGTTCGGGAAGAGTCTGAAAAATGCCCAGCCTGGCTGGTGTGAAGCCTCAGACATCTGCTCTGCTAATGTGGAGCAGGGAGAGCTGACCCAGAGAAGACCTTTGAAAACTCAAAGTCTCTGTTTAATCCTGCTCATGGTGTCCTGTACCAGTGTGGCACTAGTGTCACACAGCCTTCCCGGGTTAACCCCAGCTCCACAGTGATGACCTCAGGCTCTCATTCCTCAGAGAGCATCTCCTGCACTTTTCTCCCCGTCTGGAGATTTTCTGTGCATTTCTCGCATCTGCAGTTTTATACTTTAAGCTAAATTGCTTTCTAATCAGAGTCACCACTTACCACAGCCTTTACTGGATGCCTCTGCCAAAATTAATAGTGCCACTCCCATGGCCAGGGCATTTGAAATCCTTTCCGGGGAAGATCTAATCCCAGCAGCCAGCATGGCTCTGACTCTTGCTATTCTCTTTCCCCAACCCCTCGCTCCCACTCCAGCTCCCAGTGTGGCCAGTACAGCATCCCATGTACACAACCTCTTCTCCTGGGGTGGGCATCTGGGATATGGAGGGAGCAGCACGAGACGCAGAGCTGCGGGGGGGTGGGAGGGTGCATTGCTCCTCTGGCATGGGCCTATGTCTAGAGGCAGCTGTGCCTGGCAGAAGTGCTGCCTGTGGACACTCAGAGGCTCACTTTGTCTTTGAGAGTGCATGTGTGCATCATACAGCTCTGCTGTGCAAAAACGGAATCTTGTTCACGCCCAGCTGGGGAATTTCGTCCATGCCAAGTTCTGCTGCTGGTGGCTGCTGGAATTTTCTTTCCCTACACTGGTCGATCCTGAACTCTGGTCAGGTTTGGTCTCAGGGTTTAACTGACCTCTCGGGGCTTCCTGGTGTACTTGCTCAACAAAGTAGAAGAACCCTTGGTTGGCAGTGGGGACAAATATCTAAAATGTAGGAATGCAAAAGCATAAGAAAATTACTGAGTTATTTCTGCAAGGGCTATAAACTTAGATCAGATCTTGAAGAACTCAGGGTTTCTCTGTGGGGAACATAGGTACACAGCTGTGGTGCAGATCGCAAATGTGTCAAATTCAGCTTCTATGTTTAACAAGCCTGCTGAATGTCATGAAAGCAGCAGTATCACTCAGCCCTGCAGCAGGGAAGCATGGCACGTGGAAGAGGCATTCCTTGCTTTCCATTTGTCTTGACTTTGTGCCTACATCCAACAGTGACTTGACTTCCCACTTTACCAGCTAGAAATTAACATTTTTTGAATTTTTTTTCTTCATGATCTATCCTTAGTTACTACTTGAAACTCCTAACTACTTCCTTCCCTACCACATCTATCTTACTTTCTTTTTTCATATCTTCCTCCAGGCCCTTCAGCTCTCTCCCCACCTAAAGCTCCTGCTACAGGATTTTCCAGCACCACTTCATATATACGATAAGTATGGGGAAAATATATTTGCTGGTTATTGTCAGGGTTGGTTTTTTTTTCTGGAAACACTTTAATCATGGAAACTATTGTGACCATGTTATAATATTTCTATTGAGCTTTATTAGAGACACTAAAGCAGCTGTACATCTCAGTGTGGCAGTCTGTCTGTCGCAGGAGTATTTTAGCCAGGACAGACCAAAGGCAAAAGTAAGGAGAGTTTGATATGAAATTCTTCTGAGGGCAACTGAAATAATTGGATAAAGCAGGCAAAATTTCAAGAGCATAAACTGCTCTTCAAGAAGGATGATATGTCCAAAATATTTGTTTGATTTCTTTTTCCTTTTGCATCAGTTATTTTACTGAAAAACACTACCTCAACCCTCCAGCCTTGCCTTGTTGAAGCAATCTGTGCAGAAACCATTTTACATGTTTTTTTGAGACAACTATCCTGTTGCTATAACAACCCTACCTTAACATTTCACTCAGTCTTGGTATTCACAGAGTAAAATGGTGTGCAATTTCCAATTGTTTCCTCCCTTGTATTCTGGTGTCTCCAATGTGGCCACAAGTGAAACTTGTACAACACCTAACTGTTCTGCTACGACTTGAGTTTGGACTGGGGCAAAAAGGTTTCCAGCATTCCAGCTAACAGCATTGCAATATGATACCAACCTAGGAGTATAGGCAGTAATGAACAGAGGTGGAGAAAGGTTAAAAACTTGTCTGTTCCTTCTATTCCTTGGCCCAACTGATGGAAACACTATGCTGTAGACCCCAGGTAGCAGATACTAACAATCACACCCAGTTTCCTTTCCTCCCAAGGCCGACACGTGCTCTCTGCTCTACACTGAAATCCCAGTTCAGTTTTGAAGGTTTCAAAGTCTGAAAGTTTAAGGTCAAAAAACAGAGACTCTCTTAGGAGGTACTGTGAAACTTCGGAATTCTCCACCTGGAGAGCTGAGCTTTCCTTTTTCCTAGTTACAGAGCTCATTCAGGGTGTCTCATTCGCTAGATTCAGTGTAATATTTTAGGCTGGGTGACTCCCACAGGAGAAGGGGGAGAAGGAACTATTTCTCTATTGTATATAACAGATGATAAAATACTAAAGGAAAAGCTTAATGTCCAGAAAATTTATTTGAATCCTTCAGTTCTCAGCAGAGATAGCAAATACACGAGGAGGTAAATTTTGTGGTTTTATTGGTTTTGTTTTGGTTTGGTTTGGGTTTTTTTGTTTGTTTTTTGGGTTTTTTTTTCTTTTTTCTTAAAGAAGTTATTGCAAGCAATTAAAAACCAACCAAACCAATAAATGGAGTATACTTTCAGCTACGTGTTCTCACTATTGATGGGTCCCTTCACGCTAGAAAATGCTACAGACATTTACCTCTCTGCCATTTCCCAGCTTGGATAACAAAACTGAGACCTGAAAGAGCAAATGGCTGTGGTAATGTGAAATGTTTCAGGAAACAGCTGGAACAGGGCAAGAGCTCGCTGTAGGTGAATTACTTCTTTTGGCTTGGAAGGACCATGGCAGTCTGCTTACCTCAACATACTTCATTTGTCAGCAATAACATTTGCTTTCCTAGAGAACGTTTCAGAGAAGAAGTAAGTGCTAATGGGGGCTTGTGAGTAGAGACCTGAGTGACCAGCTGGGTGCGTGTGAGCTTCTCCGCCAGTTCCCCTGTGGTCTGCGTGGTCATCTGTACCCCAAGGAGGGAAGGTTAATGCAAACCCACGGGGGCGTGTGGTCTCCTGCCCCCATTTTACAGCAAGAGAAATCACTTGGAAAGAGCAACTGATTGCGGGCTGCAGATCAAGGCTAACTATATTCCACTTTCCTCCCACCTGTGTGTTGTGTACTTGTGCTGATCCATAAGGTCCCACACTGTGCTACATTTTGGGGAACGTGGTGCAGTGTAAAAATGACTGACTACTCCTTCTCTTGCTGCCTGCTCTCTTCACTCACAGCTTCCTCCACCCCCCAGCTGCATGCTGCCAAAAAGGCTGAGGGATAGCAGTGGGTTTCAGGAGGGTGGTGATGTCCCTTTACTCCAGAGAGACTGAGCAATCTTATGATCTTGTTTCCTGAATGTAACCTTCCAATTATGTGACAGAGACTGCCAGTGTATTCGAATAATCTCTCTACATAAGCCAGTGTCATCTCAGAAAGCATGCCTTCCTGCAGCAATAAAATAGTTTTTTATGTTTCTAATTCTGCATTAAAAAAAACCCCAAAAAACCCTAAAGGAATGTTTTTATGTTAAGGTAAGCTTGTAAATTTTAAAAAGAAATAAAGATTGAGTTTGGAATATAATTGCTGTACTGGGTCTGTCAGAGATGGAGTCAGTATCCCCCCAGCAGCCCTCCCAGTGCTGAGTGTCACACTGGCAGCCAGCAGGGGGTTTGTCACACAGCTTGGGAGGGGGCGGAGCCGGGACAGCTGACCCGGATTGGCTGTTCCGTACCATGTGACCTCAGCTCAGCCATAAAAGCCAAGGGCAGGCGGGAGGAGGGGGGCATTGGTTACTGTGTTTGTCTCTGGGAGCAGCTGCTGCACAGACTGAAGCTCTGCTTTCCTGGGAAGTGGCTGGACACTGGTTACTGAGGGGAAGTAGAGAATAACATCTTTGTTTACCTTTTGTTTCTGTGCATGGCCTTGGCCTTTGCTTTAATTAAACTGCTTTTATCTTAACCTATGAGTTTTCATTTATTCTTCCTCCCTTTATTTTGCTGAAGGGGGAGTGATAGAGGGGCCTGGTGGGCACCTGGTGTCTAGCTGAGGTTAACCTGCCGTAATTGCCAAGTGTTCTCTCTGCATGTGATAACTTGGCACAACTAGGGGCTTTAGGAGGGGGATGATGGTGAGCTGTTGACAGTCTTTTAAAATTTATTGTAAACACAGAACTTTGCACAGTGGTATAACCACTATCTCCGCGTGCATGTGCATAGTCTGCCTTTCACAACAATGGATTAAGATGCTGCCTACCTTTGATAAAGACCCAATGATAACTTCCTACAAACTTAGTTTTAGCCTTTGTGCTCTGATCAGTCTCCGCTTCAGCCAATCCAGCCTGTCCTGCAGTTTCAGCTACTTTATTGAGCCCTGTGTCTCTCTGATATAGGGAGGCTGCCACAGGACTGCTGTGTCCTCCAATGTCAGCCCCAAGGGTGCTCCCTTGGCTGGGGAGAGGGTGTGGGTATGTGCAGGGTCAGAACAGTACTTCCAACTCAGTCTGGTTTTGTTGTGCATCAAGAAACAACTTCTGTCAATGAGAACAGCCACACTACACTCAGTGAGGAGGGCAGGGGGCAGAGGACATAAAGGGCACAGCAAAATCCTAACTGTCTTCTGATGAATAGCAGGATAAATAGGAATAACCATCTGTGGAAATCAGTGGGGTAGGTTTACCCTATTGCTGGCAAATGGGGAATGATTCTTGTCATGAAGGTGTAATCACTAACATAGGCTTCTGTTTTGTGGCCTGGTTCCTGGCACACTTTTGTGAGCACTGTAGAGATATTGATTGGAAAGGGGGTTTTGTGCCTTTGGTCTCACCTGCTATTGCTTTGTGATTTTTGTTTGTGTGTTTGTTTTGCAGACAGCTAAATCCTTTCCTCCCAGTGCCACTGAGCCATAGACAAACACCGTGGTATTGGCACACTACATGCTCAAAGAATATGTTTTGACAGTTTAATCAAAGGGGTTGGGGGTGATCTCTAGGCTGCTGGCATGGTCCCAAGCTAATTCATTTTTTTTACTTAATATATCTTCTTTAAGCAGCTGATAAGCTTTCAGACTTCCCAATAGGTGCCACCACTCATGGCCAACCTTGTTGTCCCAAAGCTGCAGGTGTTGACTTGACAGGGTCAGTGAGAAGCCCCACTGGGTAAAGAAAACTGGAGGGTCTTGTCTGGTTGCATAGTATTTCACATGGAAGAACAAAATAAGCTCAAAATGAACCTGCCTTTGTGCCAAAGAGAAAGGCCTTCTGCAGAGATGTTTTCATTTTCTGTTTTTTTTTTCTTTTTTTTTTTTAACTAAAGATAGAGAAGATGGGAAAACAGAATTTTTACCCGGAGAGACATTCCAGTATTTTGGGATTTGGTTTTTACCTTTCAGTAAAAATGTTTGTCACAAAGGTGTTTGTGAAATGAGCTGAACTATTTTGGAGCAATGAGTGCTCCTGGTTTTGCTGTCAGAGTGTGTCATCAGATATATAGCTTAGGCGATACATCCAGAGACCATGGGGTCATCGAGTACTCAACAGCAGCACCCATGAAAAACTGAACAGCTGAAAAAGACAGAAATTAATGCTGAATCCATGCAGACAGGCTGTCTAATTTAGGTCTTCTGGTAGAATATACAAATAATAAATAAAAATCATAAAGTTCTTAAGGAAGTTTTCAACATGGTGGAAGCCACATCTCCTTGAAAAAATAGCTGGCTTTAAATCTTTTTTCTTGTTAGTTAAGAAGCATGTTACCCTTTTTGATGCTCCAGGAGAAAAGGTCTTGCTCATGCTCCAGCCCACCCTCAAGAGAGAAACAATCGCTTGCTGTGGCAGGGGTCAGATCCTGTAACATGCAGCCAGGGCCTTTGTTGTCTTTATCATAAAGGTCTTGGTCTTTGTTTCTTTCCTGACTCTTTGGACACAGCCTTGGGATTTAACCAGTCTTAGAGAAAGATCAACTCTTGCAAACAGGACCCAGAAAGCTGTTGAATGCACTGAAGTTTTCTCTGAGGCAGGAGGCAGAAGTTTTTCTGAACCTTTTGGATGTATTGTAGTATTTCTCCAGCTTTCTTTCAGTGTCTGGAGAGTGTACACCAGTGGTTTGTTAGGGGATGCTTCAGGCATAGGGCTGCTCACTGGAGGGGAGCAGTACTCCACACCAAGTGGGCTTTTCGCCATCTTGTCAGGTCACTCGCAACAGGCTCGGAGAACCAGCAGGCAGAAAACCACACTTTGTCAAGATTCCTTTCAGGTTTATTCTGTTGCACCACGTTATCCCTGGGGGTCAGTAGGGTTGTGGTCTGGAGTTTGATTTCTTTATTTGCTTTTCTTGCTTTCTTGAACAGGGACTGTAGGGCAGTTTCAGGAAGGAGAAAGGCAGTGTGCTGTTCCTCATCCCCCCCTTTCAGGGTGGGAACACATGTCTCCAGTGAGAAGAATGAGTGCAAGTTACTTTTACATGTCTCCCTTTTTTTGTCCTGCCCCTGGACTGCATGGTAGTCCGAATAGCCTGAAGGTTGAAGGTTGCTTTTCTTTGGATACTGTGTTGTACTCAGAGAGTGGGTGTCACAGTTCTTGCTGCTCACTTTGTGTAGCTTACAGCCTCTGCAGAGCACTATAGTTGGTTCTCACAGGGCTGTGATAAGAGCTTCTTAAACACCTGGCAGGCATCCTTCCCTGGAGGGGTGGGACAGCATTTAGACAGGAGTGCCTGGGAGAGGGCTCACCTTGTCCACTTGGGCAGCCTTTCTACTTCTGCTACAGGGCAGAGAAGAGGAAATTTGGCCTCACAGGGCTGTCGGATAATTCAGATTGGAAGAGGCATCAGGAGGGCTCTGGTCCAACCCCTGTGCTCAGAGCTGGGTCAGCTGAGTTCAGACATCTATTGAGGCACATTGCCAGAGAGCCTCTTGTCATGTGTGACAAACAAGTAACTCTTCTTCAGGTGCTTCTGTTTTCTGAAAGCAGTAATATTTTCAGGAAACTGTGATATAAAAAGCAGCAGAAAAATACTTTAGTAAAAAGCCCTGAATTTTTTTTCTGAACCTTAAATATTGGCCTGTATATGCTCTGTTCTGTCTCTGCAACCTTAAGGTAGAAGCTCTCCAACCTCTTGAGGCAGATTGTTTCTTCCTTTACAAAATGCCCAGGTATCTATATTTTAAACATCTTCCTCAGTTCCCCTCTGGCTGTGAAATCATTTATTATTTTGCATGATAGACATTTCATATAGGCTGGAAGCAGATATGGAGACAAGTTCTGATAAAGGCTGGGAATCATCTGACAGTTTCAGTACAAGTTTAGGGGCTCCACACCACTTTTGATTGCCATTTATTTTATATTTCAGTACCACAGTCAGATTGGAGACATGGAAATTACCATAAGGAGCTAGAGCACAGCCAGGAACTGGGTGCAGGGGAAATAGCTAGCTTTAAAGACAAAGTAACAGGAGGTTTCTAGAAGATCTGACCCTGCTGGTTTCCATTAATGACCTTTACACAAACAGGACGAATGCAGCACTGGCAGAATTGGGAAGCATCATCATACAGTACAGTATGAGAAAACCAGCAGGAAAGAATGGAAAAAGGATTGTAGATGTGGCTTTAAAAAAAATTGACCACAGGATATTAAAAAACCCCTTTAGAACAAGAAAGTCTGACATAAAATTCCTCTACAAGCTGATCAGGGAGGAGTGACTGAGGTAGGTTTGAACGCACTTGTCAATGACAAGTGTCAAGACACATGTAAGACAGAGATAGGAAAACACACCCCTAGGATTCTTCAGGAAAGGGAATTTTAAATACCACTGGGTAATATCCTGATAAGCCCTCCTCTAAAATGCAGCAGTTAAGAATTTTGTAATCTGTTTTCAAGACAAATGAACTGAAACCAGAAAATTCTGTCCAGATAGTCAGAGAATGAGACAGTCTGTAAGAGAATGGAAAATAATGACTGAAATGGAAAAAGAAAGGCTAAGTGATTGCAGAGTATGCTTTTACTCTATAAATACAACCAGAAAATATATACTTGACATTGTTACATGCTTTTGCTTTCTGTTGACTCCTTGTTTCTGGGATTTTTGTGGAATTATTTGGACTTGAGCAGATTTAGGAGTGGCAAGAAAACCAGTGGGAGATACTCAGATTTAGCAGGTAATTCCTAGGGTATTAGCAAGCCACTTTGTGTTTGTCTCCATGTTTTTGTTTTTGTTTTTTTTCTCCTTTCCTTCCAAAGCTGTTGCAAAGCCATACTACTGAAGGCAATTACCTGGGCTGATATTTGTTTGGATTATTTTTGGAGAAGTATTCTGTTCTTGTGTCACCCTTCCCTTTTCCTTGTGAGTGGTTTCCATTTAGAAAGGACCACATTTCTTTGGGGAGATTTCCTAAAAACAACTCACAAATAAACCTACATCATGTACCAGACCTTACTTCTGGAGTGGAGACTACTGCTACTTCCTCCCATCCCATACTCATTTACAACCCTCCTCAATTTTTAATCTCTTCTCCAGGAGACTAGCTTTGATTTCCATATCCTCATTCCCATTCTGTAGATTACCTTCGCCTTTGCCATCAGTGCATCCTTCCTTAGTGAAAATCCAAGTAAATTGTTTCTTTAATTTTGGGGTCACACCTAGATGATCTTTAATCTACATGTTACCTAATCATCCGGACTAGCAGGAAAACTCTTCTCCTTGTTTCCTTCTCCTGTATATTTCCAAAGGACATTTTGTTGTTTAGTTTTGTATGCCTTGCAGGATGTAGCTCAGATCGATTTTTGACAGTTCCTGTTTTTTTTACCCTTGTATGTCCTAATCTGTGAAATCTAGCTTTACTTACTGCTCTGTCCCTTTGCCTTTGTAGCTCTTGTAAGCTTTTTGCTTATCCTTTGCTTATGTCCTTTTAAAGGGTATAATATATTTTTAGTAGCCTTTTAGAGGTGGATATTTATTTATATAAGTGTGTAATCCATTTCTATAAATTTTTCTTCTGACTGAGGGTAAAGATTTTGGTTACTTTTAGCTTTTCAGACAGTGAAAAAGTCTTTTCTCCTTCTACAGTCAAGCTGCTGTATAATCTCAATCCAACTGATTTTACTGATCAGCTTCCTTAGCTTGTCTAAATTTGCTTTTCTGAAATCCAAATCCTTAGCTAAAGACCTGCTGGTATTTATTCTTTGAATTTAAATGTAAGCTGAATCAATTTGTGATTATTCTACAGTTACTTTCTGTTGTTCTGTGCCATTAACTATCTCTCTCTTAATGCCCTTTTCACTTGCTGAAATCCCACAGCGTAACATCTCCTTGACTGTCTGTAACTGCGATGAAGAAATGTGTTGGCTAATATATCCATGAATACCTTGTCATTACCGGTATTGATAGTGTTTGTTCTTCAGCTAGTATTTTGGAAATTCAGCCTTCCTATAACACTATAAATGCCTGTAGTATTTATCTTTGTAATGAAATGAGAGCGTTCTCAGACCAATTTGAAATTGCAACATCTCAACTTGTATGAAAACTCAACTAAAACCCACCAAGCCCCTGGCCTTGACCACTGGAGCACCATATCCCCAGAAATAACTTGTTCCTCTTCCAGTGACCTTACCTACATGTTATCCTATAGGACCTAATGTTGTACAACCAGACTGCTCCTGTTATTAAAACTGTAAAACATTGCTTCCTCAAAAACCTGCAGAAGGTTTGCTTCTGAGATTTAATCTGCAGCAGAAGGAAGGTGTCCAACTGATGGGGAAAAAAAGAAAACACGGTGCCTGAGAGGAGGGGGTCCTGTCAGTGATGTCAGGGTCTGGCAGTCTTTGTGAGAGCTCACATGTCTGTGTTGGGACTCACTGCCCCCCCGGTGCCATGTCCCTCTTTTTTGCCTTGCTGCACTAGTTGCAATAGGTTTTTGAGGGTGACTGAATGTGGTGAATTTTTGCAACATGTTATGGTTAGAGAAACACGTGCGCTAAATTGTTCTGCGCTTAGATGCTGTGAAAAAGCACACTGTCCAGCAGCTATCGTCGTAATTCACTTTGTAAGTCTGGCGGTGCTGCTGTCCACCATACAGGCTGGGCTGGTTAATGACCTTTTAAATGGACAAATCCTGTCAGATCTGTCTCTGTGCTTCAGAGGGAGGTGTGCCGTCCTTTGAAAACTGTCTGGTTGTCCGCTATGCTTTTTTCCTACATGTGAAAAAGAAAGCTGCTCACTGTTGGACAGACATTAAAGCTTTGCAGAGAGTCATTTGGGTGGATGAGTCCAGGCAGAGCCCAGGCGTGGGCTGAGCCATGACCTTGGTCATCAGCGGTGGATGATTGCTGTGGACATGTGTGGCCACACGGTCAACTCAGGGACATTGTTCGTGCCCTGCTTGGTTTAATTTTCCCTGTGGGTACCTAATCGCGGAACTGGAGGTTGTACAGGCAGCTGAAGGTAAAACAGAACAGCAAATGATGGATTTTTTTAGCAAATACTTTTCAGTTACTTGGATCAGTGTTTAGAAAGCAAAACTACAAAAAATGGCACAGAAAGACGTTGCTTGAAAGGTTAATACATCTGGATTTGAGGATATTTTTCAGGATTGTACACAATTGTAAAGAATCTTAAAGAATTTTGAGAATCCCTTTTAGTGTAACATTCAGAGTTCCTGTGGGGTTTTTTAAGGTGACAAATTAGGATCCCTTAAGTTAGAAAGCCTGCTGAAGTCTTTTTAGGGTTATGAAGACTGCCTCATTTTAGTATGCAAAAGGTAGATTTTTAAACAGACTTCGTGCATTTTAAGGTGGGAGAAGCCAAATAAGCTGCAAAATTTCAGAGGAGGATGATAGAAACCCAGTAAAACTCTGGCTTTGTGGCCCCAGGGAGAGCTTTGTCATTTTCTTCAATAATAATGCTTTAAAAAAAGTATTAAGTAAGAAAATCCAAAACCAAGACACCATTTTACAGCTACCAAGGTGTCATCAAAAATGTGTCATCTTTATGTGGGGAAAAAGATTAGAACCCCATTGTTGCCAGGAGGATGAGACAGCACTGTTCTTTATGTGCTGCCAAGATGTAGTTAACCTAATCTGTCGTAGGCATTTTGCAACATCTAGCCTGTGATCACAAAATGTTAAAATTGCATCTTTTGTATGGCCTAATTCCTGTCTATCTTTGCTGTAATCACTTTGCTCAGAACTGTAATATCTTTTTTCCCTTTACTATGAGAATGCAAGAAAATGTGTCTGTGACTACAGTCTATTGTGAAGTAACTGTCAAGTAATAGTATTATTGTTAAGATACAGTAACTTAAGATATATTCCTACTAGAGATAGAAAGGAAATATGGGTTCATTATGACTTGCATGAAAATCTTTCTTCTGGATCTCAGTGTGGCCAGGTGACGCTGGCTGCCCTGTTCACAAATTCTGGCCAAGCACAGCCTCCTCAGCTGCGGTCCTGGAATGGACCCATGTTGTCATGGCCTCTCTCAAGAGTACTCCAATGTCTCGGGTAACACCTCCACCTCTCCTAATCTCTTACATCTCGGAAACATCTGCAAGGGCTTTCAGTGACAAGAAAATTTGGAGGACTGACTGTGTTGTAACCTTTTTTGCTTTGATGTGCTCTGAAGATGATGTGGGGTACATGCCATGTGATTCTTTCGAGGTTAAAGTTGAAATAGATATTGAAGCACAAATTGAGAGCTGAAAGTAATTACTGAGAGCAGTTCACACCTGCTTGAAGCCCTTAGTGCTGACTTCAAATGGGTCAATCCTTTTCCAGAGGCCAGGGAGCTGCTTGAGGGCTGTATTTTTTTAAATGAGGAAATACGTCAGTTCTGCAATGAAAGGTGAGGGGTAATGGAGAGAAGAGATGAAAACACACACTGTAAATAGCTGCAACAGCAGAGAAAAGGACTCCTCTCTCATCAGCATTTTACAGTTGGCTTATAACACTAAAAAAATCAGACTGCAGATTCACCACAAATTCATAGCTTTTCATTAGGTTATAGATTGGCTTTATGTGTCATGTATTGTTTTCATTGTCAACGTCCTGGCTTCAGCATAAACACAGTAAGCTCAATACTCACACAGATGATGGTTAAGCTTTGTCTGAGCCTACACCTACATCCTTCTTCCTCTTTCCTGTCGTAGAAACAGTACAGTACCACTAAGAAGAGCAGCAATAAGTTGTGGTGTGGACAGGAGAGCTGTAGTGACATCTTGTGATAAGGGACATACCATGGACATTTGGGTTTACTAGTCACTGCTGAGTGACTCCTGTCTGAAAGTTGTCAAAGCCATTATCTAGTGCCTGTCACCTCCTGTGCCTGTGGGAGTGCACTGAAAGCCTGTCTTTTCAAAGTATTGTGAAGTGACTAACAAAAAAAAAAAGGAGGAAAAAGTCTCACTTAGAATAAGTGATTAGCATACAGGTGTGGAAATGCCAGAGCCCCTGAATATAGTGCCATGGGAACACATGCAGTGTACATTCATGGAAGAGACAATGTGTTTTATACTCAGCTCTCCATGTGATACTTCATTAGCACAGGCACTCTGCTGAGTGAGGAAGACATAGGAGCTAAACAGCTACTGCGTGCAAAACTAAACACTGAATCACTATCCATATGAGAAGGAAAATGGACCTGGAGGCCCTATGCCAGCTGATTCATTTTGAAAAGCAAGCCAGCAAGTAACAGAACACAGTTGAACTAAACATTTTAATCAGAGTTAGAATCAAATGCCCAAATATACAAAAAAAGTAATTCCTTGTACTCCTATGGTGCCTTTCACCCAAATAGTCCAAAGCACGACAGCATCTTGTACTACCTTTTCATCTGTAAGTTGAGCTCCATGTGTGCTACTGTTTGCAAAGAGAGGGGTATCAAAAGTGATATGATGTAGAATCATTATTAAGGTTGGAAAAGACCTCAGGGATCATCAGCTATATAAAATGAAGCATATAAAGTAGTCTAGTTGTCTACACTCACTGAGTAGCTGATGCAAAGAGACAAGCACTACTCAAGATCAGGCCCTCCACCATTCTTAATCATCTCGGGATGAACCAACTTGATTCTGGTGACAGAAACAAACATTCTTAATGGAGTGCAACTCACCCTACAATCTCAATGACTGAAAACGGAGCCCATGGGAAGCAGCTCACCGCCAGGCAAGTAGGTGTCTAAAGTCAGTGTGGGGAATCCTGAGATAACTCTGTTTCCTGCAGCTTCTTTCAAAGCAGAACTCTGCTTGATGAGTGTCCTTCCATCCTCCAAGCTGATACAGATGCTTTATTTCCTGAAAGGGTAGAAGGAATAGGGAAAAGCTCTGCTAAGGACTGCTCTGATGTTGTGGTTGGGAGCTTTGTCATCTTCCTAATGAGAGATTGTTTTCCTTGAGTCTTTAACAGGGAGTGCATTGGCCATATTTTCCTAGTTTCCTTTTGTAGACTTGGCAAAACCAGTGTAAAACTTGTCACACTTTACTCAGAGGTATCTGAAGTGCTCTGGATGGGAGTAACAGTAATAGTTGCAGACTCCAGTACAAATCCATTTGCAGGTTTTTGGGAGAAAGAGGCAGGCAAGAGCGCTGTCACTGTCTGGCACAAACCTGGCTAGTAATCACTGCCTTTCACATGCAGTGGAGGTGCGTATAGAGAAATGAGATGAGAAACACTGCTGCCTAAAGACAAAAGCAAACTGCTGTTGTATACGTGTTTTTGTACAGTGCATGTCTTAAGTTAGAAATTGAACAAATTTCCCTGAAGGAAGAAATAACTAAAGGAACGAGAGCCTCCAGGTCAAACACTTCACCACTGGTTGCATTGTGCCTGTTGCTGTAACCTTAGCTTTAAAATCTTAAAAAGACAAGAAGCTTGGGGGCTGGACACTAGATGTTTTTCCCTAGGCTTTTGATGAGCAGACCTTGGTGCCACAGGAGGAGAAAGCAAGCCTTGCCACTGGAAAGCATCCAAATGAAAAAAAAAATTAAAAAGATTCCTTCAAAGAACCCAAGAACCCTTTCTAACTTCAGCTGTATTGATGTGGTCCCTGGGGCTTGTGGTCCCGTATGTGATACTGATTTTAATCTTGGCTTGCAATGTCCTTACTTGTGCTAGCTAAAACTTGTTAGCACAAACTGAAGTCTTGTGAGATGTATCTAGTGAGGGTGTGGCCCAACTTGGGACCAGCTATGCTGGGTTTGTGGCTGGTTTTCGATGCTCAAATCTGATTGTTTTTAAACTGTCTGCAAACCAAGATCTTTGAGAGGGAGAGGTAGAATGAAAAAAGTAAAACACTCTAATTATGACTTAGCATACACATTCTGTGGGTTACACGTTTTGTATAGAGGTTTCTTCTTCCCAAGAGCACACAGCATCTGGCCATTTAAAAGATCACATTAGTGTAAAATGACTAAAAAGGAAAAAAAAGAAGCTGCACAACAGATGCATGTACCTTTTTTTCTATTTCTCCAAATGCAGAACTCGGAAACTAGAGAGAGTCCTGGTCATTATGGAAAAATGGCAGAGCATAACCAAATATATCTAATCTTTATTGTTCATTTTGCACTAGAAGAGGAGAGCAACAAGCCCAGTTTGTCTTGTGTTCAGCAAAAGTGAAATGGGCTGTCTGGAAGCTGTGCTTGGGTGGCTGTGAAGCCTTGCTCTGGAACATGGGCAGGCTGTTCCAAAGGCACTGTGAATGTGTAATAGCTTGGGGAAAAAAGGAAGTAAGGGTGTGATTTTGATCAAGGTCCTTGACAACTTGCTGCTAAAAGACAACTCAGAGTCTACACTGATAAAAGTTGTCTGTCATGTGAGTCATCTTAGTCTGTCATCTGCAGTAAAACAAACCCTGGTGAGCCACAGGGGTCAGGAATTAACATCTAGTCGGTTGTTCCTTTTTTAGAGAGAATAGCTGACATTTTGTCTTCTGATTCCCAGGGAGAGAGACAAGGGTGTCACGGTTTGTCCAAATGATTCAATTTCCAATTTTAGGAACATAATTTTTGTCAGTCTTCTAGCTGCTTTTCCACTTTAGCTAAAATGAAGTGTTTTAAGATAGGTTTGTCTCTATTAGAGTTTATGAAGTTGATGGATCCTTTGAAATGAGTGACAGCCCAAGGTTGTGATGGCAGTGGTATATCTTACTGACTTTGTAGAAAAAAACCAAACCCATCACCAAATTTTCACAAGGATTTTAGTGGCATGAGAGTAAGTGGACAGCTGTCTCTTCCAGTTTTGGAAGCACTGATGCTTAACTCTCCTAACAGAAATCATTTTGTGCTATTGTGAAGATGTAAAGCTCCCAGCTGAGTTGTGTGCCTTCACAGAGAAACAGCTATTATTATCTTTACCTAATCAGTGTTGTTGTGTAGACAGACATACATAAAAACTGATTAGACCCTTGTTAATGCTGTTTGCATATTCCCTCACAATGCATCCCTTCAAAATCACTGAACTTGTCACCAGCTGCCACTTTTCATCAAGGAAAGCCTCTCATTAAGTTTGCCGCAAGCATTTCTGAGCTTGCTCGCAGAATTGGCTTTGAGCTCCTCGGTCTATAGCTGGATCAAACCCTGCTCTGGGAGTGTCTGTCCTCTTACAACTACCGTTGCTTTCCCATTGCTTCAAGGCTTCTGCTGGTTGCCTGGAGGGAGTGAGAAGGAATGCTTTGATGCATAGCTTGTTTTTGCAGACGAAAGTGGGGAAGATGGTTTGATTTCCTGTGACACACTCTCCTAGTAGCTTCTGTTCTGTTTTTATGGATCTAAAGTTTGGTGAGGTTTAGCTCAGCGCCTAGGGTGATAAATGTGGGACAGGGATGCTGTGGACCATTGTAGGCTGGAACTCTCTTGTGCAGTTGCCTGGGATGACAAACAGTTGATATTGTGTTCGTAATGCCTCTCTTTGAACAGGGTGAAAATACCCTATTGCTTTACATTTGCTATTTTAATAACAATTTTTTTCACTCATTGCCTACAGAACAGCAGGTAGTCTGTGAGTCCAAGCTATGTTGTTATAGCCCTGGCTCTTACTGCCACCTGGGAACATGAAGGATGGGTGTCTGAAAACAATGATTGTTTTCTCTGTGACACACACAAAAAATGCCGGTTTTCAAGTTTTAGATAGCTTGCTGGCAACAGAGAAATTCTTAAAAAGTTAGGATGAAAAGAGTTTATTTGAAGAAAACTATAATTTACACCAGCTCTGTTGTTAAGGTAGCAGTCTACTTTGTCAACGCTCTAGGCTAAGGGGTACCCCAGTTGTGTTTGAGGGTGGCTGGAGCCAGTGAGGATGAAGAGTTTCCATGGCAAGCCAGATCTCCAGCATGGGGCTCGTTTTTTGGTGGGGAGGGGAAAGCATATGGAAGAATATCTCTGAAATAGAATACCCTATACTTCTCTACCAGTATTCTTCACCACCTGTGCAACAGATGCAAGTGGTTACTCCATTTCACAGTAACAGGGTATGAAGAGTTCAGCCACTCCCTAATCACATATGAAAGGGAAATAATCCTCAGAATTTATATATATTACTGACTGTGGCCTGCAATGAGTTGTGTGCACATAAATATCAAGAATGATGCATTATGGATATTTCTAAACAATATCAAGTAGTAAATTAAACAAAAATATTATGAATTGGAGTTCATGGAAATGTATCAAATACATTATCTGTTTAACCAAAGGAGAGGATTGTGGTCTCTTCTTCTCTTGCAAAGCAGAGACCAAATCTGGTCAGAGCAGAGAAATACAGAAAGTTCAAATTATCTGTTCCACTCTTACTGCAATATTCTTTCCTTCTCTAAATCCACCACATTTTAATCAATATTAAAATAGCATGTTCCCTGTGATAACAGCCATGGATATTTTTTAGTTCAGAATAGAACAATACAATAATCTAGTCAGACCTCCTGGATACCACAAGCCATGAAATTTCACCTATGTATCCCTCTGCCCAATAATTTGCTAGAGAAGATAAATTTCTGATAGAGTGTATTTCTATATTTCTGCAAAATTTCTCCTGCTCTAACACAAATTTCAACATACTTTCACCTGGTCTGCTGCTTAAGTGAATTCAGGTGAAATTAGATCAGTCTGTTTAAAGGAATTATTTCCTTTCATGCTGGAGCACTGGGTGACATTTTGCTTTTTTCCGTTTACAGGCTGAACTAAATGCCAGTTGTGTCCTTGTTTCGGTGTACCTTGTTGATCGGGAAGCTTGGAGACTGGTTTCATGTGATACCACAGCCCACTGGTGTCCACAGCCCAAAGTCATTTCCTCTAACATGCTCAAAGCTGACAAATGAGCCAAAGGTTCAAATCAAGGGCTGATCTCTGCAGAGGTATTGATAAGAGATGTTAAGGTCACTTTCCCTCTAGCATTAACCATGTCCTGACAGCTCTGATAAATTAATTGAGTAAAAACACAAAATGTTCAATGTATCAGGTGGAAACTTTGATCCTCTGTTATTTCAGGAACTTGAATCCTGCTGTGGTTTGCTTTTGTATGGGTTACCACTCAAGATAGCAAGCAGAGTGGCTGATGACCCATTCCAAATGTGCAGGAGGCTCCCTTGAAGATAGAGGGGTACTCGACAGAACATTGAATATTCCATTTTATGCCCCCCATGGGTGTCTGCCAAACTGTGGTGGCTCCTGCTCACTTATAATTCAGAAGGATGTCTTTGGTATGCCAAGAATATTCACTGTTTACTTTATCCGTGCTCAATAATCAAAAAGTAGAACTTAAGAAATACACTGAGAGTTCCTGAATCGACAGAGGATATAGGGTTTAGCTGTAATCAGAGAAAATGGATCTTGATGCAGTGAGATGACAAAGTAGCTCTTCACAGTTCTTCCCTTGAGCAATTCTCTTGAATGTAGCTACCTCACTGTGAGCTGATTATAATGAGGGCTTGCTGACATTGTCCACCTGGCTAACATTTGCCTTTCTGATGTCTTCTGGATTTTGGGGATCTTTCAACTCCTTCGGAATCACTAAAAGGTAGGGCACAGTTTAATGTGACATATTTGAAACCTATAGCAGGATGGAGTCAATGAATATTTGATGAATGTGTACCCTAATTGGTAGCTGTTTTGGGCACTTCAACAAGATGCTCATTACTCTGCCACCTCCCCCAGGGAATAATTCTCCTGTGCGTTTTCCCACTTGCTTTTTGCTATTCCATACCCCATGGTTGCTGACTGTTAAATATACTCAGATTTCTTACTTAATCTCTGGAGTTTGTAAAGTTTATAAAAGCTGTGAATATGAACAGGATTTTCTTTAAAGTGAGATTTGAACTTTAAGTTCATCATTCTTGAGGAGGACCTGTGCAGCAGGACTGTGCGCTCACCCAGTTGCACCAGGTGGCTCCAGAGCTGGCACACCCCACCAGCCAGTGCCACTGAGTGCGCTCAAGCCTTTCCATCCACTTTCTTCCTTCAGACTTAATTTCCCATCAGAAAAAGGATCATCTAGAAACCTTTCTTAAAAGGAGGGCTAGAATGCTGTGTCTTAACAAAATGCTATGGACTCTGTGGGAGAGTCAGGCTGACTGTGCTGGGGGTCTCTTGTTTCTCAAGTCAGTGGGACTGGGTTGCCTTGTTAACCCTTGTTTTGCTGATAGAGATGGCTTACTGTGCCCACAACAGGCTCAGGCTGGGGGTCAGAAATGCAGTTTAACTGCCAGGGAAGATTGGCAAAGATGTTTTTTTCTTTCCTCAGTGATGAGGACACTATTTGCTTTCTGGGAACATCCTGCATTTAATCATTTCTCTGCTGTTGCTGATTCCTCCGGCACCAACTTGGTGTCTCTGATATTCTGCTTGCAACATCCTGTTTAATCTCCTCAAAAGATGTGAGCGTCTGAAATTCTTTGGTTTTCCAAAAGCCTTTGGATTTAATATAAGATATCAGCATGAAACTTAATGACCTATGATATTTCAGAAGCCTGACTAGATGATCTAATGATTCCTTCTGGCTTTAAACACTGAAACTCTTGGATCCTCACTTTGCTGATGAATGCCTCATAAAAAATACAATTTGGAATAAAAATAACCTGATCATTCATCCTATATTTTCTTAATAGGAGAAAATTATTTCACTTCAGCAAAATCACAGAAAATAGGATTTTACTGGCATGACTGTGGTTTGGTGGAGTGTTCCTTAACCCAAAACCTCATCTTGTGTGAAGAATTGGAGCCATTTCTCTGTGCAGGATGTGGGCTCCAGGCCTTTGTCACCAGTGATATCTGAAATGTCCTTATCAATAAAAAAAGAGCAGAGCTCATTCACTCAAGAAGAAAAAACAAAACAAAGCAGCAACTGCAATTTCCCTGCCAAAAGGAGTTGAAAGATTGAGTGATGTGAAAGTTTCAGGGAGAACTGTGAGGATCAAGTGAAACCTTCTAAATAATAACAGCAGCAATAAAAATGCTGTTTTAAAATTTGTTAGAAAGGACAGCTGAACTCGCAGTCAGGAAATATGGGCTCAGAATAGTGTCAGGCAGGAGTGCCTGAAATGAGATGTCAGTAGACTTTGGGTATTTAGACCCAAGTTTGTGACCAAACTTGCCTAAAGCTGTCCCCAGCCGGGCAGGAGTTCTGCAGCTTCTGCCCAAACCTCTGTGCAAACCTGGACCAGAGAACAAGGTGCAGGAGTCTCCTGAGGGTGCAACTCCTGGGGTGACTGAGAAATGTGTCCCCACATGGGACCAGTTCCTGCATGAAATGCAGTTGGTGGCTCATTTCCATCCCTGCCCATCATGCAGCTCAGCCAGCAATAGGAGCGCTCAGCCAGCAATGCCTCCTCTCTCTGGGACACCTTCTTTTCCAGCCAGTGATGGGGTGAGACTGCAGGAGGATCTTAAACCCGAGTTAGATTCAGGGGTTCAGAAAACATTGTCACCACTGCAAGCAGCATGCTGTCTGTGCTAAGGTACAGCGGGAAGCAGAGGCCCAGGCAGCGAGTGCCTGGCGGAGGGATGGGAGGTCAGCATGGCCATCTCCCCACAAGCCCGTTTTCAGAGGAGTTAATTGTGGTGGGTTGGCCCTTGGCTGGGGGCCAAACCACACACACCCACTCACACAGTCCCTGCCCCCACCCAATGATAGGGGAGAGAATTAAAGAGGTAAATGGCAAAGAGGACTCGTGGGTTGAGATAAGGACAATTTAGTTACTAAACTACAATAATATAAGAAATAATACTATATACAAAGATGCAATGTGATACACAGTGATACTGCCCCTCCCCACCTGATGACCAAAGGCCCAGCCCACTCCCAGTCAATGGCCCCGAAGGAGGGAGAGAATAGGTGA
>WKFP01014301.1:298985-338940 GCA_011057875.1 Pterocles orientalis
TGACGTGCATGGGATGGAATAATTGGTCAGTCTGCTTCTCAATCTTGACTTAAAAGCAAATCCCAAGCTAGAAGCCGGGCTCTCTCTCTCTGTCTATTGAGAGGAGAGAGGCTGAATGTATCTCGTCCTTGAGAACAAATAGCAACATCCTAGCAATAACTATAAATGTTCTTCTCTGTTCTTCTCTTATCAATTCTCTCCCGAGCAGGAATCCAAAACATAGCTTTTTGCTAGCTATTTATGAAGAGAAGGGAAAAGGGAAAAAAAATTAACTCTGCTCTGCTTAACCCATGACATTAATAGAGGAAAAAAATGTTAGATTATTGGGGGAAAAAAGACTGTAGGGCAGACTGTTTGCTGCCGTTTTTGATTCACTGTTTAGGACACTGCTTGAGAGGGGATTGTTTTTCCTCCGCAGAATGAAACCAGCAGGAACTAACAAGTGGTGTCCTTTCAGGTGCAAACCATCATCTCCCCTCCCTTCTCCCTCTGCTTTGACAAAAAGCTGTTTGAGGAACAGGTGTGTGCAATCAAGTCTGTGTCCTCTCAAGGTGGGTTCTTACGTCAATTTTAGTCCCTGAATGCCTGACACAGTTACTTTTTGAGAAGGACTTAGAATTGCTTCTGAAAAGTCTCCAGTGTAGTCTGCATCTGTGACTGAGTTCATTAAATGAGTTATTGAGCTTGCTTACCAATGACATGAGGAACTTCATACTTGCATGATGATTCTGTTTTGACTTACTGACTTTTGGGTCACTCTCATAGCTGTTTTTTTGCCTGTAGCAAAACGCATAAAATTGGGTTTTTATTAGTTTTTCTGTCTTTTTTACATGCTTAGTTACTATGTATGAAGTTATTGGTGTTACTAAATGGCCCAAAATGCAGTAAGATTGAATTTGCAGGAAGACACACACAAATGCACACACACACTGTTACTGTCCTTGCTTTCCTGGTATATCTGTGGGCAGTAATAAATAGTAATAGTAATACTAATTAATAGTAATAAGAAAAATAATAAAATTCCATTTACTTGAACAATGAAAACTCCATTTACCTGAACAATGCTGAATAACATCACCTGTTATGTTACCTGGGGTCTTTCTTGTCTGTTAATTGACATAAATGACTTGAATAAAATTATAGCAATGTGAAAAGTAAAGATATCCCCATTATTTTTCCTTGTCTATTTTGTAATGGACACAACCTCCCACATGACTCCTTGCTCCTGCTTTCAATCATCTGCTGCTGGTATTTGTATTTATTTATTTATTCATTAGGAGATGGAGTCAAATGGTTTGTTTAATTTGGTGGAGCTTACTCTGATTTTCCACAAATTTTCTTTACCCTTTGAATTAACTTTTCCTCCTTCTCCCTTCCTCCATTTGGGAAAGAAAAGAAAATCAGCCTTGAGGGGAAAAGAATTGTCATCCTATTTCCTTCTGTCAGGATTTGTGTCTCTCTTCTTGTAAGAGGTTATACAACATATTTTGCCTGCCATCAACTTCCTGGTGATATGATGCTTGGTAAAGAACATTTGTCCTGTAGGGATGCACATTACTTCAGAATTTAAATATCATCCTGCTCATTTGCCTGCTGGGCCATGACATTCAGAGGATGTTATTTTTCCTTTTTGTGCTGTGTTCCTGCATTTTATTAAATTATGGTGATTAAAATATGTATTTTCTGGAAAATGGTATGAAATCCCCAGCTGATATTGGAAAGAATTTGGAGAGGAATATGCAGCATTTAGATATTCTTGGCACATAGCACTGATGCAGTTCAGCTTAGACACTGAGTTGTTGCCCAAGTGACTCCCATGGACTTTCTTGTGCAGTGTGAGCCCAGACCTTCCATTTCCAAGCTTTACTCAAACACACAGTATACAGTGTTTGGTTTGGTTGAAAATTAAGTCTGTCATTTAAGCTGGCATTTAATCAATTTCCTAGGTCTGATAGAAAGCTGGGAATGGGGATGGGGAGATGGTGATGGTCCCTTTCCCCTGCAGCCCACTGCACATGCCAGGGCTGAGCTGTTCAGCATCACAGGAGCATGAGGAACACACATTTGGACAAAACCTCATCTTCCTTCTTGAAAACCTGGCAGTCTGACAGGATGAAAATAGCTTGATACTGGTATCTCACTTGTGTTATGGGTAGCTGGAAAACCACCTTTAGGATGACATAACTCAGGGCTACCACCAAAGAGGTTGTACCCCTTGGTGGCTTCCCAATAACTTTTCCTTTGGGGTTGGCAATGGTTTGTGGCATCATTCAGTGACTGAGCTGGCTGAAAAATAACTCAAGAGATTGTTTGCTCCTGGCCAGGTTTGTTTTCCAGTTCACAGTGTGGCTGCAAATTGCTGCAAGGAGTGGGTAGTCTGGGCATGAGAATGAGCTGCTGGGAGTGGGAAGTGAGCAGGATGCCTGGACAGGAGACTCCAGGATGTGCTTTTTGAACAACTTCTAAAAAACAAGGATGTTAAAGCAAGTTCATGTGGTGAGAGGAATTTAGGGGGTTTTGTGTATAGAAGAGCAACTACCCAAAAGAGTGACTATAAGGTTATAGGTATAAATTCTTGCTGGGGTGAGAGAAAGACAAGGAGGATGGCAATTCTTAGGCTTTGCACAGCTATGTGCTTAACTTTCAGCCAGATCATGAGGCTTGCTCAGAACATAGGAATTTAAGAATATATATGAAATTCTGTGTAGGATGGATGAACAATTTTCTGAACTGTTTTTGCTTGACTCTGTTTCAATTGTAGTTTAAAAATAATTTACATAAAGTAAAGGAAAAAGTAAAATATTTTTTAAAACCCTAGAAAATATCAATTTTCTGTATTTCCTCAGAATATATAAAACCTTTAGAGGGAATTGAATTTTTATCTCAAACAGGCTAAAAACTTTCAGGATTTTGTCTTGCCAATTAATTGAATATACTTCACAAAATACACTTCTAATTATTTATGACCACTCACCATGCAAGAATTTGTGGAAAGGTATTTCTCTTATTTATGCCTGTTAAGAGGCAGTTAGAGATCAGGGAACTAATTCTACAAGCAGGAACCAGAGTTATCAACTCGCTGCGTGAACAAGGGCAGCCTACAATGAATATTTCAGTGAAACAAGAGTAAACCCACTCTATCCAGTTCTACCTCATCCTTTTAAAAATCTACGTCTTGGCTTTAATCCGCTCAGGTCAGTTTTTCTCAGCTCTAGAAATTCTGTGCTTCACAATGTATGATATGGAGATCCTTTTAGCAGAAAAAGTAATTATGGCAGTTTTCCAAATGATGACAATACCACCTCAGTTCCCAAGGGCTCTCTCAAATAATTTTGTTTAATTCAGAAGATTACAAATGTGGCATAATCTTTCTGACTGAAACCGAGTACATAAATTTGTCTGGTGAACTGTGGTCCTCCAGCGGCTTTGTCTCTGAACCTCAATGCCGAAAGCTTTCAGCAGGAGAGCAAAATCATTCATTTTGGTCACTCCAAGCAAAACTGGCCCAGCTATGCATCTAGTGTAAACTGGCTCAGCAGTCACAGGAGTGATGCTGATTTATGCTGGCTAAGGAGACTATTATATTCGTTTTGCTTATCTGTAAAACCCGTTTCTGAAATAGCGTCTACTGATTGTCTCTCCAAGCTAGAAACATGCCAGGAATTGTAAATTAGCCATGTGTAGTGCATTTGAGGTCACACTCAGGTTTATTGCCTCTTGGTAAGTTGTTAAGCTTTTATTGAAGCATATTTTCTATGAGTATCTATATTATCCGCATGCTTTGTGCCTAATATGTTTCACTTCTTTAGCACATTTCAGTTAAGGATTTTAAAGCCGGCTACAAATGCTAATGAATCGAGCTTTACAGCACTCCAGTGAGGAAGGTAAGTGGCATCATTGCAGATCTGCAGGTCAGGATACTGAGGAACAGAATGGCTTTCTGAAGGCAGCACAGTAAAATTCAGATGGCGGTTCCTGCCGTTCCACAGGTACCTCGCGCCCTTTTCCCCTTTTCCCCCAACAGTGGGATAGGAAAGGAAGGCAGCTTGCCCATGGCTGCTGGTCTCATCCCCAGGAGCATCGGGGCCTCAGGACTGGACATCCCAGGGCCCAGGTACCCCTGGGCAGAGCTGCCCCCCCCGGCCTCACACCCCTGCCTCTGCCCGTGCTCTCACCTCACCCTTTCCTGCCAAGACCTGCTACACTGAGTGCTGTGATCCTTCGTTTATGGTCCCAAGCGTGCTCTTGCCAATGTCCTCAGCACAGTGCATCCTTCCAGCTCTCTGGCTCTTGGCTTCAGCTCTCCCTGCCCTGACCCTGCTGTGCTCCCCCTAACATCTGCACATGGGCTCTCTCTCCCACCCTGGCATGCATCCGCATGCACTAAATAATTGCATCTGCAATACAGAATTCATTAACCCCTGATTGGGAGATCCTTTCAAGACTCTTTTTCAAGGGCTGTGACTTCAGAGGATGGCTCTGCTGAGACCTCTGAGTTAGCATCCCCTAAGCGTGAGTGTCCTGGTGTTGGTGGAAGTCTCTGTCCCATGTGGGAGCTCATTAGGATTCAAGCAATGCAGAGTACGAGGGAGCAGAGCTCTGCCACCAAAGAGCAGAGGGACCATGCTGTGGGTCACCGACATAGCCCCTGCCTGCCACATCTGTGCCGAGGCCCTGGGGCTGCTCCTGATGCAGCTGCTACTTGGCAAACCCTTTTGAGAGGAAACCATGAAAGCACCAATCGCCGTACATACAAGGGGGTCCCAGCAGGCTGCAGACACCTCCAGGTCTGCTTGCTGCTGTGCGTGGGGTGCAGCTGCTGCGAAGCAGGCATGTGTGCCCATGTGGCTGTGCAGTCCCTCCTCTCCTCCCCTTGGCAGCCAGACCAGGGCCACTGCGGGTCCCAAGAACAGCACTGTGACTAAACAGTTGTAACTGAGATTGAGTTAGCCATTGACTGCATAGGGCCGAGGGTTTTGACTGAGCCTGGTGCCAAGGGCCAATACAGATGGAACACAATACCAGCCATCCCTGTAGCATGAAAAGTGTGGAGAAAGTTTCATTAGGAAACTTACTGGTGCTTTCTTACACAAACACAGTTTTATATCCCTTGGCATTAATTTTTTAATAAGCCCCAACACTGTGCCTAGCTGGTATTTAATTTTAGAAGTTTTTTGTTGTTCTGTGTGCTGGGTTCTTCTACCCACCCTTAACTGTGTTCGCAGGTCTATGTATTGCCAGGAGATGTCAGACCTGCAAGCTGAAATGTCAGGCCCATTGGGAGTAATTCCTCTTAATAAAACCAAAGCTGTTTTGTACATCTTCAAAGGATTTAAAAATAGTCACTTTCTCTTTTTCTCTCTCACACACTCACATTTAGATACACAAATTCTTCACTGGATCCCTGAGAGCTGCTTTTTCTTAAGTGATTAAGATGAGTTTCTGTGTTTTATGCCATTATAACATTAAATCAAACATTTGGGGCAGTCTTTAATTCTGGAGATTTCAGAAATCCTCAAAGTTTTTGTTTTTATTTTCTTTTCCTGAATATAGTGATCTGTAGAAGCCTTGAAATTCTTGCTATCAACTCCTACCCACTTTTCATTCTTCTCTCGGGCCAGTCGTTTCCTCCAGTGGAGCTGCTGCTTTCAGTGTGACATGCTACTGGATCCCTTGGTCCTCAAGTCTTAGAACTGTCACTTCTCAGCCCCTCTGATAAGCTGCTCAGTAACAGAATTCTTTACTTTTCAGGTTGAATCTAATTTTCTCAGTCTTTCTTTATCATGATTTATAAGTGGGAGTAGAAAAAACCCACAACGTAAGCCCTTCTTTCTTCCTTGCAGTTTCTTCTTCTGAAGGGAGACCAATTACATAATTTCAGCTTGCACTCCCTTATTTTGGGTAAAGGGAAACAACAAACCAAGACACAATAGTGTCTTCTGTAAGATGCTCTGGCAACTGCCATTTTACATGACAACAGGGTAGAGAGAGGACTTTCAGAAATTTAGTAGTGTGGTACCCAGGATGCTAGCTAATCACAGGTTTTCAGGGTTGCAGAAAACTTTGCCAGTCCGTGACAACTCTCCTCTCACCCCAGGACCAAAGAATTCTTGCACTAAAAGGGACAGCACAGACCAGCTCTGGTTGTACACTCAATTTTTTTTACCAGACTAAATATTTCAAGCTCCTGTTAGAATGAATGCTGATGGATAAAGAGTATGAGTTAATCTAATGGAAAAAGTTTTATGAAGAAAACAACAACCGTGTTAGGGTTGTGAAAAAGAAAAGGGAGAGAATAAATTTGAAACAAGGTACCATAAGTAGTGCATTGGACATGAAGCTTATTAAGAAAAAGGGAAGGAGAGAATGATTTTTCTTGTAAAAGCATCTCTGTGGGATAAAAAGTCACATTCCATGGGTTGATGCTGCCTAACAATAATAAGTTTCATGATGTGCAGCGCGCTAACTCTTCTGTGCCTCTTGTCTTTTGTCTGCACACATCCATGGTGATTTGAACTGGTAGAATTTAAAAGAAAGTGCTTTATGCCATTAACGGATTTTCAGAAGCCTAAGTGTCTGCACCAGATCAATGAAAGAGAAATCAAATTAATTCTTCAACAGCTTGTGAAAAAATGGAAAGCATCCAAAGAATGACAAGTAACTGAAGTTTCATATGTGCTGATATTAAAGTTCAGGGAGTCCCTGAGCTGTTTCCCCATCTATCAATGAAAGTACATCTTCCTCTAGTGGCCTGCTTCAGATTTTGAACATGCATAGAATGAAATCTAAACTATAGTGAATATTGAATCCTTTATGTTTTCATTCTCTGTGTAAGAATTTTTCTACAGATGATTCACATTTATAGAGTTAAAAAGAAGTTAGTGTTCTGTCTGTGATGTCTTGAGATGTAGCCATAGCACTCTTCATCACAACAATAGTATAGCAGGCACAAAAGTTTTGATTACCAGTCAGTTTTAGTGATTGTATCTGTTTTTATAAATTAAAACATATAGAGATCCAAGTGGTTTGGTGGTGACTTCCAGATCCTGAAAGCAGCAAGACTGCCACATCTGTCTGTTTAACTACGGCATACTGCTCTTAACAGAAGCTTCTGCTGTTCATCAGAGATTGGAATTACAGTGAATACTGGCTGCTAACCTTTTAGAAGTCTTGCTTTCTTAAAGCTGCTTGTAAGGACAACAAGCACAGATATTTAACGATGCCACAAGTTGCAGCTCCCAGTTCTGTGCTTCCCAGTGTGCCTGTGAGCTAATCCATGGCTGGGAAGTGGACCTCAACTCTAACCTTTATCAAAAACCTTTACAACATCCTTTAGGGTTACGTATTGCATTAGTTCTTTGTTTCCTCTCTGGTGAGAAACCATCTTTATAAAGTCAACAGAATGCCTTTATAGTCAGTGGTGGTATATTTAGGAGGTTCGGAAGAGAATGGTGAAAAAGCCGTTCTCAAACCAATGCATGAATCTCTCCTGGGGGTTTCAGACAGGAAGGATTGTCCCTCGCAATTATAAATGACCATAAAGTAGGTGACTGCTTAGCCCAGACAAGTCCACAGAATATTGAGTCCATGCTCACTCTCAGAAATCCAGCCTGATAGTATTTTTTACACTCTGCTATAAACCTCAGTTCAGCCATAAACAACTGAGTCACTTAGGAGAAAAAGCAGGATCGTTCAAGGGTGTGATGGCAATGTCCTAGTTCCCTTCAATAGCAAGGAAATGTTTTATGTGGAAATGCTCAAAATTATCCCAAAAAACTGACAGCACCTCCTGCTTGCAGAGAACGCTGATGCTTTTCTACCATTGTCACCAGTACCTGCCACCCTGAGATACAAATACGTACTCTGTCCACTTTAAGATTTTGATCCATGGCTACCTTAAAAGGAGTTCATGAGGCAGCTTCTGACAAGTGATTTGCTTTGAATATGGTTTTCTTAAGTATTTTTTCTTCCCTTTGAGGAAATACTTAAAATTCAGTTTCTTTGTGATGATGTAGGTTGCAGCTTCAGTTCTGCCGGTTTGGCAGATTAATAGATTTCTCTTCCTTTCACAACTTTGTTTTACTTGTTTGTAAACTCTGTGTTTTCTCTTTCATCTTTTCTTCAGACTGAATGTATCCAGGTTTCTTCAAATTACGCATAACCATTCACTGCCTGAAACTTTCATCATTTCTCTTGCCGGCCCTGATTTAATTTCACCTGGTGGCTGGTGTGTGGGTGTTTGGGATTTCCAGGGTAACACTTGCCACATGGCTGAGTACTTGCTTAATGGGAATTCTTGGGGGAAACAATGAGAGGTAAAGGAAGAATTGGTAGGTAAGTAAGAGGGAAATGAGTTGGGGAGGAACAAAGGAGGAAAAAAAAACATTATTTTACTTGTTTAGGCGTGCATTTTGTCATAGATTAACAGCCTACACAGAGAAGCAGCATAAAGGACTTTCTTAGGGTGGGTGTCTGAGGGCATTGAGAAATACTGATAAAAGAACTGCGAGGAAGCTAGTGCCAGAGCACTGCTGCTCAGCCAGAGTATCCTGCCTAGCCGGGTGCCGTGCTGCGCTGCAGCATGATGGCTTCTCACAGCACGGTGGGCTTCATGGAGAGCTGTGACAGAAAGGCCACTTTTGCAGCATGTCACAGAAGTTCCCCAACACGCTCAGCTTACCAGAGGCCTTGGCAAAGGACAACACAGATGTCATCTAGGTATTTGCTCTCTTACAGAGTCACCTTCCAAACCATT
Source organism: Pterocles orientalis (assembly GCA_011057875.1). Classification (NCBI taxonomy): domain Eukaryota; kingdom Metazoa; phylum Chordata; class Aves; order Pterocliformes; family Pteroclidae; genus Pterocles; species Pterocles orientalis. The sequence continues at coordinate 307,741 of WKFP01014301.1, forward strand.
TGTTGAAACTTCTTAGGTGGGGTTCCTGTTTTGTAATGCAGCTCCTCCTGTCCTGGATGTACTTTGTGTCAATAACTCCTGTTTATTACAAACCAGGCGCTAAGAATCATATCCTGTTGAGACTATCTCTCACAGCTCTTCAAACTTAGACACATACATTATGTTGTTCATCAGCACGTATAAAGCTTTAAGAACATTTTTCAACCCTTTCAAATTATGAGAAAGTTATAGCAGTAGGTTGTTGGAGAGATCAGAGGAATTGTCTAGAAGTTATTTTTGATCTATTATTTCCCCAACCAGCTGTGATATTTAAAACCACCAGTCTCTTGCCAGGTTTCCCCTGCCTCTCCAGACCCTCTGCCCCTCTGCTTCCATGGCCTCTCAGCCAGGAGACTTTGGTAAAGACTTTGCAGCTAATTTGTGTCTTGAAAGTCGCAGCTGCAAACATCTTCTGAGCCTGACAGCTGGTAAGCACAGGAGCCAGGAGTGGATCGCACCCGCTAGATGCCAACGTCTCCTGTGCTGTGAGTTTCTTTGAACTTCCCGAATGAGCGTATGAAGGGGAAGGTATTGGTAACTATAAAGGATTGAAGTGACTTCTGTCTTCAAAGCTTTGCCGCTGCCTGTCATTAGTTATGTTAATTCAAAAGAAGGAAAAAAGGAGACCTTTTGACTGATGAGAATACCTAGAGAGACTGTCAAATCCTGTCCTGGAATATTAAAAAGGGATTATATGAGATTCCTCTCCAAATAGCAAATTAAGCAAACAGATCCAGTCCCCCTGGAATAAGCCAAGAGCCCCTCCACCCATAAAGATACAAACATCTTCATGAAAAGATGAATCTATTTAAAATATGAAGTACTAAATAGAAAAAAAATTACTTAATGTAAGCTTTCTTCATAATAGATTTTGTTGATAGTTATTAAAATGAAAGTCCAGGAAAGTGCTGCAAGGCCCTTGGAGGGGGGGAAGACTTAAACAAACAAGCCCCTTACTGCCTTGGCCTGGCTGGATGCACTCTGCAGAATCAAACACAGACCTTTGGTATGGTTATTACAGGTATGGCATTGCTTCTCTAAGTGCACTCGATACAAAAAGAAGCACAAACTACTCTGGAAGGTCTTTATCTTGCAGAGACTGAGGGCTTGAAGGGAAAAGGACTCCAAGCAAAAGTCTCCATCCAGGCACAGTGATTCGTATGTTTGGGTTTGTTGGTTTGTTTGGTTTTTTTTTTTTTAAACTCTCTTTCTTCTCTCCTATTAATAGTTGTCAACATGTCTATATTTTTAAGTGCAAATCCTTATTTGGACCAAAGACCTGTCTTCTATCGCCCATATCAAATTATGCAACTCCACTGTGGACACCAGAACTGAGTCATTTAATGTTAGATTAAAATCAACCCAGAACGTGGACAAAGTCAGTTTCAGGAAAGCTACTGTAAGTTTAGCCCGGAAAGTCTAAGGAACCTCATAGTTTTGTCACAGCAACAAGAGAGAAAATGGTAGCAGAAATGCTACTCTTATTTATTGTCTGATGCTATGTGATTTCAGAAAAAAACTTATTATGGAAATCTGTATTCAAAATCGAGATTTGTACAAAAAAAGGAAAAATCCATTAATGTATTTTAATAATATGCCATCAATAATAGTGTTAATGTTCCCAAGGAAAGGCACACTATACAGTGCTTATTTTTCTTTTTACAAAAGGACTGAGCAGAGAATAATGTACTACCGATCAATAATTAGAATGATAAATGTCAGCAGAGTTGTTCTGTTATGTTATGCTGACAAACATGGATTGAGAGGTGGACTTCCAGTGACAGCTGTAATTTTTTAAATGCAGGTGGTAGCTTTGTGTAGTGAGTACCTGTGCTTACCCAAACACCTTTTCTTTGAAATCACCTAAAATCAAAATAATGGGAAATTGTTTAACTGAGCAGGTGTTTACTGCAGAAAAAGGCAGTCTGAAATATGTGAAAAGATATTAAATCCTCTGGGAAAGCTTATCTAAAGTGCAAGCTGTAAACCCTCTGCAAAATCTTTCCCTTATGTCCATCCGTACTGAGACAACATTGGCTTCTCCTTAGGAAGGAAACGCTTTACAGTCTGGGGGCAGAAAGAGTGAGGGCTGTGATGTGTAAGTCACTGAATCGAATAGAGCTGTGATTGAGGATACTTCAGGGAAGTCCAAAGTCCTTTATTTATCTCCTGTGAAAAGGGAGACAACTGGTTGTGGGGGGGTGATTGAGAAGTGACATACATCAGCCTAGCAAAATCCTATTTGTTTTCTCACCAGAGGAACTGAAAAGGAGAAAAGCTGTGTACCAGCAGGACTATAGAAAGATTTAGGACTTTAAGTGAGGGTAATTTTAACAAACAGGCATTATGTCTCCTGATTCATGTACTTATATGCAAATACATGCAGTTGAAGGGTTTATATGGCACAAGAATACTAATTTTCCTTAGACTGTGATATCTCTGAGACAGAGATCTTCCTCAAACTGTCATTTTTCTACCTTTTCACCAGCAGCCCATGTCATTGGTGTGCTACGTGTGTAATGAAGCCAAGAATAAACATTGATAATGTACCTGAGTAAGTAGAATTGCTGGCAAGACTCACAATTTAATTCCAGTCCATATGTGCTGCTGTAAGCAAAAAAAACATCCCGTTGAAATTACCCCCATGATGAAACCTTGCCTCCAGCTAGAATGGGTGTGGAGAGCCCTGAGCAACCTAAGAGGGGATAAGAAGAGTGGCTGGCTATAGTTTTTTGTCCTCAACCCAGAAGAACAAGCACTTGGACAAAAAAAGTGGGTTCATGTATTCCCCTAAGATTTGCTGTGTTCTGAGGGTGATACAGATGCTGTGAACTCTCCCCCTTGCTTACCCTATGGCAGAGGGTATAGGGAGGAGCACCTAGAGACCTTTCTCTTTTCCTAAAGCAGCGATAAATCAGCAATAATGTCACCGGTAGATTCACATCACAAATCCATGTTTATAGATTTACATCAATACAGGATAACATCAGTGAGAAGCATCACAGGGTAGAGGCCACTTAAGGTTATGTATACCTCCAGGGTTACCCAAGTTTATGTATTACTAGTGGGACTGAGCAGGTCTCTGGGATTTCTTCTGAAAATAGTCCCAACAAATTCCACCCTATATTTCATTTTACATAAAACCCTGAGCTAGGCTTGCCATCTGGTTATGTCCTAGCTAGTACACCAGAGCAGCTTACTGTATAATGAGGGAAAGAAATGTCTGAATCCTTAAGTTAGAGCTATTAAATTACTTACTAAATCTTTCTCCTGCATTTAGAGTCCATGAGCGTGTCACGTGGGGGAAGGAGAGTTTGTACTACAGTGGCTGTCATTTGGAAGTTTTTAAAGATTATGAATAATATAAAGTAATAATTCTGCCAGAGTTCCCTGCCAAAGATTTTGGCTTATCTCATTCTCATTACCCACCTACAGCTCATGTCATATTTTTCTGAGTTTCCTCATATCCCAATTATTCCCTGTAAATATCCTGTATCTCCTGCCGTCTCCTGGCTACAGGAATGATACTATCAATGGCAATAAAAATCCTTGAGCAGAATAAATTCTTCCCTATGAGCACTTGGCGTAACATCCAGATAAAAGCTGGGGTGGATGCCCCTTGGAGTGTGTTTATTAACAGCCTGGGACAGATGGTTGCTCAGTTATCCACATCCCAATTTGCCTTCTACCCTGCGCAGTTCCGGGGCATTCTTTTTCAGAAAGTCTTGCTGAGCACTGCCTTCCAAACCATTCCGATTACAGATTTTGCAATAATTAAAATGTGGTGTACAGGTGAGCTGATAGCCAAAGCTGCAGGTGCTGCTCCTGGAGCCCTCATTTACAGAGTCAGGGGTGTGGATTTCCATCAGGACAGCTTTGCAAGTTCACCTTTTCCTTTTCTAATTGACTGCTGCTTGCATTGTACTTTGCATGGGGATTCATTATGTATTTTGCTGAGAAGTTTTGATAAGCTTCTTATGTTGATTAAAAATAAAAGGTGATGGTAGTCAAGGGAAGTGTCAAAGTGGCGATGTTTTTGCCTTGTGAATCTCTGTTTTGAAAGCCATGGCTTTGGCTTAGTAAAAGCAGAAGCTATGAAACCTTTATTGCTTCTGTTAACACTGTGTAAAATGACTTCTACTACTGTGCTCTTTGCAAGAAATTATATCCATGGTGTAAGCAGAAAACATAGGAAACTTTAAATGAGAATTTAGCTTTACTTATTTTTGAGTTCAGAATGATGCTCAGGTGCGTTACCATACAGTAATTAATATATAAATTATGTTGGAGGAACTCTTTGGAGGTCATTTTGTGCCGCCCCTGCTCAAAGCAGGGCTAACTTCAATCTCAGAGCAGGTTGCACAGAGCCATTCCCAGCCAAACTTTGAAAACCCCAGAGGTGGAGATACCCAGAATCTCTGGGCAATCTGTTCCCGCATTAAACCACCCATGAGCCTAATACAGCACTGCAGATTCATTACGGCTTGCGTTTTTGGAATACTCCAGTTGCTGGAGAGCAGGGGAGGATGTGGAGCACTGCTTCTAGCTGCTGCTCAGTGAGAGATCCTGCAAGATGATGCCAGTGGGATTCAGTCCCTCATAAAGGCAGCAGCATCCAGCCTTCTTTATGAGGCTGCAGGCTAGGCTATCCTAAAACTAATGGAAGTGCACTTACTGCACCTACCCAATGTCAGATCTCCACAAGTTGCTCATAGTCTCCAGCAAAAAGACCTTATTTAAAACGCTGGGCCTGATTCATCACTCCATTATAGCAGTTTGGTAGAGTAATGAGGCACATCCATCATGTTCAAAAACATGGAAGCATTGGTAGAATTTCTCAATTCGTAAGTTTAATATACATTTGTAAGTTTTAGGATAAGAATCTACATTTAAATTTAAGAGGGACTAACACCCAACAATCATAATTAAGGGATAATAGCAAAATATTCACAGTACTATTGTATTATCAAAATAACAATTTTTCTGAAAACATAGTATAGCAAGAAGAGGAAAATTTCTAACATTACTGATTTACATTTTTTGCTTGAGATTAAGATAGGCAGACATTTTGTGCCAGGTTTAGGTATGAATGCAATTGAAAAACATGACTTGGAGACATTAATTTCTGGAATATTTCATATGTGGAGAGTTGTTTGTTTTCTTTTTTTTTTTGGTGACTGCTTGTTATAATTTGCAAAATTCTATGCCCCTTTTTTATCAAATCCTCTTCTTTTTCTTTTTCCTCACTTTCTTTATCCCTTTTGTCTTCTCTTATCCAAGTTGCAAGTAGAAAGGAAAGAGAGGAGAGGAGGAAAGGGTATAAGGGAGAAAAAATGGTGCATCCACTTTAGTTCTCCACACACGTATAAAAATATTCTGCAAACATTTTCAATTTCTTTACGGAAAACATTTCAACCAGCTTTAGCAATTTAGCTGGAAATTGCCTAGGGTAATTCTGTCATGAACAGGAAGATAGATATTCTCATATCATTCATGTTTCCCTAGATATGATGTTTGGCAAATAGAAGAAAAATTGTGGCAGATCAAAATGACATGTCCTTTCCCAATTCTTACTGTCATTTATTAGCTGGAACAGAACTGCTTGATTATTTTTCATTCTGTCTTTTGCTGATCTTTCCTTCATATTTAAAAGGAATTAAAACAATTGGACTGGAAACCATCTCACAATCTCATAAAATGCCTCTGTATTATACTGCACATTTTCTTCTGCATTCTGTCTGCTGTTATAGCATATTTCACATAGAATAGCTTTGGGAAATGTAAACTATGATTGCAGTATATGCGCTCTTGCTCTTGAGAGGCAGTGTACTTAAGCAAGACTCATACCATGATTCCTGGGACCTATTTCTAATCCTATCAATGTCTCATTTCATGACCTTGAGCAAAACTTCTCTTTGCCCTTCGGGCTACTCATCTGTTACATAAGAACAGAAATCTTTAGGGGCAGGATAAAATTTAATCCGTATCTGTGGACTTCTATGAGATGCTCAGAGGAAACGTGTCACCTAAATGGACAGTTCCTCCCACTGTACATATACTCTACCAACAAAAACCTTTGGTAAGCCTTATCCTGAGGCAGGGAGTAGAGATCATAGGCTACTTTTAATTTACTCTCCTCTGCCTACTACTGACTGCATGCATGAGTGGAGACAATCACTGCCCCGTTTTTCCCATTCCTGATATGCTTTTGTAAGCAAATGCAAACAGTGAAGAACGCATGGTCTGACACTGACCCTCGGGGCTCCACTGGGCTGCCCATTTTGCCAGTGCTGGGTTTTGCTGGTTGTTTGCTGAGCTGCTGTCAACGCAATGCAGTGGTTTGTCTTCTATCTTACTAGTTTTGTACAAGGCAGCAGTGTGAGGGAAAAGACCCTTCAAACTAGGATGCCCCCAGCGTGCGTGGGAGCCCATAGGGGGTGCAAGGTGTAAAGCAGAGATGAAGAAGCAGGAGAAAGCTATGCAACTGAAGGATGTTTTATGCCATGAGTGCTTTATCAGCCATCACGAACCAGTCACTACCTAGGCCAGTGGGGTGGCCAAAGACACATTATTCAGTCTTTTTCCTTTGCTAAACCTCTCAATACTCACATATGCAATAATTTCTAGGTACTCATGGAAAATGGAATTTTTAAGCTTTTTAAAGATGACCTTCCGTTGGTACTTGTGCTGAAAATACACTAAAACCATATGTGTTTTTATCATTAAACTTTGTATGACAACTCTGTTACTTGGAAAAATATGTATATTCAGGGACACACAGTGACACAGATGTTTAAATCTGTGTTTATATTTCTGTGTTTCTTGGGCATTAAATTTACAAATATGCTAACACTGGTCAGAAGAAAACAGATTCAGTTTGGATTAAAATCGTTAGATAACAGTTTAGCTTCAAGGGCATTTTCCAGATGTGGAATGCTTATAATTCACATAATTAACTGGAAAGCCTAGGATTTTCTTGATTTTTGCAGAGGTTTGTAGCATTTACAGAAAATAACCAATTCCTAGCTCAGGGGTTACATAGCTTCCTATAATTATGTCAATGTGACAAAACAGCTTACCAAAACATGCCTTGGAGTGTGTAGAATATGTATATATTGATCAACCGGTATTCATCTCCTGGAAGAAGTTTGTAGTTGCATTATTAGATCCTGTGCCAGGTGTCAGTTGTAGGTTCTTTTCCTCATTTTTTTGCGAATACTCCGAAACTAAATGCACAAGTGCTAAACCCCACAAATTGCTGCCACCTACTCCTGTGTTTCTTCAGGAAACGTTATTGGGGTACAGTTTATAACACGTCAGTACTTACCAGGAAAGGCAGCTGGCAGGTGGAGGTCACCTTCTGATGCAGGTGAATTTTCAGTCCTCTTTACCAAGGCGTCTGCCTGCAAACACGAGTGGCATGGACAGGGATGATTGCTGAGCTTTTTGCAGGGGGTCTCCCAGATCATATCTGCGCTGTTTTACAGCTTGCTTCCTCTGAAGTTCTTGGTTTGCATCTGCAAACCACCAAAACCTCTTCCAGTTATTCACACTGTCAGCCTCCTTTCTGCTCCAGACATGGAAGGTTCACTTATCCCTGTTTTCTAACTACATGCTCATATAGGGTTGGTAAATTCTTTTCTTTGGGATTAACACTCCTGTTCCAGTCATTTTACTTATTGGGATTAGTACTGTCCAACCTTGTTCAGCGTTGATCCAGTACACTTGCCTCATCATTTAACTTGTTGCCACCTGTCCCTTCAGTTCCTGATAGGGTTAATCCCAAAGACTGTCATTTAAATCAAAGAAAGCAAATTAAACAATAACAAAATTTTAGTTCAGATAGCCCAGCTAATGAACTGAAGAAATCTGAAATATGGCAGACTGATGTTTGCATTTTCCTTTGCCTTTTTTTTTAAATTATGCTGACAGATTATTTAAAATCTAAAGTATTTTATTGCAATAACATAAGGATTTATGTGATATGTTCCCATGTTGATTCTTCTCTTTTAGCAATCCCTCCTCCAGCTGAGATGCAGGTCAAAATGTTATTCTAAGTGTTCAAATAAATTACATCAGTGGTATAATGTACACAGCTTTTAACTGAATAATGAATTCAATTGCTAGTCTGATGATCATACATATCTTACTCCTTCCAGTAATTCTGGTGATATTTGGTTGGGTTTATAATGCACTTCGTGCATATGCTTTATTAGTTATCCAATAGACCTGAAGCCAGGAGAACTCAAATTTGGAAAGATGAAGAGATAAAGCAAAAACACGTAAATGGAGGATCTAGGGTTTTATCCAAGGAAAATATCAATTTCTGTGCACAAATTCTTTTATCTTAGAGATTACAAGGAGAGTCAAGCCTTTACTTCAGTTTTACTCACTGCACAATAATCACTGCCCCCTTCTTGAAGTGAACAGCCACTTCCTTCCGTTTCTTTCTGGGAGTCACATTATAGTGACCTGTGTACACCACGTATTTCCTTCAACTCTGCAGGTGCACAGTGGAAAAGAGGCAAGAAGATCAGAAAACAGGGAGGCTTCTGGCAGAGGCACGTGCAAATGAACATAGAGAAAGGCAATGAATGGGGAAAGAGAAGAAAGAGGAGTAAATGAGAGTGGCCAACAGATTAAACAGACTTGTGGTACCTGGCATGTTGCTAGCCAGATGACAATGTTGTATTCTATAAACAGGAACTTTGATGTGGCATATACAACAGCTGGAGCTCCTGTCCCAACACATCTCCAAAAGATCGCTGTTTTTCTTAGCCCACTATGGACGTGTTCATCCTGCTGCCCACAGCATGCCCAAGCATTTCATCTCACTGGCCCCCATTGCCATGTGCTCTGAAGACCCTCCCTCCTCATGTCTTTTCCTGTCGTCTGAAGTCTGTGACATAGCATTCAGAATATTTTTGAACACTTCCACTGCGTGGCCAGCTTTCTTCTCCAGAAGTCATAATTCCTGCTGAGCCCTTTCTGAGGCTGGATGACAAGTACAAGGCACTGCACTGGAGGTATAAATGACCCTCTGCAATGACTCATTTTATTTTCAGTCTTGTTCTTATTTATTACTGAGCTGATCTTTTTTTTCCTATGCATGTCTGGAGGAAGATAGAGCTCCTTAAGTCGTGCTTATTGCAGGAGAGGGGCTTTACAGTAAAAGCCATTACCTGTGGACTGCCAATATCAGAAATTTCTGGATACCAGAGATGGTGGAGCAAGTACTGTTTGTTTAATTTCTCAACTTTTGGATACAGACTGACTTCAAAACCTTTTGACAGTCAAACATTACATGGTAAATTGCAATATGTTTATGTACTTCTAAAGAGTTTGTGACTAGACGTATACTTGAAATGATGAAGTTATGGCACTGTTTCCCTTTTGAGATATTAGGCCCTTTATGTTTTGTTTTTCCTACCGTTTCAAAGCCATTCAAAAGTATCCATGTAATGCAGTCCTAGAAGAATTAATCTCCTTCCTTTTTTCAACTGGAGTTCCAAGGAGTCTGGACTTTAACTTCCTTAGTTCTCTAGAAAGCTAGAGAGGGAATGATGTCCTACATATGAGATCAAACAAATTGAGGGGGATATTACTTCTTGTGGAAAGCTTTAGTTCTGCTGGAATTCTGTTTGCTTTTGAGAAGTATTACAAATACCCTTCTTGCCATTAAAATTCATCTAACCTTCTTGTCCATACATGCAGTAACAAACATCTGACTTTCAAACCAACAGACCAATTACCTAGTAGCCCATCAGAGGAAGAGGCTCTTGTACTGAGATCACAGGCCAGAGAGTTGCCGGTGAATACCCATGTGTTTGCCTGACACCTGAGTCAAATTTCACTCCTATAAGAGGTGTCCAGAGAGAGACGTATCTCATTAATTATATGTGCAAATTGGGATCCAGCAACATCTTATGAGGTTCTGTACTGCAAGCTATGGTTTTCTGATGCTGTCAGCAGCTTTTCAGTTCAGCACAGCAGCAATCTAATTAAAATGGCCATCAAAGCAGAGCTGAACTGCATTAAATAGTTCCCATTAATGTCATATTTAATTTAGTGGTTCAGTGTTGAAGATGTTCATTACTGTCCTTTGCTAGCTTTTGAACTTCAGGACAGCAAATTTTATAAATGGTATTTACATCTGAAGAAATATAAACACACTGTTTACATATCTGATAGCTCTTCTGTCTTGTCACTCCCCACTTGATGCGTTGCAGCTGGGTTGCCATCTACCCCTTAATTGCTTCTTCAGAACATTCTAAGAAACTTTGAAGGGGTGGGGGGATTGCAAGGAAGGGGAACGGCAGCAGCTTTCGTTGTTGTTTGTTCTCTCTATCCTTCACACCAGTTTTTTTGCCTAATTGCACAAGTCAGTTCAGTCTCTTCCATTTCATAGACACAATGGGGTGGCTGGACCTTCCCTTTGACTAACAATGCTCTGGCTGCTGTGCACTAAAATTAAGGACGGAATGAATTGTGATCTTGGTAGGAATGGCCTGCTATTTCTCGAGGTCAGATGAGATGTGAAAGGAAGTTCTCACCTTCAGGCATTGTAGAATTACTTTGCTGTTCTCAGAGCTGTTCCTTCTTGTGGGATAGTCAGTAATGAAAAAGAAACCTGTCACCAAAACCCACATATACACAGAAGAAGAGGAAAAAAAGGGTAGAGTTACCTTTTTTTTTTCCTTTTAGAGATGTCTGTGTTTTATTGTAAAGCTTAGATAAAAGTTTTGTGAAATAGAATGGAGCAAAACATAAACCTATGTAAGAAAAAGCTATTTTACTAAACTTTATCCAAACCACAATTGCTTAATATCAGTGCATACGTTGCCAATGCCTACATTGCTTTACTGTAAAACAACATCTTCCAAGGAACATGCGGAAACTCTTTACATTACTGATCTTAGTGTGACAAGAAGTCACGCTTTTTGTGTGACAAAAGTGTGACAAAATTGGAAAAACATATCTGCTGAATACTTTAAGTGAAGTCACTACGAAAAATTAAAAAATCCGTAAAATGGAAATATTTGGCATTTTTGGTGATCCAGGAAGGATGTCAAGTGATTAAACTGGTGCCCATCTAAAATAAATGAGATGAAATTCAGCAAAGACTCAGATGAATGTTAAAATGTAATATTTTACAGTTTCAAGATATTAGAATGTCAGAATATGTTACTCCAGAAAAATCACCCAGAGCAAGACTCATCTTATTTCAAACAGGATTGGGAAAAAACATGACTTTTTTTAAACTACAGATGTAACTCCGAAGGCATCTTAAATTTTGAGCAAGTCAATTATTTTGTCATGAGTGGGGTTATACAGAATTAGTAGTTCACTGAGACTGTTTACTAAGAGAAACAGAGATGTGCTTAAACCAAATGGATTGGTTCACTGTAATATCATAGCACAGCAAGTCAGCCTTGTAATAAGCATAGCCCACCTTTCTGGAACACTGAGCTTAGATGTGAACAACCCTTGGACATTTTGGCTACATCTATACTAGTAATTGAAAAAGGAAGATTCCTAGAGGCTGTAATTCAATCATCTGTACTATGAAATTGTTTTGAATTGTTACAATGGTACCTGAAATGCTTTAGGACCAAAGACCAAGCATTGCCACTTCTTTGGGGGTTTTTTTTGGGGCAGAAATGGTGGTTGTTTCAATACTGAATATTTCCATGGGAGTGTGTCATTTCAGCTCAACCATTCACAAGTATTTTGCTAGCAAAGAAAAATAAATTGTTGCTTTCTGGATGAATTGATCTTAATGAAAACGTTTTGTTCTGTTGTGTTTTTAGTTTTTTAAGCTGTTTCAACAAGCTTATGTCAGAAGAAAGGAAAGCATTTTCGTTACCTCTCTGAACTGTGTTCTTGGCAGCTCTCAGGAACTTCCTTTCAGAATTCTGTAGTCAAATTAAAGGATAAATCAAAGGTGATTTTTCTCTTCATCTGATTTGATTCTCCTCTTCTTCTATGTACAGCTTTATTTTTTCTCTTGCCAAAGACTGTATTTTTCTCTGAATTCTGATTTATCCTGAAGAGTGGAGTTTTCTCTTTGGGGTGCAATGGGTTCACCCAAGGTTACCTTGAGAAACAACAATTTTAGGCTCCCTACAAAGCTATGCTTCCATTGCCAATATCAATGGGATATAGTTGTTCTGGAGAAATATTAAGCACACAGACTGACTAGGCTATTAAGATAGAATATATTGGTTTCCATTTGTTTGGTAGTGCTTTGTCTTATTTACAATTTGATAATTTTAATCGTAGTAGGAAAAGAAACAAATATGTTCTCCTGTCTGCAATCACAAATGACTTTGGTTTGTTTGCGTCCTGCTGTTTTTCAGTTTCATTTTTTTGTTACACGTCAGTTTTGGGTGTGTTTGTCAAACATGTACATTCTGTACAATTCTCTAAAACACACCAGATTTCAGATGATAGTGCACTTTTATTCTTTTCTGTATGTATTTTCCTGTTCTTTGCGGGGAGTGGAAGGGGGTGTCCCCAAATGACCAGGTGTAGTCAACTGTAGAGGAAGAAATGCTCCCTAATGGTGTCCCATTCCAACAGATCTGCCATGCAAACCATGTTTTTTCTTAGGAAACACTGTCTGAATTGAACAGCAAGGAAAACAGATGGGAAGTAGAACTAAACTACGCTTAGTGATTATCTTGTTGCAGAAGCACTTTCAGCACACTTTGAAGCAATCATATTACATCTGGTTCTCATTCTAGAGGCAATGAATACATAGTGATGCACTTGAACTACGATCAGATCCTGTCCCCCAGGGATTATGTTTCTCACTGCAGGTAAGTAGGCAGCCAGGATTTGTGAATGAGTGCAGCAAGACTCAGAAGTTTCAGTACCAGCCAAGGCTGTCTTACAAAACACGCCTGGAAAGAACATCAACAGCCACCTTCAACACCCACAGTCATGTAACAGGATAGTAGTAATTAAGTTAATTTATAGAAAGGTAATTCAAGGGGTAATATTTAGAAGGTCACTGTCTCTTCTCTGACTGTCTTTTTTCTTGCACTAGGAAATATCAGTAACAGAAAAAAGTTTGTAAGTAGAGTAGAAAGTTGAACTACGAAGACTGAGAATAGAGATAGCACTGAAATAGCTTCAAGAGAGCTATCTAGCATTAGTAAGGAAAATACTTGAGAGAACTTCATAGCCAGTAACTCATTTTCCTGAAAACTGAGGGTTTACATGAGTGAAATAGGTCAGGCTAAGCTAGCTTTTGAATAAATTATATTTAAATTGTATGTATTCTGTCTCTTAAAATAATAGTTTAAGGTGGAAGAAAAAATGTTAAGTAACATGGTGGGAATAACATTACGTTATGGTTACATTTAACTACAGCAAAGCTGGAAAATATGTACAGAGTCTGAGAACTGACTTAATTCTTAGTTCTTAGTTCTTAGTCAGTTCTTAGTCAATACAATTTAGTTTATGAATTAGAGCTGTTTGCAACAGTGACTTAAGAAGTCATAGATATTCACAGTGGGGAGTGTGGTTGGGGGAGCAGAAAGAAGTGCTTCACAGCACGGGAAGAGGAGGTGGAAAAGTGGAGTATGACAGCAGGAGAGAATGCAAGCGGAAAAGCAGGAAGAAGAGGGATAAGCAGAGCTGAAGAAAAAAGGCCCTAGCTAGGTAATATGGACACGTGTAGTAGACTCTGTTGGGTCTGCGCATGAAAATACATTTTCATTGAGACCTTATGGCATTTACCAGCCATTGCTGTAATGCTGTTCAGAATTCCTCTCTGTGCCAGGCAGCTGTTGCCCCAGGCAAGTGGTACACTGGGGAGAGATGCAGAGAGAACTCCACAGATATGTACCTCCTCTGCCATGCAGGATGAACAGGGAGCTGCCCACAGGGGCAATGGAAATGTTTCCCTGGAGAATCCTCTGTTCAGTGACTACAGCCTCCACGTGTGGGTGGTGGTGCAGCTGCGGTAATGAAGGCTGTAAAATGTCTCCTCAGCTTAGCTAAAAGGAGTAAAAATATGCTTTGCTTATTTAATCTTCCCAGTGTATCTCAAAAATCCTGAGGTAGGTGCTTGAAGCCTTTATTGATTCTGCAGCAGAACTGAACCTGCCACGCTGACACGCGGACAGCTGCAAGCAGGTGGGTGTTTTGCTGTTTTCATAATCCATAAAACGGTCTAGAGAGCTAGACATCTTGCTCAGCATTTCTGAAGGTTTCAGGTGAGTATAAAACTGACTGCTCAGACTGTTACTAAGTCATAGAAATGTGCTTATTTTTCTTCTTCAGTATGGACTATATATGCACAGATTTTTTCCATCCTGCTTATCCACAAAGCCAGGTAGCCATCTAGCCACGTATATGGGCAATGAAGGCTTAATGTGTACATCTCTGGTAGAATATTCAGAGAACTAGGATAACTGTTTGTATTTGTGACTGTGGACGCCCGCAAATGCACTGTGAAATCCATGCACAAAGAGCTGAATTTAATGCCTTATGCCATCATGGTACTCTAGTGAGTTGCAGAACCTCTGTCCTGCAGGACCTGACAGTGTAAAAACTTTAGTTTTCCTCTGTCAAAGAAGCTCAACTTTGATGTTGAAGAGTTACAACTGGGTTGTAGGCATGTGAGTACTTCATCCTCAATAATCCTTTGGCCCTTGGCACTTGTGCTGCTGTGTTAGCCACAGTGGAGGATTCAGCGTGACAGAAACTGATGAAAACCAACCTTTGTCACATACGGTACCAACAGCCTACAGTCATCCGATGATAATGAATTTCTGTCACTATGCAAATGTAGTGTTCTGAGACTACCTTCCAAGAGGCTGAGAAGCACATTCCCTTTATCAACCCACCGAGCAACTGCTGCTGCCACCACTAAACAGTGTTAGAGATTCTGTCTGGCATCATAGTGAAAATAGAGGTTTCTCCCACTCTAGGGTGTCTTGGTGTATGGTGCTAGACACACAGCCTGTACCTGTGGCCCAGAGAGTTTCCACCATAAGAAAGGGTGGTGGAGTGATGAAGTGGGTGGCTCTGAAAAACACTTCTGGATCTTTTTTCTTCAAGCACACAGACTAAGAACAACTCTGCTCAGTGTCCACGTATAGTAAAATGGAGGTAATATATAGTCAGGTGAAACAGAATTTGAGGACAGATTTCATGGAGCAGTTACCCTGAAATACTCAAGTTTTGCTTTAAACGTGGAGGATTTCGGTAACAGGCACAATGCATTTATAAATTGTGTTGGTTTTGTAGCTAGTGCTACTGGGGTTGCTTTGCTGCAGCTGTACCTCTGCGATTTCAATATCTCCGTCGGCTATGAAAAGGCAGAAAGGGGATCACACATTGGAGGTATCCATCTGAATTTGTCTGTTTTTTTAATGACCTTAGTATTGCAAATGCCAGAATTTTTTTCCCCAGGTGAAAGCATTTAGGGCACTTATGAAGGTCACATTTTGGGTTAGCCTTTTTCTACGTAAACTCAGGGTCTTCCATCTTTATTAAGAATTCAAGTATGAGCTCAGGTTTTGTTCTTTTTCCTTTTACATTTGTTCAGTGCAGAGCCCTCTTCACTGTCTCAGCCCTTCAGAACTTTTCAAAATAAACTTTTTGGGGCAAGGAGGAATTTTGCTGAAATTGAGTTTTGGGGCACTTCTGAGGTGCTCTAGGCTATTAAACCAAGAGAGTAATTTAAGCAGTCACATCCTTGTTCCAAGGGCATGCTTTCCATTGCATTACTTTAAGCTATCGTATCTTCACACAGCTTTTGCCATCATATTAATTTGACAGACTTTTCAGGAACTTTCCCCCAAGATTCTTCCTTCAAAATGTTTGATGCTTCCAGTGACTCAGATGAGATATAAAGCAGAACACAATTTTTCATCAGTATTAGCTTACATGTAGCTATGTGCCTTCCATTTGAGACAGTTACTCTTTAGGCTAGCAGTAGAATTGGTTAGAGCTGGTGTTAATGCAAATCATGTGTTGTGTGCTCAGGAATGAAAGCAGGAGTGGGTGCAAAGGCTAAGGAGGTGGTTTTGGAAGACTATTATAAGGCAGAAAGAGGCTGACTTGCTGTCCTCTGCAGTCCTCATCCTGCCCTTTAGGGAACTGCCCGTGGAGTAATTTATCTGTAGAATCACACATGAAATTGGTCTCAAAGAGTGTTATTTGGAGCAGGTAAGGAAAGAGTTAACAAGCTGCTGAAAAGCCGTAGGGGTGATTCAGGGACCAAGCCTGAGTTCACTCTCTTGTCATATTTTGTTCAGTAGTCAGCCAAGATGCCTAGGAAAGCAAATAATACAATAATATAAAAATATTACTGGCGTTTATGAGCTTTCTTTCCAATGCTGAAGGCTTTAACTAACCCAGCAACAAGTACAGCTTTTTGTGCTACATCCTCCAAAGCTTGAACCCTGACTCTAGCTCTGAACTTAAGCTACAGACACTCCGTGTAAATTTGTCTGATTAAGGACTTGGTCTTAATCTTATAACCGTTTTCTCTCAATCTTTTCAGGATTTGCAGAACCATTGACTAAATTGGATGGTTGATATTTTCTGTTTTACCATCCATAACCTTAATTGCATCCTTGGCACTAACGTTATTACCCTCAGAGGATCAAAGCCTATTGTAAAACAGAATATAATGCCCAATCCTGATTTGTTCTATTCCTGATTTTTGTGCCATTATGAGAGTCTTAAATTGCTGAAATGTAACCACAGTCCTAACTCTAACTTGTATCCTTGGGTAAAAATCTTCTACTAGAAGACAGTAGCAATAACTGTGAGAATTATTCTGTTTGACTCTGGAAACTCTAAGAAATCTTGAAGTAAAATAGGCTTTTGTGTATTTAGATTTTTACAACATTAACTATACTCCCAACCACAATCCTTACCCTATCATAGCCAGAGGATCACTAAAATGAAAATACAGTAAAAGTCCTTATCAGGATGAACGCTTCTCCTTACTCTGTAGGCTGGGAACAATCTAAGAATAAAATAGGATTTTTAGACTTTAGATTTCCTAACTGTAACCCATATACCTAAGCTTAGTTATAGACAATGCATTGACACTGATGATAAAAGAGAACATAAGGCCTTAGGCTACAGTCTTATTCTTAATTATATGTTGTCTCCAATCCTACAATAAGAATTAATAGCAGCTATTGGTTACTGTCCACAAACACAACTCCTGTCTGAAAGGACAATGGAGAATCAAGCAATGAGGGGAACTGCATTTTAAAAGAGAATTAATTGAGTGCCTTGGCTATGCACAAGCCATTTTATTATCATCAGAGGACTTACAGGATTCAGAAATAAACAGAACACCCGATAATCTGAATTTCCCAACCTTAATCCTAAAGCAATGCTAACTGCAATAATACACAAAGTAGAAAGTGCTGATTTTAAAAATTGTGTATACATAAGACCTTACCAGCACCAGCCCTCCTCCAATTTCCTTAGACTGGGTTCCTTTGTTCACTTTCTTTGGGTAGGGAAGAGTTCAAATGCTGCCTCAAAGGGTTTAGTAGCATCTAATTTTTCTTTGACAAATTCCGTTGCGTTGACTTTCTCATGTCAAGGAGTGTGTCGAACAGAAACTTCATTACTGCCTGACAGCAGTGATTGTGTATGTCACTCTGAACAATGGGGACAAATAGCATTTAAAATGAAAGAAAAAGCTGCCTCCTTATTTGGCAAAGCCTTGCTCAGTAAAATACTCTTTTTAAACATTCATTTGCGTGCAGCAGTTTAAATTACTGTTACTTTTGCCATATAAAATCATATTCAGCCATTGGTTGCTCCTTGCTGCTGTTCAATCACAGTTTAAAAGCACTTTGAAAGCCTTAATTGAGTTGCAGGGTTAAGCAGTCGTGATAGTTAACGTTGTCACATGTAAGAAACCTGTTATGCCATGAGAATTGAGAGCTACCTCAGATTCTTGTCTTTTTCGTTTGTATTTACTGCTTATCTGTATTTTTTAAGGTTTAATGGAAACTTTCAAGGAAAAGAAAATTACGATTATCTGAAAAACAGTTCTCCAATGGGTCTGTAGGAAGTCTTTTAAAAAGTGCTGGAGAATATTAAATAGTTTATAGCATGCAGACAGGTTATGCAAAGATTTCTAAAATTAACTTCATGCAAAAAAACTTAGAAACAGTCAGCGATCAGACTGACCTTTTTCTCATGTTATGCCACTTACATATTTGTTGTGAATGGATTATTACAGAAAGAAACAGGACTCTGACATTACCTTTTGTTCATACTGATAATTAAAACTAAGCATACCTACAGAAGGCCTGTGAAGCCAGAAAAAATTCTAAATTAGACATCAGTAAAAAAATAACAGTACAACAATGCATAAACTGACTCGAATATGTACAGTCTCTTGGGTTGCTTTCACCCCAGGGAAGTTGTTACAGGATAAATATCACACAGCAAGTTAGTGGGAGAAAGATAAATATTAATTGTGTGCTCCACAGTGAAAGGATAAATCCTAAGTACAGATATAAATAATATCGAACATTAATTTTATATTGATGTATCTTCTGTTAGCTCCATAATCTATCACTCTTTTCACAATACCTTTTCTGTTGAAAGAGATACCAATTAGTACAATCCTGAGTTTACAAAGTTTTCATGTGATAGCGTGTTAGACAATACTGTCCTGTGCAGGTTGAGAACGAGACGAAATCGTGAGATTTATATTTGGCTCGGTTCAAGATTCCAGTTTTAGAAATGAACTTGAAGATTAGGTACACTGTGCAATAGAAAGTAGTTTGTCTTTTTGTAGAGCTCTTGATAGCAGAACTGGTACGTCCAGTTAGGCAGACATAGTCTGATTTCAAATATATGATCCCATAAATCTAGTCTGTGGGAATATCATGCTGACCACCTCTCACTTCATCTAGTGTTCTTCAAAACATTTTCCAAACCTTTTAGAAGTTGCACGTGGTGTTTTGTCACTGTACTTTATGTCTGCTTCCAGATTGAGAATTAGAAAGCTTGAGGTTAGACTGGCCCTCTCGGTATTGCCTAGTCCAACCCCCCTGCTCAAGCAGGGTCACTGAAAGCAGGTTGCCCGGGACTGTGTCCAGTCAGGTGTTGAGTATCTCCACAGATGTCAATGGATACGAATGCCTGAAGGTACTTTACATATTGCATGGACTTCAGGGAAGGTTACCACAAGTATTGTGGTAACCATCCCACCGGGTGTCTGGCTTGTGGGGTGTGTGCTCTGTTAATTTGAGGAAATGTCAGCACTGTCCCTTTCAGAAAAAAAGCCTCATTTCAGACCCTCACCACCTTATGCTCCTGCCTCCAAGCAACACTCTTTTTTGCCTTCAGGGTCAACTGCTAGTCTCTGTCAGCATCAGGCATGGCTCCAGCAAGTTTCTGTAAGTGGTGTCTGCGCTGAGTGTGATCTGATCCACAGGACACCTCCAAACCCGGCACTGCTGCCTGTGCACTCCTGGCAGGAAGGGTGTTACGAGAGCCAGCACTGCAGCAACCTTCCTTCCTAGCTCTCCTCCCGAGAAGGCTTTCTCACCTTCATTTTTGAGGTCACCCCCCTCGAGCAGTCACAAGGACCCATGATTCTCCTTTGAAGTTCTTCTGGTCCTCCTGGTGCAGACTGTGGGAGGGACAGAAGAGGTCCAGAGAGTTTTGTGGGCAGCCTGAACCCAGTCTGAATTCAAGTGGACTGTAAGAAGAAATACAGATGCCAGGGGTCCTGGAATGAAGGTCCAGCCTTCCCAGCACAGTGTATTGCAGCTCTGACCATCTGGACTTTCCTACATAGGCGGTTTCCATCTGCTACCTGCTTGGTGCCCCAATTTCTTTTCTGAGGTTGATCCCATCTGGTTATAGGTTATGGTTCCTTTTTCTGCACTGTAGGAACGGCAGAGCTCTCTCATCAGACACTGCACATTCCCACACAGGCACATCCATCCCCTTAGGAACTGTAACATTCATTGCAATTAAAATGTTTCCTGGTGCATTGGATCGCTGAGGAACAGAAAACAGAGTGAACAAAAAGACTGGTGAAACGGATCCACCACAGTCCGCCTGAACTACTGCACAAAGTACAGGAGCAATCGCATCTGTACAGATACAGTTTTCACCATGGTATCTAGCTAAACCTAGCATTTACGAAAACACTCCATAAGAGCTTAAATGTGGAATTATATGGGTATCATTACTCTCCCACTAAAAACACTGCTCACTTTACCAGCTTCAGTTTTATCAGTTTTGGAAACAGTAAAGTTTAAATTGACCCCGCAGAGATAATCATGTGCTAGCATTGTGACTATGCAAATATCAGCGTTGTGTCCATGGGCTCCGCAGTACAGCAAAAAGAGCTGATAGGAATTTCCATTGCTGTACTAGTAGTTGTTTATTAACATGGAAAGAGGCAATCCAGGAGCTATGAACAGCATCGTTTTCTCACAGTGTTCCCAAGCCCTCAGCCATCTGTTGGCCTGCCTACCTGTGATAATCACCCCTTCTCCCTGCCAAATTTTGTGCTGCACTAGGCATGACATTTTAAATGATTTAATGGACTAATTTGCATTTTTCAAATAATTTTCCATGCCAATTAATTTCAGTTTATGGTTAATCTGCCCTTCCACAAACAGTGTTAGGGAAAGACGGAGATAAGCACAAGCTTTGCCAGTTCTGAGTACATCAGAGAGGGTGCCTAGGGCTTTTGGGGTGAGTGCGTGGGTTGGGGGTGCAGGGAAGCATGCATGGGGGGGGATGTCTGAACTTGAGGGGTTTGTGATAGCCACAGGGTATGCAGGAGTGTTGTGGTTCATGTGCATAGACGACAGGCAGCAGGGAGTGCAGGAGAGAGCTGTAACCATGACCTGCTCTTCTGGGTGGTGCTGGGGTGCCTGCAAGAGCTGGAGTAGCTGCACAGGTTGTCAGGGCAGTGGGAGCCAGGGAGATTTGCTTTTTCCCCACAAAGTTTTGCCAAACCTGTACTTTGCATCTGGCCTGCCCACCTTCTAGCTTCTGCCACGGCTGGTTGCCTGAGTCCCATGAAAGGCAGCAAAGGGCAGCCACTAGATCATCAGGGGGTTGTCCAGATGTAGCAGCTTCTGCCAGGAGCTCAGCAGAACTTAAAGGGCATAATGCCTGGAGCATAAACTTACTGTCTCTAGGCTTAGTTGCCATATAAAAGAAAAGGGAAGGGAGAAAGGCAGAAGGGTGTCCCTGCTTCATTTTCAATGTCATTTACATTACAAAGCTGTAGATACCCAAAGCACAGTATGAACTGGGCATCTTTGAGTTAAGCTGTTATAAAGACTCATCTTTCTTCATACAAGTCTTTCCAAATGATGCAATTAAACCTTCCTATGAAGAGCTTTTGACAGATTAAAATAACAAATTGCACCTCCAGGGACAACCCCTTCAATCAAAAAGCTCCAACTTCGGGCACTTTGGATGCCCCAGAACATCCCCATTTCCCACTAGCAGCCCTGACCAACAGCACACTCCCCACACTTTAGCCATAACAGCCTCTTCTGTTGCCATGGGACAGGTGGCAGGCGGTAGAGAGGGCTTCTCCAAAAGCTGATAGAGGATTTGCAGTGTGAAATATGATTAAAATGCACGGAATGGTGCAAGTCTCCAGTATCTAAAAAGTCTTTGGGGAACTCGTTGCTGTCTTTATTTTTTTTGTGATTATAAATGGCCTAGAGTTGCTCCCTACAAAGCTAATTTTTCAGGTTACTTAAATGTCTGGTTTAATCCATTGTGCTAAAATGTCTGTGGCTAAAAAGTAAAGAGACATTCTCAAGGCTGGCAGACTCAAAGTATGATGCATTTTCTGTGTTGACTTCCCTTCAAAGTCCTTGTAACATGCTATAATGACTGATTTTTTTCAAGAATACTCAATTCTTTTTAATTTCATCAGTCCTTCTGAAAAACAAGCAACGTGTGCGTGATGAGAGGGGAGCTGTTTCATGAAGCAATTGCAGTTTATTACCAGCCTTCCATGGGATCATCAGGAAAAAGCAGAATAAACACGAACTACCATAAAATTCTAGGGAAATAGAGACCTTGTCCTCTTTCATTTTTCCTAGTTTTTAAAAGGAATTCAACTACACTTATCAACATTCCTACACTGAGACAAGTGGACAGGTGAGGGGTTTTTGTTTGGTGGTGCACACTGTTTTTTTGTTGTCAGATATCACATGCAAAATAGATTTTTAGCTGTTCAGACCACTTGCAATATCTAACAGCTTCTGTACATCAAATGGGTGCCTGGTACCTTGAGCATTCAGATTTGTAGCAATTTATAGCGAACTCCCATAGTGAATCAAATAATTGTCAAAGTTTTCATTAACTTAATTTGGGAAAATGCTGAAGCCCTTCCATTTCTTCCTTGAGGGGAAAATATACATAGTTCTGCAAGGCTTTAAGCAGTATTTGTGTTGGTTTTTCAGCCTTCAGAAATGAGTCAAAGAAAACACAAATTGTTCTTTACTTGGTCTGCTCCTCTCTATGAGAGTAATTTTTCACTCATATTGTGTGGCCAAATGAGAAGTCTCTTAATCGAGGTATTGGACTAAGGCCAGTAGCTTCTTAGGAACATTTACGAGAAGTTGTCACCAAAATGTGACATTCATCAGTGCCCTGAAGCCCCTTTACTTATCTGAAGTCCCAATAACTGTTGCAGAAATGGATATTCATATAAAGTATACAAGGTGTTTTTCTGGATTTCACACTCTTTTTTTGAGAGGAAAGAAAATCACAAAACTCAAAAGTGTGATATGGATACTCATTCAGAATATGAATGATGTTTACGAAGTATTCTTCTTAGCAATAGAATCAACAGCCCTGTTTAAAACAAAAAGAAATCTAAATCACTCTAATGACCTTTCTTGGGCTGTAGGAACCTGGGCCTTTTCCATCCCATCAGATATTGCAACACATTTCTGTAATTATGCATGGGGAATATGTAAACACAACTATTGTGTGACAGAAGAGAGAATATATGCTAAACAAAGGCATTGAAAACACGTCTGCTTAATGACACAAGAAAGCTGTTAAGTATTTTGGACAAGAATAATAAATTGCCTTTGTTTCTTAGGCACTTATCTAGTGACAGAGCCCTTCAAAACCTTCAATGTATTCATCATTGCAACACTTCATCAAGGAAAGAAAACCACCTCCCTCCTTTCATACTGCATGGAAGGACAGAGAAACACTATTATTCCCGGAGAATCACAGGAGGATATTGGGCATTGGAAAGATTTGAACTGAGATATCCAAATCCCAGTTTTGCAGCCTAGCTGCTTTCCCACCTTTCCCCTCTTATCAAGAAAACTACAGTTATTTTTCCAATAGGTAATACTGTAATACAATATAAGCACCTTACACAGGGAACAAACCAATGAAACTGAGGTACTGGATTTCTTGTAAATTCTCAAGACTCCTTAAAGATTTTTGGAACCTTGTGAAACCTTTGGGATTGCCTGCTAGCAGTGGTAAAAACACTATCCTCATGTTTTGCTACTTATGTAATCAAGCCATCTGCACAAAAGCAATCAATCAACCCTGCTAGGGACTCATTATTTCCAAACACAGCTGGAAGGGTGGTGGGAGCAGATAAGGTGTGAAGGACAGAGGCACAGAGACAGAAATGTGAATGTGAGTAAAAGGGTTAAGGGCTTGAGCACTGAGCAAAATCAGGAACAAACAGACCAATAATAAGAAGGTTAAAAGGCAGAATAGCTAGGGACAGAGCAGCAGACACTATGAAGCAGCAGAGAAATGGCTCAGTGCAGGGGAAATCCTCGAGACAGCAAGAAGAACCTTCTGTTGGGAAGAGATCATAAGGAACAGGAACTCTAGGTGAGAAATCCAACAAACTGGGCTAAGTTCAGCTAGTAATGGGCAGAAGAACCCTCACTGAGTGTGATGGGAGAAAGGGAGGTTGGCATCGAAAATTTCTTTGATGGTAGGGGGTTGGGTGGATGAAGGGGTCTTTCAGAGCAAGGCAGGAGTGAATGCAAAGAAAGCCTGGGAGCTGAGCAAATGTCTCTGGCTCACAAGCACCTCTTTTGAGCCTGTGCAGAGCACCACTGAGATCAGCTTCTTGAATGGAGTGTGCTGATTCTTCCAATGTGATACACAAGAAACACATGTGAAGGTCTGCAATGCTTTTTGCCTTTCTGTGTGAGCACAGGCACTGCAGCTGCCTGTGGTCAGCCCTTCCAGTCACTGTTGCAGATGGATCTGGCCGAACCCATACTCAACATTTCGTGTGTTGCTGCCTTCTTGGAACAAAAATAACTCAAATTGTCCTTGTTTTCCAAGCTCCGAGTTTGAATCTCCATTCTCACCTGTTAGCTCCAATGTCTCTAAACCATATTTCTTCCTCAGGCTTTAAAGGCATTGTGTTGTTCGAGTTCCCCTTGTATTCTCCTGACTGCTCTTCAATTTTTTGCTTACAAGCCCATTTCCCCTGTTTTAAGCAAATCTCTTAATTTGCCATTCTTATTCCTATTTTTTCCCCCCTGTAATACATAATAGTCTAATGAGATTTTCAGTAGCACAAACAGTTCTTCTCTTACACAACTCTGTCTCGTAGCTCCAGTTAAATTCCATGTCTCAGCAGGTGCGATCTTTACCTTTCAAGTGACTTGGAAACGTGTCAGCCTTCTTAAGTTCATCCCAGTTTTTTTCAGCCAAATGAACTGAATTTTCAGCTCGTTTTGTGGAAAAAAATATCTGATGGATTTGTTTCCTAGAAACAGCTGTGCTGAGCTTCACACTTATTTGCTTGTTGCACGTGAGTGAAAGTTGGAGTCTTATTTCTATACACCTTCAGTAGCGTCTTGGACAGAAGACATGCAAGTAAACAGAACTAACTAGAAATCCTCTGAACTCTGTTTCTTTAACAACATGTAGGGGTGTATCCACAAGAGCTGTGCTGCTCTTTGCCTGCTTGTGTGAGGAAGAGAAGGGAGCTCCTTTCCAGAAAGGAATATTCCAAAGGTCTTCATTGGCTGTAGGGCAAGAAGAGAGAGACTAACTTTGTGTGGCTACAGATAGTAGCTGAGAGTTGTGATTTCATTGCTAGAATCCCACCCTTTCACCTGTTAATGAGGCAGCAAATTGGTTTGAAGCAGGTTCTTGCCTCTAGATGTTTCCCACTCACTCCATGAACAGCAGAAAACCAGAATCTGAGTGCACTGATGGTCAGCACCAATTGTGAAACAGCTTAGGAGCCGTTAGAAACACGGATTTAAGGAACAAATTCCTCTGTTCTGTGATCCACTGCAGTTGATGATTGTTGTAAGAACAAGGTATTTGATCTTTGATTCCAAGACAAGCTGTGCCTAGGCATGGGGATTTACTGAGAAACCTTATTACAGCCCCACATCCTGCTGTTTCCCTGCCGATTGATGACTACTTTTTGAAAGCTATCAACCTCCCAATTTGTCATGTATTTAACAAGCACTATGCAATCCTTGCAGAGCTTTGGTGTTTTAACTAGTGAGCCATACATTGTTAAATGAAAAAAAACCCAACACTGAAGATGTCTCTTATCTCTCGTTTCTTTCTCAGTAACTTTAAGCAGCATGTATGGCTGGACTTACCCCGTGTGCACATAGCTAGGGCTCTGAGTGCCATTAAATGATAAACTAGGATCTGACCTTGCAGCCTGTTCCATGCGGACCTGTGCTATGTCCATGAAAGTCCCCCTGAAAACAGGAGACTTCCATGTGCTTGTAAAAACTTACCTGTGCATGATGAATTGCAGAACTGACAGCTCTGACCTCTCCGGGTCTTAACTTTCAGACTGAGGAAGAAAAAAATAATAGTGGTGTTTCTCACTCTGTTGACTGTCAGTAGAATATTTCAGGCTAGATTGTGTGTTGGATAGTGTGTGTGATCATATATACAAATCCCTGCTTGAGACTTCTTTAAGTGTGTGGGTGCTACTGGCATAGAAGTTAATAATAATAATTATAATTTAGTAAGAAAAAACAGCAAGTTCAGAATGGCAGGAAATGTTTTCAGCTGAAACAAAAATTGTGGTTTCTTGAATTATCGCACTGCAGAAACAGTCCTGCATTTGCTGCTTCCTGATTTGCATGCACTTGTTCACTGTGTGCGAGTTGGAGTTAATTTCTTAAGTCCTACTTAGAAAGCAGATTGGAACATGTCTACCAAGGGCCTTTGCCTACCCTTTCTCACATGCAAGTATCTAGAAACCTGACTACTGTTTTGGAGCATCTGTCAAGCCTCCGAAGTTTATTCCTTTACTCTGCCCTTTTAGAATGTATGTAATAAGCACATCAACAAATACCAGGTTAGATAACCATGTAATTGTGATTTTATTTTCCCCTGAATCTTGCCATCTCCATAGAGCTAGTAGCAGCTGCCAGCATGATTAGTAGTTATGCACAGTTTTGATTAGCACCAAGTATATTTTAATAGACAAGTCAGAAGCAATCTGGAAATGTTTGTTGATAATTAGGAAGATAAATTTAAGCCTGACTAGAGCGAACATGTGATTATCAAAAATATGCTTCATGGAGTCAATTTTAAATTATTTCATTCCACGCACTCTTCTAAAACTAATCACAAGCAAATGTTGCCCCAACTGGAGTTACTCAAATGACCTGTGGCTCCAGAGCCTTTGTAATACGGTTCACCCTTTAGCCAGGGAAACGTCACTGAAAATGACAAGTGAATGGGAAACTAAAAGCTTAAAATGTTTGATATACTGGTAGTATTAATTTCCAGTGTTTTCCCACTGTTGCCATGTCTGTTCAAGTGTTAAGCAATGCCCTTCTTTGTTTATCCTTCTTAGTCTTTCAGTGCATTTTTAATTCTCGCAGATGAGAGCGGCTAAGACCCCTTCTTTTTCTGTCATGTTTGTACTTGGCTCACAAAGCTCCGCAGCAATTGCAGTGCACTGCTTCTGAAAGCACTGTTAGTCCTCAGAGTATTACCTTGGTTGGGATGCTGGAGGCCAGGATGCTGATTCCCGGCTTAGTCCCAAGTTTCCCAAAACCCAGAATAATCCTTCTGCAATCTTCCACATCTGTGATCTGTCAGTAGATGTCCTTAACCAGCTTCCTTCTTCAGGCAGGGAAAGACTACTTTCAGGTCAATGCCCTTCACTCTGAGATGTGGCCAGCATCCATTTCACAAATGTGCAAGCTGTGTTACACAGTGACTTGACAGAAACGCCAAATAGCAAACACATTGCAAAGCCAGTCACAAAATGCTGAGCCAGATTGTTTGAAAAAGTGGAAGAAAACCCAGCCCTGGTTTCAACTTTGCCCTGGTTTGTGCAAGGGATTAAACTAGACGACCAAATTATTTTAATTACAATTTTTATTATTATTTATTCTATGATCCTGTACTTTGTCAGCTAGATAACTTCACTTCCCAAAAGCATCATGTGCCCAGCAACCCCAGTGTATTTGGCTGTACAAAAGTCTCTGGTCCCTCAGAGGTCCCATCATGCATATACCAAACCAAATAGTTAAGGCTTCCGTTTAAGATTCTGGGTTAGGTTTAGATAATTGGTATGTGCAGCTTTTGTGGGCTCCTTTAGACACGCTATCTGAACTTCACATTGAGTTTTTTCCTTTTTAATTTCATGGCTCAAATGAGTTATCCTATTTTCCTCATTTTATCTTTTGAAAAGCACATTTATTCTCAAAACTGTGTGGGTATCTTATGTCCTTTAATTTGTGTACAACATTAAAGATATACTTGGTCAGATTTCCCCTCCACCAATTACAACAACTCACAAAATCAACCAGCATTTGAAGCAGCATATCAATAATTGTTACCAAGTTCAGAGTGGAAGGAAAGACATATATGAGTTTTGTGGCTTGTTAGTGTTCTTTTGGTTTGCTTTTCGTTTCTTTTGATTGTTGCAGAATTGCCAAATGTCAGCTTGAAGGAACTGACTTTACATGGGTGCCAAAAATGAAGCATTATTCTTAGGGTTATTTTTTTCTCCTTGTGTTATAGGTTGGTTTATCTTTCATTCAAAAATTGGATTTAGTTAATAATACTTCCAGCTCATCCATCAGATCTGCAGCTACATGTGGACTTTGGCTTGATGTTTCTCTCACTTGCACTGGTGTAAAGCAGGACAGGTATCAGTAAAGTCAACAAAAAATTGAAAATCTCAACGTGAGAGTGAAAGGAGAATTATTCCCTTATTTTTAGCAGTTGATTAGTTTAAACACCCTGGAGAAAAGCCAGGAGGCATTTCACACTCTAACAAGCCTGTCATTAATACAGATCCTGAGGCTGTTAATACCTCAGTAAAATATTTTCAGTGGTTTGTAACACCATCATCATTTCATCTGAGAAGAGAGAAAGTTCTAGTCTCAGTAAATATATTGGTTTATTGTGATCTCTGTTTTCATGTACTTATAGGAACTGTGTAGTAGAAAACCTTCCTAGAGGTAAAATAGAAAACTAATAAATGAGCCTTTTAAAATTGCTAATCAAAATGAAAAACAGCTTCAGGGAAGGAGGATGAGCACAGGTATTTATTATCCCACATCTTTTGCCTGACTTACAAAGCGACACTGCAGATCTATAATTTTTTTTCAATGTCTTTTCCAGGCACAGCTCAAGTTCACTGGAGACATAGATCTTCCTTTTCCTCTCACAAAATGCTAAATATTGGACTCAGATGTCCATCTTTGTGATTGCAACCGTACAGGAATTTTTATAGGGTCAGTCCGCTGGTGGCTGATCATTTTCAGCAGTTTAGCGGGTAGGACTCGGGTGGAATGGGGACAGTGGACAAAAAGGCAAAACTGTCCCCGGCAGACTTTTGTCCCCATCTCTCTGTGGTACTGGGTGGCAAATGAGCCCACGATCTTGCCAGGAAGCCTGGGGGGAAAGTGAGAGTGTGTGCCCTGAGCTGGAGAGAGGCAACAGGCTGAGGGCCAGAGCAGGGACCTCAGGGACAGGAACAGCACAGGGAAGCACAGGTGACAGAAGTTAATGTGCTTTAGTGAGGATTTAATTACCAGGGAGCCTCAAAAATGGATAAAAGGTCATTTTAACCAGTGAAGTGGCTAAATAATTTAGTGAAACTATTAATCAGAACATCTTTGCCTTTCAGTGGGAGTAGCTAATTAGGGATTTTGAAAAATAGAGACCTTGGGCATTTTTAAAAATAATGATTTGTTGATCACTTTCATCTGACTTAAAGTTTGTCCGTAGATAAATAGACACAGTTTCTTCCATTTTTAATCCAGTAACTGAGAGATCTACTGTTCTAATTCCATGTTTTCTGTAGGAATAATTAATATATAAGAGAGATTTTGATAAAAGCAACTGCATGAATACTTACTAAGTACAGCTGTCAGCAATAAGGCAGTGGTGTGGCTCTCATTTTGCCCTTTCTATCCTTTTTTATGCTGCTGTCTTTTAATGTTGTCTCTTTACTGATATCTTTTTTGGCATTTTTAAACATGGGTCTGCTGTGTGTGGTTAGGGCTGCATTCGTATTTTGGGTGACACAGTAACAGGAGGGAGTTAGCAATCAGTTTGTTACATGAAGATCCTTTATAATGTCCCATGTTTGCAGTTATTCCCAACCCACATTCAGCAGAATCTTTATTGAAACCCAATGAGTCAAACATTTAAGTAACTTTTTTCTTATTTTTTTCCATGGCTTTGATTGCTTTTCTCTCTGTAACACTCTTCAACATGTGAACAATAATGGCAAAAGAGAAATTCCTGGAATGAGAAGCTTGGTGGAAGGGGAAATCAGGGGTAGAGGGTACAGCCTGCAACAGTGACTGTAGCTGTTAGTAGTCACAGGAAATCCAGAAAGCACAAATATGGCATAGGTAACTAATCTGAAATACGGCCCGAGCACTGACTCACTTCAGATATTGCAGTTTCTAGCTCCTGGTTCTGAGCTGGCCGTGTGACTAACATCACATGTCCAGGGTATGTAAAAAAATATTCATATCTAAAAGCAAAAAGTTATGGTCTCTGTTACTGCATGCGGAGATGCTATTAGGTATTGATAAAAGGAGCTTTGAGTCAACTAAGCATTCTTCACAGGAATCATAAATTCTTTGTGTTCCTCTCCTTCTCTGCTGGTGTAGGGCTCAAAGCAGTTTTCTTGGGACTATTTAATTTTCCTGTCAGTGTGTGCTTGGAGGCCTGTTAATTAGTGGGGTGGTAGGTCTGATTTATGGTGCATGACATCACTACAACAAGAGGGAAGAATAAAGTGAAGAGGTGCTTTATATCATAGTAATATATAAATTCATATAGCAGAGTTAAGTTTCCCTACACATTTTTTTGTCCTCTCTTGCACTGTGAAGATCAGATTGTGTTTACACAGCACAAAACATAGCCTGAAGACTGGATCAAAAATAGCATTTTCATGATAAAATGTTTTGCTCCTTTTACATGATCTTCATATAAAATTAACAACTTTGACAAAATAACACAGCCCCTCCCTCTCTAATGCGATCATGTTACTGCTGAAATCTGAATCAGTGAATATCATACCGTTCATACAGTCAAAATTTTAAAAGATCTTGGCAAACAACTAGTCTGACATCCCACACGGTACACACCACAGAATTTCAGCCAGAAATCCCTGCCTCAGGCGTACAGTTTCTCATTGAGCTAGAACGCATTGTCTGGAAAAAGTCTGCATAGTTTAATCACCTCCTTCTAGTGCCATGGTAAGAAGTGCCTAGTGCTCAAAAATAATTAAATAATATTAGTGAGCCTCTAAAGTGGAAGGTTTTTTGTTTGTGTGTTGTTTTTTTTTTTTTTTTTTATTTTTTTTTTTTTTAATAAAACTGTAAGTTTTAGGAATAAGAGACTGAGGCTGACCTAACTTCTGAATAAACTGTACCCAGATAGCAGAAACAGAGCATTTCTAAAGTGAATTAGGCACTGAATGCTAACTGATCATTGTAGCTGCCAATTTACTGTGGGGATCTGGAAATTACTTTGCCCAGAAATGAGAGCTAGCCTGGCTTGTGGCACATTAAAGGTCCATGGGACACTTGCCCTAAAAGCAATAAGTCCTTCTGAAAAAAAAAAAAAAAAACTCTAGTGAAGAGTGGAGTTTTGATGCAAAGAGGTGAGGCATTGGATTCACATCAAGATCCAGAAGCA